>CM039619.1:44309285-44662525 GCA_022457165.1 Juglans mandshurica
AGTCGAACAACTCCAAAGCTCAAGATATGTGAATCTCTATAAGAAGAAGAAAAAAAGAAGCTGATGTTTGAGTTTTCTAACCCTTTTGCTTGGGTTTTTTTTAAATAATCTTCCGCTTTTTGATAGTTTAAACAAACCAATTATTACCGACACCATGTCGCGAAGATTATTCAAAGTGCTGGAATTCGCTTATTATTTTAAACAAGAAAATATTTTTAAAAATATTTAGTTTATTTTATTCTTGATAAATAAAAACAGTTTGAAATTTGTTGAATTTGCACCGCCAATTATTTTGGATTATGTGGGATTTTGTCTGGGGGTGGCGGGGCCGACGGTGAAGCCATAGTTGGAGGCTTGGAGCTCTTTAATCATTCCTCTATGCCTCCATTACTCCCGCCGTAATCATTCCCATTTTGCGACTTTAATTATAAAAGAAAGTAGATGAAGCGGCGCCGTTTTACCTTCTCCAAGAGCATTTTTCTTTTTCTTTTTTTTTTAATTATTTTCAACTCACGTAATTTTTTTTAATAATTATTTTCTTTATTCCTTTTCCACCTTTTATTCATGTCAACTACTCTTATATTTTAGATTAGTGCAACTCGAATTTTATTCATTGAAGAGCTGACGATCAATGAAATGGTGGTTTATGAAATGTGAATTTAGATTTCCAACAAAAAATACTAAAAAAATCTAAATTCAAAATATGTAATTAACCGGCCTAACAATTTCCATGGCTTGTTTCTCATTTGCTTCTTTGGTTCCTTTTTTTTGTGTATTGTTTCATTTAAATTAAGAATGGAAGACGCCGGAGCAATCAAACACTGTGACCATAAAGGATGGGAGCAAGGAAGAAAAGATGCACAAAGAAGAGATGAGAATTCTGATGGCCGGACGGCATACGACAGGAACATAGAAGCCGCTTCCAATGGGGAATCAACATCTAGATCTCATTATAGAAAGAAAATGGAAGATTAAGGCGCAAAAGAAGCTTATGATGAGGTGGAAAATTTGGGATTAGCGAGAATTGAGGAAATGTTAGAGGGAAGCATTGAAGAAGGAAAGAAGAATGGTAAATTCGATGCAAGATAAGGGGGAGAGATTTAACGAGTTAACTAGAGGGGAGGATATTTTTAAAAAGAGAAATGCTACTTCCACCGTTTTTACCTCCTGCTCCTTCCTCCCGCTTGATGTAAAATGCCCACGTGTGGCATGAATTTTAAATATTAAAAAAGTAAAATTTGAATATTACCGTCTTCTTCTCTTCTCTCATCTATTTTTGTTCTTCTCTTCCAAATCCGGTAGCTGCAGATTGTTTTTTTTTTCTTTTGAAAAACCCAATATAAGCATTTTTTATTGGGTCGGTCTCCTTAAAGACAAACGTGAATGCTATTGGCATGAGCATTGCTTGGATTTAGATGCAGCTCTAACATGCTTGCAGGGATCTGTAAACACTAAATTGTAATAAAGCAATTGAAAATTTTGCCAAACCCCACAGGAGGGAACTACAAAAGTACGTACGTGGGCTTCTAAAATGACATACTTTTTAAGCGTTCCCTGCACTTGCAAATAAGTTTAGCTTGATTTCATTTTCTTTTAGGTTTTATGTTTTTTTATCGAAAGAAGTTTCGGCCGTAAATAATTAGATGGATTTTCTTTTCTAGAAATATAAACATTTTTTTTGTTTAAAGGATGTTTAAATTTAAAAATTTTGGAACCCAAACAATTATTTGGTTTAAAAGAATGATTCAGTTTCATAAGCAAGCATCACACCCCACCTGCAAATCGACGAAGATATTGTGGAAGAAGAAACTAGGTAAAATGTTCAAAGAATTAAATGATAGTTTATCTGCGTCAATTCTAATTTTGCAAGTAAATAGGATTTATGGGGCTTGAACTTCCTCAAGTATATATATTCTTACTTCCGTTCCCTTAAAGAGGAGATCTTGGAATGAGAAATGGGAACTCGCACAGAATGAGAAATGGATCTCGATGTAAGGAAAGAGTCCTTCATTTTGTTTCTTTTTTTTTTTTTTGTTATTATAATTACACCTACCATGACACGTCAAGAGGGAGGCACGAGCGGGACAGACGAGCGATGGCTGTAGAAGGACTCTTTTAAAAATGGACCGTTGGATAATGGTAACCCTCAATTGGGCCATCTGCCCAAGTCCAATGCAAGCTACAATATGAGCCTAAGTAATGGCCTTAACATACATTCAGGTATGTCAACTTCTTTTCAGAAGCAAAATACAACTCCTCATACACGGGAAGAGAAGAAAGAGCCTAATCTACCTACTTGTGGCAACTGGAAAAGGAGAGCCTGAGCTACAGGTATGCATTCTTCTACTATTACTAGTGGCCTTACTAAGAAAAGAAATGTTGTTGAGGACAATGTGATGGAATCATAACCGATAGAGATGAAGAAGTTAAACAAATTGTTAAGGAAAAGCAGTCTATGGATGACCAACAGGAGAATGACGTTGAAGGGCATGATCCTACTAGGTGTATATCCACGAAGGCTGGACACCAGCCCCACCGAGAGACATGAAAATCTTAAGTTGGAATTCCCGCGGGAATTCGAGCACTTCATGACTTAGTCAGGAGTGAAGTTCCCCATATACTATTTCTCATTAAAACAAAATTTTCAGTTAAGAAAATGGATATTGTTAAGAGAAAGTTGGGTTTTGAGGAATGTTTGGCAGTAAATGGTGTTGGTAGGAGTGGTGGTCTGGCCTTACTATGGAAAGAGGAGTTCGACATTCTAGTTCTCAATTTCTCTAGATATCATATCCATGCCAATATAAAGAGGAATACAAAAGAGTGGTTTTTAACTGGGCTATATGGGCACCCAGAGGTGGCAAGAAGACATGAATTATGGTCACTTATGAGAAGATTAAAAGTTCATAACTCCACATCATGGCTCATTTTTGGTGATTTTAATGAGGTGTTGAGTAACCAGGAGAAGATGGGTGGCAGAGGAAGACCTAAGAGGCAAATGATTGAATTTAGAAATGTACTAGATGATTGTGCATTATTTGATCTGGGTTATTCAGGTTTCAAGTATACGTGGTGTAATGGGAGAGAGACACAACACAAAATTAGTGAAATAATTGATATATTTTTAGCAAATGTGGGTTGGTCTAATATGTTCCCAACAACAATAGTTAAGCATGGAGTAGCTACCCATTCTAATCATATACCCATAATGTTGCAACTAAATGAAGATAGATTTTCAAGAGGAGGGAAGAGGCCATTTAGGTTTAAGGCAATGTGGGTTGAGAATGTTGAATGTGAGAATGTGATTTTCTACTCTTGGAGTTTTGATTCAAGAGTAGATGATATGCAAGGGATTATGGAAAAACCACTAGATGCAGTGAGAAGTTGGAGGTGTGGAATAAAAAAACTTTTGGGAAAGTTCACTAGTTGAATATCAAGAAGGCAAGATTTAAACTACAACAACTCCATAATAAAGACCCTCAAGTCCAAAATTTGGAAATGCAGAAGGAGGCTCGAGTGGAATTGTAGAAATGGTTGGAGAAGCAAGAAATCATGTGGAGACAAAGATCTAAAGTTTTATGACTTAAGGAAGGGGATCTCAATACCAAACATTTTCTTAGTAAAGCATCCCAAAGGAAGAAGAAGAATTTTATTATGGGAGGGAAAGATAGTGATGGGGTTTGGCAAGTAAAGGAGGCAAGGGATCAGATTATCTTGGATTACTTCCATAGTTTGTTCACTGCCCCTGATCAAAGAGGAATTTTGGATTTTCTAGATGGATTAGAAGGTAGAATGTCAGATGCAATGAACCAGGACTTGGCTCAGAGTTTTACAAAAGAAGAAGTTGAAGTAGCTCTTCAGCAAATGAACCCAACAAAGGCTCCAGGTCTTGATGGGATGACTCCTATTTTTTATCAAAAATATTGGCATATCGTTGAAAGGTCAGTGACAGTTGTTGTTCTCAAAGCCCTCAATACTAGTCAGTTTCTGCAAGCAATTAATCATACTTTTATCACTTTGATACCAAAGAAAAATAACCCTGATTATGCTGCTGATTATAGACCCATTAGCCTCTGTAATATGATCTATAAGGTAATTTCTAAGGTTCTTGCTAATAGGGTTAAGGGTATACTTCCTCATACTATCTCTACATCTCAAAGTGCTTTTGTTCCTGGTCGTCTTATTACTGACAGTGTATTTGTTACTTATGAACTTATCCATTTTTTTAGGAAAAAAAGGGTTGGTAGAGAGGGTTTTATGTCCCTTAAACTTGATATGAGCAAAACTTATGATAGAACTAATTGGTCTTTTCTTGAATCCACCATGCTTAAAATGGGCTTTAATAGAAAATGGGTAGAGTTGATTATGGTTTGTGTGAGCACTGTTTCTTTTTCTATTCTCATCAACGGGGAGCCTAAAGGTCCCATAGTTCCCTCTTGAGGTCTTAGGCAGGGAGACCATTTATCTCCTTCTCTGTTCTTATTATGCATTGAAGGGCTTATATGTCTACTACAAAAAGTTGTTGCTAAGAACCAGATTAAAGACATTCAAATTTGCAGAGTAGCACCTCGAATCAATCATCTGCTCTTTGTAGATGATTTGGTTTTGTTTTGCAAGGCTGATATGTAGGAGAATTTGAATATTCAACATCTACTAAAAGTGTATGAGAAGGCATCTGGTCAACATGTCAATAGAGCAAAAACAACAATGGTCTTTAGCATGAATGTTTCAAATGCTCAGTAAGAGGGACTTCTGTCATTGTGTGGAGTTCAGAATTTCCATCAGTATGATATATATTTGGGGCTACCTCCAGTAATTAGGCGTGCAAAACATCAAGTTTTCTTTGAGATAAAACTTAAAGTATGGCAGAAACTAAAATGTTGGAAAGAGAAGTTGTTGTTACAAGGGGAAAAGAGATTCTGATCAAGGTAGTAGCTATGTCTATACCAACTTGTTCGATGAGCTGTTTTAAACTAACAGATGGATTTTGTAAGGAGTTAGAGAGAATGATGGCTAAGTTCTGGTGGGGACAGAAGAATGAAGAGAACAAAACTCATTAGATTAGTTAAAGGAAGATGTGTGAACCTGAGAAAGATGGAGGAATGGGGTTTAAATGCCTCAAAGTGTTTAATGTGGCACTTCTTACAAAACAAAGTTGGAGGATTATGTGTGAGGAGTCCACCCTTTTTGCATAAGATCTATAAAGCAAGATATTTCCCTAATACAGATTTTCTGGAAGCAAAGTTAAGTTATTCCCCATCATATGCATGGAGGGGTATTTGGTAAGCAAAGAAAATTTTGAAATTTGGATGTCGATGGAGGATGGGTAATGGATCCAATATAAAACTTTGGACAGATTACTAGGTTCCTAACCATAGACAACTGAAACAAAGTGTTAATGAGGTTGTGTTGGATGTTAATCAAAATGTAGAATACCTCATTAATAAGGATACACATTGGTGGGATGTAGAGAAAGTGAACCAGATTCTTCCAACTCAAGTTGCAACAAAAGTGATCAAAATTTTATTGAGCCCAAGGGAAAGTATAGATAAGTTAATTTGGGAGCCTGAGTAGAATGGTGTATATAGTGTAAAAAGTGCTTACAAGCTGTTTCGATCAATGGAAAAAGAAGCCAGAACATGTGAATCTTCTAATGCTGAAGAACAGAAGCAGATATGGCGAGGGCTATGGAAGTTACAACTACCTAACAATGTTAAAGTCTTTGCATGGAGGGCTTGTAAGAATAGTCTACCAACAAAAGCTAATTTGAAGAGAAGGTAGATACTGATGGAAGACAATTGTATATTTTGTGGGGATGGTGCATAAGATGTGTTGCATGCTTTATATCAATGTCCCAGGCTAAGACAATGTTGGGATAATCAAGGCCTATTTTTGCAACCTAAGGCAAGTTGTGTTGATTTTGCTGATCTAGCTAGACAATTCCAAGCTAGAGGTAGCAAAGAGGAATTGGAGAAATTTTTTCTCATTACATGGGGGTTTTGGTATAGACGAAATTAGAGAATGTATGAGGTAACGCCCCAATGGAAGGCCCAAACCACATGGCCTATACTCTAAAAGGACTAGTCAATGATATAATTGGAGTCTCATTGGAACCTTATAAAGAGCAAGAACTTTTCCTTCCTAAGCAATGTGGAATCTCATTCACCACCTACCATTATCCTTATCATATGGGGGTATCACAATCTACTCCCCTTAAATTCCCGACGTCCTCGTTGGGCCTGTCCGTTGTAGGTAGCACGACTCAAGTCCCACATTTCTAGTTGGGATAGGCTCTGATACCATTTGTAACACTCCAATGGAAGGCCCAAGCCACATGTCATATACTCTAAAAGGATTAGTCAATGATACAATTGGAGCCCCATTGAAACCTTATAAAGAGTAAGAACTTTTCATTCTCAAACAATATGAAATCTCATTCACCACCTACCCTTATCCTTATCATATGAGGTATCACAATAAGTATGTGGGAGGGGTCATATCCTGAGTTTATAAGTTATGTTATTTGGATTGATAAACATTGATTGTAATGTTTATTTTGATTAATAGAAATCTTGTTATATAAAAAAAAAAATTAAGAATATTGTTACATGTATTTACAATTTTGTACAAGACTCATTTTATCAGTTTTTTTTTTTTTTAATTTATTTTCATAATTTTTAACATATTAGTAACTGACACGTGAAGAAATAAATTTTTTATAAATTTTCTCAAGTACAATTGACATTTCTCTTAAATTAATGAATCATAGCAAAGTTTTTCGACACTAGACTTCAAGCAAGTTGCGATGGTTGAAAATAACAACTAAATGAATGGCAAATATCCGTGGAATACTTTTGGATATTGAAAAAATAACAAAAATAAATATTTTTTCAATTCCCATGCAGTTCATTTCTCCAGAATGTGGTGTAGAATGGTCATTTCTCTAGAATGTGGTGCAGAATGCCAGGTCATTTCTCTAGAATGTCTCATAATAACTCTTTTCAATAGTCAATCCATTTCATTGAAATTTGGTATACAATGAAGAATTTATCAACTTTTTTCCAATACCCTTCAAATTTTGATACGTAACTTCAACTTTTTATTTTTCAAAAGTCAATCCACTTCTTTGTCCAATACTGATTTTGAAACTGTCAATCCATTTCTTTGATTTTTAGTATACAATAAAGTATTTATCTTATGTATTACATTACATAAGATAAAGTGAAATGATAAAATTTAATTTGTTAAATTCTTTTATAAATCAAGTTTTACTATACAATGGATAGTATGGAAGAAATTTCTTCTAAAAAATAGTAATGTTATTCTCTATCTTGATTTCATCAACCCTAGTCACTCCAATTGTAAGTGATATAGCGACACATTTAGCGTAACTAGGGACGATGAAACTCAAGATGGAGAACAATAATTTTTTTAAAACAAAATAGTATACACATTGATCATGACATAAATAACCGTTACACTATAGTAACAATTTTAAAGTAGCAAATTTAAGAGGCGATGGATAATTCCACGTCATCACAATTAGATACGGTTGAATAAGATTGTAGATAGAACTAGACAAAATCCCAATTCATATGAATAAGGTGGGGTTTGGATAGTAAAATGAGATGAGATGAGATGGTTTTAGTTGAAAATTGAATAAAATATTGTTAAAATATATTTTTTTAATATTATTATTGTTTTGAGATTTGAAAATTTTGAATTGTTTATTGTATTTTATGTAGAAATTTATGAAAATTGTAATGATGAGATGAGATAGATTGAAATGGTTCTGATATCGAAACCGAGCTAAATCGTTGCGTACTAAGATTAGTAGTAGAAGTTAATACGATAACTTGTGGGTTTTGAAAATTTGTTGTTGTTTTTCTTTTTAATTATGATGAAAAATGATACTTTTTGAATCATCATTTGATAAGGTCGTTGGTAGCGACAAGAAGACAAGAAAAAGAAGAGTGGGATTAGGTTTAAGTGGGAAGAGGAAAAGTGAAGACCAAATTGAGAGCATTGACAAAAGCTAAAGCTGCACAAGCCATTATGGTTGACAAATGAGGTTCAATTTAATTTGAACAATTTTATGTGTATTTGGTGAAACTAATAAGCAAAAACTTTTGAGCTCAATGATCTCATGTCACATAGAAAGAACATTCATCATGTATGTTGTCTTTGTTCACTTTTTTCTTTTGACTCAACTTTCTTCTAAGATTTGTTAAGGTATTTGATAAAAAAATAAAATAAATAAATAGTGAAGTTGTATCAACTCCTCTAGTTTAGGCTCATTATTCAAGAGTTCGGACCTACTAAAAGCTGGAAAAGTTGTATTTCTTTTGGAGATGAGAGTAAATTGTAAATGGATATGTTTTATTAAACGATTAAGTTATAAGATTATGAAATTATTTAAAATATGTCATATTGCCAGATGTCTGTGACCTAATTGGCATAATTTCCAATCTTCAAAATGGAGGTTTGGAGTTCGAAACTCTCCTCCTCCAAATATATAAAAAAAAAATGTGTCATATCAATAAGTATGACTAAGGATAATAAAATAAAAGATGAACGGTAGCATTGCTCCCATTTATAATTGGGTTTATCGATACTCTTTTGGGGAAGAACATAATCTCAACATATTCATGGTATTCTTTTGGGGGTGGAAGAGATAATAAGCATAAGAAAAAGTGAGTTATGAAAGAAGAATGGAATGAGAGGCAATCTTTGACATGGGATTTCATTGCAGGTTGTGTTGGAGACCATTGGTACCCTGAGATTAGACTTGTGCACAACATCCTGTCGTCAAGTTTCATGAATTGTAACTGAGTAAAGTTACTATTACCGCTCCCGATCTCGCTCCCGGTCCCATTATATATATTTTTTAATTTTTTTAATATTTTTTTACTTAATGATTAAGTAAGTATTTTTTAATAATATTATAATTTTTTTATTTTTTTAAAAAATATTTTATAGTGTTAAAAAAATACATGTATAAAAAAATATAATATTTTACGCTATCGGTGACTCTCAGCGGAACTGGGAGCGGTGGCTGTAGAGCCACATTGTAATTTCATCTTTCTGTACTTTTTCGAGTGGGCCTAGCCTACACAGTCCTTTCAATTTTTCGCAGACCAAAATTCAAGGCCCGTCAGGAAACGACTTGCTAAAGTTGAAATTTTGTTGAAGTGATGGGCCCTTTTAATAAATTCAAAGACAGCTCGGTGTTAGTCTTGTATATTTATTTTGAAAAAAATTAAAATCTAAAATTAGAAAGAAAATTAGTATTATTTTGCTGAACAAGAGAGGTCTCGACTCGACTTGTTTATCATATTTTCAAAATTTTTGAATTAGAAAAAAATAAAGAAATAAAAATAATATAGTATTCTAACTCACAATATATAGTTATAGATAAATTTATTCTTAAAATCATAATTATTCACAATTATTTAGAAATACAATTACATGGCTACAAGACTATATGCATGGCTACTTGACTCTTATCCACCTTTAATCAATTATTCCTGTTTATAGTATATCGATATATTTATAACATTTATATAATTATACTCATAAAATAATGAATTATATATACGCACATATATATGCATCATAACTACTACATATATCATATATATAATGAACTATATATGTATAATATGAACTTTTTTTATATTAATATATACGTGTGTGTTAATCGGGCTAATAGGTCGAAATGAAATTTATGTGAGCAATCGAATCGAGCGGATTTAATAATTGAATCTATTTTCGTGGTCACAAACAACCTATTTAATAATCGAGTCGAGTCAAGTTCGAGTTTAATCAAGTCAAATTCGAGCTATTTATAGGATAAAATTGCTTATTGATAATCCTAGTTGACATGAAACATGAAGAGACCAAAGGCTTCCTCAAACATGATGGAGCTACATAACCTGTTCTTAGTCCCACCAAAGGTGTACTAGTAGCCAAAATGTATAAGAATCCAGCTATGAATGATGATGCCAAAATTATAACCTATCCAATTTGTATTAGATTCTGTCTAGCTATGACTTAAAACTCTTTAAAAAAGTTTGATAAAAATGAAACTCTTTATCCAAAAGTGAAGTTCAACAAAATGAGTGGTTTTTCTTTTCTTTGAACTTCATTATAAACTCCCTAAGGCCTCATTTGGATAGTGACATGAGATAATTTATAAATAGTAGTGAAATAGTTTAAGTTGAGATATTTTATGGGGTTTTGAAAAATGAGAGAAAAAAATTATATAAAAATATTAGAAAGTTAAATTATTGTAAGAATATAATTTTTTAATATAATTTTTATTTTAAAATTTGAAAAAATTAAATTGTTTTTTGCATTTTGTTTGGAAGTTGGAAATTTGTAATGATTAGATGAAAAATTTAAAGATTTAAAATTGAAAAATATTTATATTTGTGGTGTTTAAATATTGAAATAAAATGAAATAAGATGATATGAAAGACTTTTGCTATCCAAACCAAACCTTAGACTTTTAGGATGAGGAGTCTTGATATTCTTTCCTACCGTTAGCGAGGCCTTATACGTTTTGTCACTTTTGTTGGGGCCAAACTACACCTCAAATTTGGAGCAATATGAGCAACAAATAGCAAGTAGGGCTTCTTGGTCAAAACAACACTAATTCATTCATCTTTTCACTTAATAGCTACCGCAAGTTCCTCAACAAATATAGGTTGAGGGTTGTCCCACCAACAAACATAATCCTTGCTTTACTACTCCTAAGTCATTTTCTCTACGCATATTCCTTCCCCCATTTTGGCATTGGGATGCCAAGGAAAGGGACTTGGGATATATAATTTGACTATTATTTAATTATTTTTCAAATTTATAATTTTGTTTTCTTTTATGTTTCTAGGGCATTATTTTGGAGACGATACTTGAAATATAAGTTCTTTGTATCATTGTTTTGTTCTTTGTATCTTCATCAATCTCCTATTAGAAAATCAATGGGAGGGTTGTCACGTGGCGCCAGTATGCCACGTGTTAGTCTTTGATTGGCTTATGTAGATACCAATGCCATGCATGTGTCAGCCAATCAAATACTGACATGTGATTCTAATTAATTTTCTAACAACTAGATTGATAAATATACTTAGTTGCGAGTATTTTAAAGTTTATACATTAATTTTGTAAAACTTGAAAACCGATGCTTGAGATTATAAAATGGTGAGTACCCAAGTACTCATTTTGCAATTAATTCTAAATTTTAACCATGGTGTACCAAATTAGGGAGGAACCGATCCGATCGACCCAAACTAGTTGTGACCAATTGCATTTTGTCAGCTTGGTGGGTTGCATCGATGTTGTGCTCATCTTGATAAATTTTTTAAGAAAAAACAAGTGGGATGATTTTGTTACAAATTTAGATTGTTCAGTCCCTCTCATGGTTTTTGATGTTTTCTAGGAGTATTTGTTTTAAGGAGTTTTGATCCGACTGAGAAATTATTAAGTACTTCTAAATTACGATAACGTGATACTCTCATCTTATCATATGATACCATATTAGTTAAAATTTATACTTGCATGAATAATTTGAGAACATATCATGTTTGATAGGATGATGGTATGACGTTATTCATACTTCGAGAATATTTAATAATTTTTTTACTAGGTTTAACTAAGAATGACAACTTGTAGAATTTATTAGGTATTTAAGGTTTACCTATGTGTTAACATATATAACACGATACTTTTTGCTAATGTTGTAGAACATAAATTATATATATTTTTGTTATAAAAAAAAATAAGAATGAAAGAAGAAAGTACACATTCAATGTGACAATTAGATTTCAAAATCATTGGAGTCAATATCACATATAAATAAATAAATAAAATAAATTAGTTTTGGTGTCTTAATCTCCAATAGTCATAGTCAATTAAAGATTAATGGATTTTACCAATAAGTCTTTTACATGATAACTCTAATAGAACAAACAAATATACCAATTTAATGGATGTGTTTGGGTGTTCAAGAGCCGTCATCATCATTCAATGCACCTGACAAAAAAATTGATGTGCTTACGTTTTGAAGACTTCTAAGTAGTGTAAGATCCTCTCTCTTGATTTTGTAATCATCAAAGATAATATATGGTGGGAAATATTCTTACCATAACATAACAGAATTACATAAAAATAATTTCACAAATTGTCGTAATTTGATATGATTTGACATATTAAAAAATTATTTTTATTATAAAATAGATTTAATATATCAGATGAAGTTATGTCAGTTTGTGAGATTATTTTTATATAATTATTTTATGTATGTAGCATTAATATATGATTCCTAGAGCATGGTACTATGTATAATTCCATAATTTACAGTCATTTTGTAGATTGATTTGTAATTTAATTGGCATATACTCCTTTTATAATAACAAAGAGGAGGAGGATGAATGGTCGTGAGTTCTAATTTTCATGAAGATGTTTTCTATTTTTACATAAATAAAGAAGAAAGAGAAATCATGGATATAATCACCATTGGGTGATATATATACGTGCTTTGGAAAATTGGATGGTTCGATTTTAAGAGAAAAAGACAAAATATTAAAACCTATAGATAGGATTCAAGTTGTTGGAATTTCAAATGAGCAATTATTAGAATATTGTAGAGTTTATATATTTATTTATTTTCAATTAGATTATTTAATTTGGATTGAAAGACTTCTATATATCTAGATATAAAATAAGAGAAAAATTGAGCGTAAACGACAGGTTCAAAGTACTTTCTTTTTAGGTTCATGATCCCATGCCATTATTATTCCATCCAAGTAAATCCCTATAATGATAGATAACATGACCACAATACTTTATACATAAATTCTTGTTTCCAACATTCGATTTGGCAATATTTTATTTAAGATGGCAACTTTACCAACGTAATCCCTTTGGGCATGCATGAAAAGTTGCATGTTTTTCCAATAAAAAATAGACCTTTTAATTTAACTTTGGACTTGTGAAAAACATGCTCTACAAAATTTATCTAATAAGATAAATGGTGATGCTAATTGCTAGGCTACCGTCCAGTAGTGATAGCTGGGCATGCTGCCTAGATAAAATTCTTTTTTTTTATATTTTTTTAACATTTTTAAACGTTTTTAAAAAATAAAGAAATATCAATACACTAATAGTCACTTTTTTAATCAGTAAGTAAATAAATAAATAAATAGATGAGGGAGTAAAATGAGAAGATATACTAACATTATTCATAAGATAATACACAATTTTCTAAAAAAGGTTTGACCCCATCGGTGGTCCTTACAAAAGATGTCACCCAACATATAATTATTTCATTTGACTAAAAGCTACCAAGACTACTACAAGATCATTCTTCTAAAGTGATTTACCAAATTAATTACGTGCAAATGGTGGTGTAATGTCATGAGCTCGAGTCTTCCTAGATGAAAATTAAGGAGATATAACTTGTACTTATTATTCATAAATGTACTTCAGGAAAATTTATAAAAAAATTATTTATTTACGTATCAGTTATTGATATATTGAAAATCATAATATTAGAAATTCAAAATTTGAATTTAGAAAAAAACTAATAAAATGAGTGTTGTAAGTAAAATTATAAGTACATATTGCTCTACTACTATTCTTTGAAGATTTTCATGAGTCTAACTCATCTCATAAAACCAGTTCTACAATAGAGGATTGCTCATTGCTTATAAACATGTTCAAAACCTTATCCACAACTAATGTGAGATTATTCTTCAAAATTCTTAACCACATTTTCTCATCACTATATAATGGACGAAGTCGAGATTAAAATATAACTTGATTTTATTTAGAGAGGTCTTTGGGATCCTATATATATATATTTTTTTTTTGGGGATTGGGGATCTTGTATTTGACACTTAGAGATTGATTCTAAAATATAACGCATGATTTACGAATCTTAAGATTATATAAATTATTTTTCTAATATTATTACCATAATGTCTAGATTAAAGGGAATTGTTTCGTTCATCGAGAATTATCACAGACACAAATATTTTTTTAAATTCTTTAAATATTTTAAAAAAAAGTTATAAAATTAGTAAAAAGTATTTTTTTAATCATTAAATCAATAAAAAATACAATCGGTATCCATTCTCGATAGGATTAACATTTTTCCTATATTAAAAAATTTATTCAGAGTTTTTTTTTTAAGTTTTTAATAAAGTAAAAAAATCAGAAAAGTTTTGGTATGACACCTAACAAGGCAGCTGCTGCCTTAGGAGGGGTGAGGTGAGGTTAGCAAAGCTGTTTGGAGATATCTTTTAGGGTTGATGGATGGCGGGCCAGAGGCAGAGGAGCATGGAAAGGGCTAAATAACAGGTCCGCAAGCAAACAAAGTCACCCTCTGGAAGGGCAGTGTCCGAACTCCAAACCATTTTTCCGTGTGAGTGTGAGTGAGAAAGGTCGCAATTAGAAATGACAACTGGTCAATGACTCTCAATTGCCACAGTCTTTCCTGTTTCCCACGCCACTCTGTGCCACCTTGGGTGGGTCCGGACGGGACCTCTTTTTTATTCTCTCTCAAAGTATAGATTACGTTATTTTTTTCAACGAGAATGGGTACCGACAAATATCAATTGTTATTTTTTTCAACGAGAATGGCTACCGACAAATATCAATTGATTTTATTTTATTTTATTTTTATCTTTAAACATTAAAAAAAAATTATAACATTATTAAAAAAAAATTTAATCACTAAATAAAAAAAAATATCGAGATCCATCCTCGGTAAGATTAGCTTTTCTCTTTTCTCATTGCATCGTAATAAAATTGCCTATGAAAACTTTTAATTTTGATTGGCATGATGTTATATAAGTGAAGTGTTTTATATATAAAGAGATTATATAAAAATAAATTTATAAATTAATATTATTTTATATGTTTGTTAGATTTATTTTATTATAAAAATAATTTTATAATATGATGTATTATATCAAATCATATTAATTTATAAATTTGCTTTTATATAATTTGTTATTATTAAATTATTTCTCATTATATAATAAGACGTAAATATCACGTGTATTATGAGTATGTACTAATTACACATTTATTAGGGACTCAATTTCATCCCATGCAATATCCATCCCATAGTCTCTAGGAGGTAGAATAAGAATATTAGGTATATTTACTTTTTAAGGAAAATTGTCATTATTTATTCATTAGAAAAACTTATATTATGAGAAATCTTCATATAAAACATGACATCTTAAATCAAAATAATGTATTTGAAGCTCCACCAAAATATTATTTTCTTTTGTGACTGGTTTGGTTTTCACCATTGCTGATACTCTCGACAGACAAACGTCTAATAGACAACACTCTATGCCTAAAATGAGACTCAACCTCATCATTTATAGAAAAAGAGGACTCAACCTTTACAGACAAACGTATGAGAGATGATTTTTTTTTTAATTAACAATAAGAAATAAAAAAAGGAAAGTAATAAAATAGATGCGAAAAAAGACGGATTACAGTTTGGACCAACTCTAATAGACTTCGATATCTGTGACAGTCCATGAAGGCAACGCACTTGTCTCTTTAAGTCAGATATGAAAGGTTTGGTGATAACTAGTCATGTGATCACCACGCGCAGATGTGAGTGGAGCGCAAGGACCACACGCAGATGTGGGTGGCGCATGAGAATCACATGTGGTGATTCTTGCAAAACCACCACATTTCTTCGAATGATTTTCGACCTGTGAATTTACTTGTGTTGTGAGTGTCTCTTGGAAGTTATCGAAAATCTATAGATCTGTCTTTTTCAATCGTGAATAAAGAAAAATAAAACTAAGCAAAAGAAATTTTGATAGACAAGGTGATTGGTCCGGTCCGAGAACCGGAGGAGATGAAACATGTTTACACCCCTAACTAGATGTTACACAAAAGATAGCTCTTATTGGGTCAAATAGACTTTTTTTTATAATTTTCTTTTTATATAATAACGCTGACACATGTTATTTAGTGAATTTTTCATCACCTCAGTCGGACCAATTGAAATAGGAAACTCATTAGGGTGTAGATAATGTATGGGTTTTTTTCTCTCTTTTCTTGTCACAAAAAGATAGATACCTGTGTCTATTAAATACATGATTTAATGATGTGTGGGGCTAATGTGTTTGACTAACAATGTCCAAGTCAAATATGGACCGTACATGACACAATCAAACACAAAATCAGTGAGATATGGGTCATACCATTCAAATATTCAATCCAATATATTTCTTATTACATTCTAAAGTCCTGTTTGATTACATAAAATTAAATTATTTAATCTTATATAATTATTATAATTTTTTTAAATTTTTATATAAAATATAATTAAAAATTAAAATAATATTAAAAAATAATATTTTATTTTATTTTTAATAAAATATTTCATTTCATCTAATTTAAACTGCATAACTAGTCCTAACTGTTGTTATAAATCCAAATTTAGTTAAAGTCAACATATGAATGCTGAGAATAATGAATGCATCTCAGCCTTCACTTTTGTTAGATTACTGATCTTGGAGAATGGTGTGCTTATCTTCCAAGCTCGGAATATTACTGTTCATTCGTATAAAAAGAATTTTACAAACCCTTTTCTTACTATTTTCCCACGAATTTTCTAATAATTTCCCTTAAAATCAATAAAATATAATATAAAAAACTATTTAAAAAATTCTAGTAAAGGTTTAAAATGGAAGAGAATACATAAAGTGCCATTATTTATTGAATATTATTGTTAACTTTTAGATATTTACACAGTCAATAATAATATTACGAGTCTTGCTTTGTATGTTTATCTCTTGTGTACCCTTGATGCTACGTTACGTTTGAATATAGAAACGATTTTATCTCATTTTATGATCTCATCATTATAATTTTTTTAAATTATTGCATAAAATATAATAAACAATTTAACATTTTCAAATCTCAAAATAATAATAATATTAAAAAATAATATTTTATTCATCTTTCAACTTTCATCCAAAACTACTCTCATCTCATCTCATTATCCAAACAGAGCCTTAACGTTCGAACAAAATTTTATTTAATGCAATTTCTTGTTTGATAATGCATTTCAATTTGATTTTTGGTTTTGGAGTCATTTTTCTTTTTGAAATTAAATAAAATTTTGTTTTTCAAAACCTGATTTCGATTTGTGATGGGCATATAAGCCTAATAATTTTTAGTATTCATAAAAAAGATAAATTTTGAAAGATTACTCATAAAATAAAGAGTAATGTTAGAGATAAACCATTATAACAGTGCACACTTTGCACTCACTGCATGGCTGCTTCTAGTTGATTGTTCTCAACACTCACTTGGAGAGATGTGTGGTCTAAATGATGTCACATCATGTATGCAAAATGAATGCTTCCAATAATAACTTCTATATATATTTATTATAAAATAAAACCCATAAACCTCCCACCGCATCAGTCATGTGAAGAGGGAGAGAAGCATATGCCTTGCATGAGTTTATATCCCTCTCCATAAAAAATACAAATATTTATTAAAAAACTACGCAATTAATACTGAGTAATGTCATATATTTTATTCTTATCTTACTATATAAATATTGTATTTAATTATTTTTGGATTATTTTTTATTTTTTTAAAATAAAAATTCAAAAGTTGATAGGATATGCCACGTATCAAAGTTGGATAAGAGTAAGGTAAATGTGTAATGCATAAAACATTTTTAATAAAAATTAAAAATTAAAATAGAAAATTTGAGTGAAATAAAAGGGGTCAAGTATTTTTCTTTTTACTTTTTTTTTTCCCTGTAAAACAATTACAACAGAATGGAATGATAAAATTAAAATCTGAAATTAAATGTCTCATGTATGGAGTGAAACACGTCCTCAGAAATAGATTGATCTCATATACTCTAATCTCATTATTATAATTTTTTAAAATTTTTACATAAAATATAATAAACAATTCAACTTATTAAAATTTTAAAAAAATAATAATATTAAAAAATAATATTATAATAATATCTTATTTAACTTTCAATTTTATATAAAACCATTTTATTTCATCTTAATATTCAAACTGAATCTAAAAAATAAGCCAAGAAAAATATAAGATTTATTTATAAATATTAAATATTAGTTGAGAGGCACTGCCACACGATATATTAGGTAGCGTTTGATTTTTAAACTTAGTTGAGTTCAGTCTAATTTTAAGATGAGTCTAACATTCAAATACCCACCTATCAAATTATTAAATTCATTCAAACTTAAAACGTTCTTACACGTGAGATTCATAACTTTTTTTAATTTAAAACATCTTTATATATAGAATTCACAATCTTTTTCAATTTATTATAAAATGTATTAAACTCATCTTAATATCTAAACGCTCTTTAAACTTAATTTAAATAGATCTCATATAATTCTATCCATTACTCAACTCATTACTATTTATAAAATTAAGTTAAATTTAACATCCTAATTTAACTTTTTCAAGTTTTTTTCGAAAATTTAAAAAAATAAAAAAATAGCATTATCTAAAGAATAAGTGTTCTTTTTCTTTTCTTTTTTCTGTTCAGGTTTTTGTTTGTTTCTCAATCTCTCTGAAGCCCAACGACCAGTGTAAAAGCAAAGCATCATCACCCACACAACCAGAGATGCCCAAAGAGAGAGAAAGAACGAGAGAGCTTTTGGATAGAGAAATAAAGATAAGCAGCTTTTTAGAGAGAGAGGCTCTGCCCCAGAAAATAAATAAATAAATATAAAAGAAATAATACGCAATCCGATAAGGACTTGTGCTGAGGGCGCTCTCTGCCTTTTTCTTTGTCGTAGTAAATACTTCCGCTGGCCTTGGCCACTCAGAAGTTGAGAGTCTGATACTTTCTCTCTCTGCCTTAAAAACATTTTGCAGAAACTGTTCTACCTTTAGCTCCTTCTCTCACCGTTCTCTATACGTCCCTTCAAAATTTTTTACCTGCCTCTGTCTATTAGTGCAAAACTGTTCAACCCTTTACCCACTCCGCAAAATGTCATCTTGTTTTGCGTCTGATTCTTCAGTTCCATCACATACTCCAACTTCTTGGTTTTAGAGAGGGAGGGAGAGAGAGAGAAAAAGAGAGGGTGATAAAACCTGTCTTTGGAGCCTGTTTGACGGTGAAGTTGGTCCCTTTTCACTTTTTACTGGGTTGGAGCTCTTTAATTGCATTGACTCGAACCTGTGGTGTTTTTTGTTTTTGGGTGGGTGCTTGGTTTGAAGGCTGAGCTTGGTTTGTAAGGGCTTTGTTTGTTTAGGTTTGCCTTAGAGGATGCTTTGTGTTTAAGGTTTTACCAATGGGTTGGTGAGAGCGGACCTGTTTCAGTCTTCTGCGTTCTTTATCTTCAAAATGAAGCCTTCTTGTTGTGAACTGTAGTTTGGTAAGCTGTAAAAGTAGCTTCCAATTTTGTCTTCTATTTGACTCACTAGCTTTTCAGGCTTGTGCTCTTTCTTTCCTGCTTGTTTAGGTGCTTGAAAATCTTGGGCTTTCATCTGGTTTTAGTTCATTTTAATTTATTCGTTTATATTTATCCTTAACCTTTTTTTCTTTCTTTGGGTTTCCCTGTTTTGTTTCCTTCTACATATGCAATTAGTGCACCGAGTAGGTTGTTTTTCTTTCCTTGCTTTACCATAGCTAGACTTAAGGAGCTTCATGTCTTAGTTTTAATATACCTTTGAGACAATGTATCTGCTTGGAGCTTTCTTGTTTTGAATCGAAGCAGATACAGTTGTTTGGAACGAGCTACGTTGGAATCAATTTTAGTTTCGAATGCTCGAATGTGTTTCCTACGGCTCAAACCCCGTCTGTTCTCAAATTCAAAAATAATTTCTAAAACATTCAAGTACCCTGCAGGAAACTCTTTCCAGTGATTACTAATCGGGTCTCAAAGATTTCCATTTGTCCAAAATACGATTTCTTGTGTGCAATTTGTCTTTGAATTTGACAACGTTGCTTGTGAAAGATTTGTGAATATAAAGTTATTTGAAGTTAATGCATGGATCGAAGGGACCCCATGGCGTTATCGGGTTCGACATCTTATTATATGCCGGGAGGAATGTCTGGGTCTGGGTCTGGGTCGGGATCCCAGTCTGGGATACACGGATCACCACCAGGCACTCGTCCTTTGTCTAATCCAAATGCACAATTTCAACCCAACATTGTTGGCACTACAATCGGATCAACATTACAAGTAGAGCCTTCATCTGCATTGTCACCTCATAGTATGCATGTGGGTGCTCCATCTGCAGTGCCACAGAGTGAGCCTGTGAAGAGGAAAAGAGGAAGGCCCCGAAAATATGGACCTGATGGGACCGTGTCATTGGCATTGTCTCCCTCATCTTCTACTTATCCAGGAAAAAGTTCCATAACTTCGACCCAAAAGCGGGGTAGAGGGCGGCCACCAGGGACAGGAAGGAAGCAACAATTAGCGTCTCTCGGTAAAGTTTCTCTGGCCAATTGGATTTCTTTGATCTGGTTCATGTTGACACTATGATTCTCCTGAACACCACAGTGGTTTTTTACATTTACGTGCTGTTTGCTTTTACTTTATTACTCCTTTATGCTACTTGTCAGATACATTGTTAACTGTCTTAAGTTATGCTTGTGATTTCTTATGATGGTTTGCATCATCTGTACTAACTAGGGGTGCATTTTTCCTACCTGATTGGCATGGGAAAACCTGTTCGCCCTTCCAATCTGAAGGGGGTTGGAAGTTCAAATCCCTTCCGAGTCAAACTGACCCAACGTAGTTACCAAGGTAAGCAAGCTGAGCGGACCCAATCGCACCAATCTGAAGGGGGCTGGAAGTACAAATCCCTTCTGAGTCAAAGTGAACCACTGTGGTTACCAAGCCAAGCTGACCTCTGATCCCTCGGTTCAGAAGTCTACTTGGAAGATGAAGTTTCACCCTTGTTAATTAACATCCAATGTCCCAATCCAAAACCCACATTTTTGTAAGGAAAAAAACAGTCTGGGGAAAAGAACACGTGTTTGAATCTTTTTTTTTGATGGCCCAAATCAGAGTCACACAGATCAGGCTGTTTGGGAGAGTAAATAATCTCTGGGAGAACTCAGAGTTTCTATCATTGTGCTCTATACCAAAATGCACAATCTTGGTGACATTATCAAGAGACTACTAACTTCTGGGCTATAAGACCCTTTGGTCACCATATTAGACTCTGAAGGCATCATTAATGCAAGTCCTTGATGTGCCAATGGAACACGTTAGATTCCTGGCACTAAATGTACGAATCGTCCTTGGTATGTCCCCAACTAGTTTGTAGTTTCCAGATGTCTGCAATACAATCCCTTGGTGCCCAGAGAGTGGAGCGTCCCAATCGGACATGCCTGCCGCCATGTGTGAAGGGTTGCCCCCAACAATCTGTGAGGTTCTCTCATAGTTTTGGTCAGAAGACTACCTACTAAGTTGAGTAGGAACCTGGTTCATACCTTAGTGTACATCCAATTCACATGTATAGATAAATATTTTGTTGGGTTTTCAACTATAGATCTCCAACTTCAATCTGGCAAATGTTATATGTTTGGTGGGCCTTCCAACCAAGACAACATTTATGTATTGGAAGCCAACATGTTGGGTTAGGAGAATTGAATATTTCAACAGCCCTAGTATATCCTATGGTGAGTCGGAACCTGGTCCATACCTGCCTATACCTCCAACTCACATAATTAGGTGTAGACGTACTTTCCCCACAACCTTGTTGTACACATCTCCATGTGCATTTCATTGGTTTTTGGATGAAACCATTTACCTGCTTTAAAAAATACTGTACACAAATAACTTCCTCGGGATTCAATTATTTGGAGGCGAAAAATGGAAAATCTTAAACAAATTGAATTTTAACATAGGTTATATATAAGAAAGGATGAAAGAGAATGAATAATGAATGGAAAAGGTTTTGTGCCTTTACTTTGCTGATGACATCATGAAATTCTAATCTCAATGATACCAAATACCAGTGACTCAGTATGGTATCATTGATACAAACTTAGATATCTTAGACAATACCAGTGACTCATAACCTATATGCGACAATTAAAAAAATGTAAATATATGATGACCTAACAACTTTTCAGGAGATTTTCTGAACCAGCATACTTGATATTATTTTTGGATTTGAAATTTGGTGTACACAGCTCTTAAGGTTAAAATACTCAGAAGTTAGAACCTCTGAGTGAAGACATTGCCATGAAATCTAGATACATATAGGTAAGGTATAAATCTTGACATAGTTCAAATCTGGGGACCGACAATATTTGATGGAAATTCACAGAATTGAAGGAGAGCATTTACTGCAGCATAGAGATTCCAGGTTTATGTTTCGATCAGAAATTGTTGCTGACTGTACAATCTTTCAAAGAAGCTGGCATGAAATGAGACTTAAAAGTTTATATCTTAACAAACTTGTGTAAATAGGCATCCAAGTCTTTTCTTTGGTTTACAGCTATATTTACTCTGAGACAACTTATTTTATGCATGATAAGTTTGAAATCAACTCTTCTGATCTTATTTGACATGTAGTGCATTATATCCATATGCTTGCTGTCTCAGTTTTAAAAGCCTAGTAGTTGGTCGCAAATGAAATGGTTAGAAAGTCATATTTCTGCTTTGCATTTTTCTTTTTCTGATAATTTAATTCTGTCAGTTAGAGCATATCTGCCTTGTGGTGTGAGCTTCAGAATATTAATTTGATTTGTGTAGTATAATATATACATCTTTCTTTCTTACGTGAGCCTTCCTAGTAAGTGAATGATGTATACAAATGATTTACTGTTTTGATAGGTGAATGGCTATCTGGTACGGCTGGGATGGGTTTTACTCCACATATCATCAACATTGCAATAGGAGAAGTATGTGATTTTAGCTTATCAATCAATATTGGTTCCTTGGGCCTTCAATTTCAGATTTTTTAAAACTCTAGGAAATTGCAATTTTCTCTTGAAGTTCTGTTGACCCAAAAGCAATTTCCCCATGGCCCAGAATGAAGCCAGTGTACAATAATGCCCTTGATGAGGAATTGGGAAAGAAATTTGATTCTGTTCTTGCCTGCATTCGAATTTAATCAATGCTAATATGGCTTTCAGTTAATCTTTTCTGAATTTCTGGTGTTTTTGGGGTGGTAGAATATTATTTTATTTATTTTTAATTATTGAAAATCTGATTTTTCTGTAGGATATTGCAACCAAAATAATGTCATTTTCACAGCTGGGGCCTAGAGCTTTATGCGTCTTGTCAGCCAATGGTGCTGTCTCTACCGTGACTCTTCGTCAGCCTTCAATGTCTGGTGGCACCGTCACATATGAGGTTTGAGCGTTCTCTATCACACACACATGTATATGACATGTTGGCAGTTCTGGCATATTCTAATGGTGGATGGAGAACAATGCTAATCCTTTTTTGAGCTTCCATTAGTTCTTGTAATTTAGGAATTTGCATGACATTGGAAACAATACTCAAATTTATGAAGTTTGTGACTGGAATATGAGCTCAGTAAATATGCTCAATCTGCGCATCTCAGTCATCATGGAGGAGAGCTTAATATATATATTTTTTTTCCTGAAGATAAATTGCAACTTGACATACATCTGTAGTATTTAGGCAATTTCGATTCTGAAATCCTATTAATGCATGTAGATATGTGCATTTCCACTTGCACGATGATGGTTGTCTACCCACCAACCCACTTGCAAATTTATTTATGTATATTCTCTGAGAATCATCCCTCTATTCATTTGCAATCATCAACCTCTACATGTCCATTTAAGCAGAGCACTGTTCATATATATATATATATTTTATTGCCTCTGGTTTCTTGCTTGTTTGTTTGTTGTTTTTTTCCATCTCTTTTTTATTAGTTTTGAATCTTGTATATCTGAAAAATTCTGGGTGGATTTGACTTTTGTAGGGGCGTTTCGAGATATTGTGTTTGTCAGGGTCTTACTTGCTAACAGATAGTGGTGGGTCCCGCAACCGAAGTGGTGGTCTAAGTGTGTCCCTTGCCAGCCCTGATGGTCGTGTTATTGGTGGTGGAGTTGGGGGAATTCTTATTGCAGCGAGTCCTGTTCAGGTATTTTTCTTTATTGCTTTATCTTCTTTACTATTGGTTATTCACCATTTTAATTCTCTTCCTCCACAAGGCACAACTTCCCGAGAACTTTGGCTTGTGAGGAATGCCTAATTCTGAATAATGCATGATCATTTGTTTTTTATATCTTGAAATAGATTTGTGAAATCGATAAAAGGCCGATAGGAAATTGACCAACTGTTACAGTGAGCTAAAATGATGACTGTTGATGCTTTGAGCTTTGTTATTAGGCATACATGTATATACAAGATTCAAGTTTCATTGTTTAAGGCTTAAAATGAATGATGGATGATCCCAGGTGATTGTGGGGAGCTTCATGTGGGGGAGTGGTTCGAAGACAAAGAACAAAAAAAAGGAAGCTTCAGAAGGTGCCATAGACTCGGAACATCAGGCTGTCGACAATCCAGATGCACTAACTAGCAGCATTCCACCAACTCAAAATCTCATTCCAGCCTCTTCAATGGGTGTTTGGCCAGCATCACGGGCAATGGATATGCGAAATGCCCATGTCGACATTGATTTGATGCGCGGGTAATCGTTGATAGATAAATGAGCATTGCATATAAATTTAACTTGCATGGTCAATTGAATCTAATTTTCTCGATGTACCAACGTCAGGAAAGCCAGTTGATCATCTTGGTGTTGGTAACTCTTTTGACTTCATTTAGCCTTTTCATAGACAATGGGGTTTGTACTTTTATTTTTGTAGCTTGATAGAAATTTAGTTTGAAAATTTTACTTTCATGGTTCAACCATTGTACATCTAACATCCTCTTTTTTTTTCTTTATTTCCCGTTCTAAAATAAGAATTCAATTATGAGAGCACCCACGCTTTCTTCCTCTCTATCTATTCCCGTTCTATTCCTCTTCCTTCTCTCTCTTAAGGAGTTCCATTGTCATCTTGTTCGTACTGTTAGAGGGGACAAGATCGGAATGATTTGGAACGTCGAAAGTGGCTGTAATAAACCAAATGTGATGGAGTGGATGATAGATATTGGTTATGCTGAGCTGTAACACATCCAAATGATAAGAGCGTCTCCGTAGAGAAGAAAGAGGATGGGAGAGAAAATTGGAAAAGTTTTATTACAATTCCGGTGCTGTTACGTACAAGTCTTCTTGATGCTGACATGGAAAATATTTATTTTAGACTATATTACTCAGCTCTTTACGAATAATAGTGAGTTGAGTAGTATATGAAATTATGTAGGATTCATCTAAATTGAGTTTAAAGTATGTTTGGATGTTAAGATGAGTTTAATATTTTTTATGGGAAGTTTGAAAAAGGTTGTGGATCTCATGTATAAAGATGTGTTAAGTTGAAAAAAATTGTGAGTCTCACGTGTAAGGAGGTTTTGAATTGAGATGAGTTTAGTAATTTGAGAGTTTGGTGTTTGGATGTTAGACTCAATTTAAAATTAGACTGAGCTCAATTGAGTCTTGCAACCAAACGTAATCTTAATGAAAAAGTGCGAGTTGAAGATAAAATGATTTTATGAGATAAAGAATCTTATTCTCTCAAATTTTTTTCTTTTATATTTTTGAATAAAAAAAATTATGTCAGATTTGGCAAATACTATTAGAGTCCTAACCGTATTCCTCTATGGCCATGGGCGGACTCTATCGCAAAAACAAACTATTAAGAAGTCTAGCAAGACAACATCTAACCCACCATTTAACAAATACCATAAAGGTCCATTACGATAGGCCCATCCAAGTAAATAAACATAATAAACTAAACATAAAACACCGAACTAAACATGAAGTAGTTAACTGTCAGAACAAAACCCATGGTCCCAACACTTCTTCCTTCTCGGACCCTCGATTTCCCATAAGCTTCATTTGCAACCTAGATTTCTACTCGTGACATATGTTCCCCCTTCAAAACACCTAGATTTCTACTCGTGACATATGTTCCCCCTTCAAAACATCTTGCCTGTAAGGTGGCGAGATGCTGCATTTAGTTGAGAAAATGTCTCCCATGTTGCATCTTTGACTCTTTGCCCTTGCCAGTGAATCCGTAACTCTACCCTTGCTTTGTTTCCTGCCTTGGTCATCCAATGCCCAAGGACTTCCATTGGTTCCAGACTGAGGATCCCTTGGTTGTCCACAAGAGGCAACATTGGAAATGCGGTGATCTTGACACCCAATTTCTTCTTAAGCTGCGATACGTGGAATGTGGGGTGGATTCGGGAAGAAGATGGTAGATCCAGCCAGTAAGCTACCTATTTGATCCTCTATAACACTTGGAAGCGGCCAAAAAATAGTTTAAGGTTATGCTTGTGAGATATTGAGGTATGTCGGTAGGGCTGAAGCTGAAGGTACACCCACTCCCAACTTCAAATTCTTGGTCATTTATCTTTAAATCAACATATTTTTTCATGCGATCTTGTGCTCGGTGTAAGTTAAGGCGGAGCAGCTGTGATATTTGGTCTCAGATTCTATAGGTAGATTCCACAGTCTCCATTTGGGCTGCCCTAGGTATATAGTTAAGGAGTTTGGGGGTGGATACCCATAAAGGGCCTCAAATGGAGTAAGTTTGGTTGACATATGTGGTGTCAAATCGTACCATAACTTCGCTAGAGGAATCCATAAAAACTAATCCTTTGGTCGATCTCCTGTGAAACATCTTATGTAATTTTTTAGGGTTTTATTTATTGCCTCGGTTTGTCATCTGCTTGAAGGTGGTAGGCTGTACTTGGGAACATTTGGACCCCTTGCAGATTAAATAGTTCTTACCAAAAATGACTACTGAAGGTGATGTCTCGGTTATATGCAATGGAGAGGGGTATGCCATGTAGCTTAAAGATATTTTTGAGGAAGAGCTCAACTACCATCTTTACCGTGTAGGGGTGTTTGAAAGGGTAAAATGACTGTATTTAGTGAGTTTGTCAACCAATACCCAAAGGCTATTAAACTCGTGTTCATTAGAAAGCCCTTCCAAAAAGTCTATAGATATGTGAGTCTAGGGTTGGGAAGGGATAGAGAGGGGCCGTAATAACCCACTGGGGTGAGTGTTATTGTAACGCCCCAATGGATGGCCCAAATCACATGACCTATACTACAAAAAGACTAGTCAATAATACAACTGGAGTCCCATTGAAACATTATAAAGAGCAATAATTTCTCATTCTCAATCAAGTGGGATCCTATACACTACCTACACTTATCCTTATCATATGGAGTATCACAGTTATCAATTCTCACGTGATGTATAATCTTATCATAGCCAGAATGCCTTCCCCATGGGTTGCTGTGTGCCAGCTCCAGTAGTCTAGTCTATTTTTGAGTTCCTCATGTTTGGGAATACACAACTTGTTCTTGTACAAGAGCAGCCCTTTTCTTAAAGCATGTTCAGAGCCCAATTTATCATCTCGAAAGAGGTTAATGAGGGTTTGCAATTGCTCATCAGTGGCATAGGCTGCCTTTAAGTCATCCAAACACACTACAATAGGGAAGGAGATTAACATCAGAGAAACCTCTACTTCCTATCCCTTCCTCGAGAGGGCATCAACCACTTTATTCTCAACCCCCCTTTTATATTCCTTTATAAAGTCATATCCCAATAACTTAGTTATCTACTTTTGTTGCAAAGGTGTACCCACGTTTTGGTCTATTAAGTATTTGAGACTTTCTTGGTCAGTTCTAACCACAAAGGTTTTCCCTAATTGATAAGGTCTCTACTTGAGTACAACAGACACGAGTAAACAATTCTTTCTCATAGGTGGACATCATCAAGTACCTTCACTTTAAAGCCTGGCTATAAAAAGCTATGGGCTTCCCTTGTTGCATCAAAACTGCTTCTACAACAGCTCCTGAAGCATTACACTCAATAATAATGCTTCCTTCAACTTGTAAAAAGAAACCTTAGCCTCTTCACTCCAGTGGTTGATGCCCTCTCGAGGAATGGATAGGAAGTAGACATTTCTTTGATGCTAGTTTCCTTCCTTATTGAAGATTGTTTAGATGAGTTAAAGGCAGCCTATGCCACTGATGAGCAATTGCATACCCTCATTAACCTCTTTCGAGAGGATAAATTGGGCTCAGACTATGCTTTAAGAGAAGGGTGGCTCTTGTACAAGAACATGTTGTACATTCCTCCCTAAGAACCCCCTTAGGGCCTTTAGTGAACTAGGCAATGACCATTCCTTCAAAGCTTGCAATTTGTCAGGATAGCTTGCAATTGAACTAGAATTTGCCATTCCTTCATAGCTTGGAATTTGTTAGGATCAACGCTAACCCCTTGAGCAGAAATTATGTGACCCAGATAAGCAATTTCACTGCTCTGAAAGTGACACTTGGATTTTTTGCATATAACTGGTGGTGTCTTAGGGTCTCCAAGGCTATTTGTAGGTGCTTCACATGCTCTAACTCTGTTTTACTATACACCAAGATGTCATAAAAAATAAGTATAATTTTCCTTAAGTAAGGTCAAAATACCTCATTTATAAGACTTTGGAAAGTTGAAGGTGTATTAGTTAGTCCAAAGGCATAACTAGGAATTCATAGTGCCATTCGTGGGTTCTAAATGCAGTCTTGTGTACATCTGCAAGTTTGACCCAGATCTAATGATAGCCAAACCTTAAATCCAGTTTAGAAAAAATAACTGCTCCATGTAATTCATCCATAAGCTCCTCTATCACTGGTATGGAAAATTTGTCTTTAATAGTAACACTATTAAGACCCCTGTAGTCTACACATAATCTTTGAGTTCCATCACCCTTCCTAACCAAAAGAACTGGGGAGAAATAAGGATTTTGACTAGGTTGTATAACCTCCGAGGTCAATAATTCTTGAACTATGTTTTCTATTTCATTCTTGTGAAAATATGTGTATCTGTATGGTCTGATTGATATGGGTTTAGTGTCAGGGATCAAGTTTATAACATGGTCATGGGTTTGAGGGGGAGGTAGCCCTTTTGGCTCACTGAACACATCTACATACTACTTAAGTAGGGCCTGTACTGTTTTAGGGATTTCACTTCCTACCTGCTGTGTGTTACTCAACTCCCGTTTTGTTATTTGCATAATTACCCATTTTTTTTTAACTTATTGAATTTATTGAGAGAGCCCTCCTCAATCATTTGGGCTATGGCTAGCCCTTGTAGTTCCACTGTCTTCCCTTCATAACTGAACTTCATAAGGAGTCTCTCAAAATTCCACAGAATGGACCCTAGTTCTTGCAGCCACTGGATGCCCAAGACAATATCACATCTTGCCAAGGCCAGTATCTGCCCTCAACATTAAATTCAGTCCCATAGATTTTAACTCTAACCCCACTGCATTTTCCTTCACTAGGGATTAACTTTCCACTAGCAACTCTCACCTTAACTCTTTTAGTGAAAGCCAAAGGTAACTTGGCCTTATTAATCACTGCTGGAACTATAAGTAGTCAAATACTGATATTAATATTATATTCCAACAACAAAAAAAGGCATATAAAACTAATCATTTATAAAACTTGAAAATAGAATTGATTTGTGCTACGCGGGTTGATGGGGGTTTTCTGGTTTGACCCACAATTGACCTGTTTATTAATCGTGTCTTATTAGGTAAACACGTTTTGATCCAAATCCATTTATATCAAACATATACCCGCTTATTTCGTGTCATATATTGTCAATTTGTCACCCCTAACTTTATGAAGGGGTGGGCTCTGACTTTGATGGAGTCAGAATGCCCACCTCCGACCTCCGACTTCGACTAGGTCGGAGGTCAAAACCCTCTTTGACTCCGATTGGAGTAGAAAATGGGCATTTTTAGGCCCAGTTGCCCTACTAAGCCTTAGTTTCCTTATTGAGAAAATGGGCTCCGATCGGCCCAATATCAACCCCTGTTTAATAATGTAAAAAAAAAAAAATGAAAAAAAAATCTAAAATACTATAAAAAATAAGTTAAAAAGCTAAAATTTAAATACAATAGCTAAATCAAACTACAAATCGCAAACCTTAAATTTAAATTTAAAACTGTAAAGCAAAATAAATTTAAATTTACAAATAATGTCATAGATTTCATTCAAATATGAAATAGCCACAATGCCCTGCATCAGTTTTGAAAGTCCATGCATTTGAGTCGATGACTCGATAGTGATTTCCAATTTTTCTGCATGAAGTTTTAACTTTTATTAATCAGATACACTATATTTTATTTAGTTATTTAACTGTAGACTTCTAAACTATCAGCCAAGTTATATTATGAACTCAACTCCACCTAAAACTCTGATGAGTTTTGCATAATGGTAATCATCCCACGGTGCGTCGGTCTCAGACTCTCAATCATCCACAATTAGTCTGGAGTTCACAACTAGGTCTATAAAATCTTATAAATTATAAATTAAATAATGAAAACATTAAAATGATGTAAATAATCATTTAAAATCATAAAGTTACCTGATTCAAGCCTATAGCTATTGGCATCAATGGTATCGACTCTAATGGGCATTGAACTTAACCAGTTCTCTGTGCAAATGAGGACCTTAACAGTGGTTGGAGACAATGAACTCCGATAAGCATCCAAGACACGACCTCCGGTGCTAAACTCCGATTCAGAGGCAACCGTAGTGATAGGTCGTGTAGGTGGATCAGCCTTAACATTTATCAACTCCTCCTCCTTATTAAGCATATCAATATCTTCTAGATTTATTGGGACTCGACTACTTGCACATGAGGTAGCTGCTCTAGATGGGGGTCTATGGCGTGAAGTATCAGTTGGTGACGCCAACGGCTGTGCGTCATCCTCTTGTGGAGAATCGCAGTGAGAATGAGATGGTGTAGCATCTATAATTTGAGTAAATAATCTGAAACAATTAACAAACAACCGTCATTTTAAATGTTATGATAATTATCTACAAATTGGAAATACATTGAGAAAACATATGTGTCTAGTCGTGTTTGTGGCTTTAAAAATAAATAAAACACAAAAAAATGAATGTCTGCTCAAGCCACACTCGACAAAAGGCTTGAGCGAACAATCTGTGTGATGTTCGCTTGAGTCACACTCGAGCGAAGGCTCAATCGAACAATCTGTGTGATGTCACTCGAGCCACAATTTGTGTGACGTTCGCTCGAGCCACACTCGAGTGCCACTTGAGTGAATGTCACCTAGAACAAAAAACTCGATTTTTACAATATCTAAATCCCTCAATTCTTAAATTTAACAGCCTAAAAATCGAAATCATTGAAATGAAAACAACAAAGAAGTTGAAATGAACAACAAATCATACACATTTCACAAAGGGAGTTACAAATCACATTTTACATTTTACAATTACTCGGAGGAACAACAAATCTATTGGAGGAGGAAGTTACAAATCATTCTTACAATTATTTCGGTGGGGGAGGTGAACTGAGTTGTGCAAAAGTGAGGGAGACTAGGACTGTTGTGCGAAAGTGAGGGGGGGAGAAAGGGGTCCTGAGTTTTGGATCCCTTTCCTTCATGAAATGATGTTATTCCGTTTCAAGAGGAACGACGTCGTTTACTTACCTGATCAAGACAAAATGTCACCCTACGTTGCGAAAGGACATCGTTCCTCTTAAAGTGGAACAACGTCGTTTTGGTCATGTGTATTTTTTTAAATAAAGTCGTAGTTCGGAGCTCACATGGGCTCTGACTCTGAACTCTGAACTTCGACTATTGTAGTCGGGGTCACTTTGACTCCGACTCTGTCGTAGTCGGAGCCTTGTCTGAACTCGGACGGAGTTTGGAGCTTGGAAATCTTCCCCACCTCTAACTTTATGTGTCTATCTCTCATATTTAAGGTCCTAGAGTTCAGTCAAAATCTCTAAGAAACTTTTATCGCACAAACTTACGGAAATCGGTTTCCTCAACTTCGGCATAGTTTGAAGTGGGAGAGGGAGACTTATGTAGGCCTTACTTCATGCGTCTATCTTTTTGACACTTGAAGCCCTCAAGTTTGGATAAGAAAATAGGGAGATCTTGATCCTAAACTTATGAAAAAACAATAGCCAAGAATGTGTATGCCACAATAATCTTGTTAAGACAACTAAGAAGCTAATGCAAATTTAATCCTCTTGCAACAGACAAAACCCACAATGGCATTGATAGATTGTCCCTTCCAAGGGCATAGAGGGGGCTCAATTGATGGAAAGACTATTGGGAAGTGATCATAGAAGTCATCATGAGGGGGAAAGGGTTATCGACGTTTTCCTTCAGCACCATCTCAAACAACTTCATCTGGGTTCTAAGAATTGAGGTGCTGCCATAGCAAGTTGAGCTCCATTGTCTAATTCAGAAGCCTAATACTTGGCTCTTCAAAGTTTAGCCAAAGAGTTATTGGCTTCTTCGTGAATTAGGCCTAGTTTGGTTATACAGATGAGATGAGAAATATGTGAATAATAGTGAGATAATTTATGAATAGTAATTAAATAGTTTGAGTTGAGATTTTTATGAAATCTTGGGAAATGAGAGAGAAAACGGTTAATAAAAAATTATGAAGTTAAAAGAGGGTTAGAATATAATTTTTTAATATAATTTTTGTTTTGGAATTTGAAAAAATTGAATTATTTTTTGTATTTTGTTTGGAAACTCGGCAAAGTTGTAATGATTAGGTAATTATTAGATGAAAAAGTTAAAATATTGAAAATTCAAAATTGAAAAATATTTGTATTTGAATGGTGTCTGGATGTTGAGATGAGATGAGATTGCTTAATAGGTTTGGTTTGAAACAGACCTTAGTCTTGGTACAACATTCCTCAGAAACTTATCTTAGAATATTATTTTGGACGCACTAGAAGAAAACTGTTTATTTGTGGTTAGTTATTTCCAGCCAAAATGAGTATATTCTCGTCACAATTAAATAATAATTCTCATGACAAATAATTGATCATAAATGCTCACTTTTCTTGTAGCTTGTGATAAATTCAGCAATAATTAAGCATTAAGAAGAAAGTGTTCTTGAACCAACTCTGAATTTTATAAACCGGCCGGCTAACAATGTTTACCACTTCAACGTATCAGTCACAAAATTGCAAGCTGTTGAAGTACTTATATCTGAATTTCCCAGAATGCAGCTTTTATTTCTGAAAGCTGTAGCCTGAATTTACTCACATTCAAAAGGGAATATCGATCCATGCCCCTTTTGCATGCTTTCTTTGATTGGCACGAAATGAAAAAAAAGCTGCAACTCTCGACCTCAAAATGATCCACTGCTTTTGAAGGTCTTCATATATTACATTAACATCAACATCATTACAGTTTTCTTCTTGCTCAGAAGGTTTTATGCCAGCTATAATGGTAGTAATTACAGCTGCTCTATTGACAAAAATGGATGTCACTGTCAGATAAAAAATAGCAAGGTTTGTTGAGAGGAGCTTTTTGTTGGTTTTGGGCTTTGACATTTTTATATATTGGGGTTTGTAAAATAGTAAATGGAAGGTGATTTTCTTGAAAAAAAAAGAAAAGAAAAGAAAGAGAGAAAAATTCTCAAATTTTCGTTTTGGACAAAGCATGATGGGTAGGTGATTGGTTGTGTTCTTTCTTTTGTATGATTTGCATGCTCTCTATCTAACTTTAAAGGGATCTCTGCTGGCTTGTTTTCATTGCTGTGTTTCATATCAGGAGGGAGTCTGTTGCATGAAATTCTTTAAAGCCGAAAAGGATACAGCCACCTTTCTTTTGGCTCATTTCGAATTGGAAAGACATCGAGTACTATTCATTGGACGTCTGTGGATCTAAAAAAAAAAAAAAACACTTAGCTGAAAATGACTTTATATTGTTCTGGCAGATCTGGTGATAAAAATCTCAATTCTAAACAACCTGTACGTATACTACAAGAAAAATGGGTTTTTGCGATCAATTTATTGCGACTAAAAGACTTTTTGCAACCAATTTTAGTTGCAAATAGTCATTTCGCTGGAATTAACTAGTCGCAAATAAACAGTTTCCTTGTAGTATATTGGAATCCATTTACATCCCGAGGATCATAGGCTGCCGGCCGTATGAATCTAAGAGACTTATTGAATTACTTAAAAGGAATTTCACATCGATGTATAAACGAGATCGATACACTTGAGAAGATACAAAAATAATAATGATCGTATATGATGGTGGTGGAATAATCCACGCGCCCTTATATTCCTTTATAGCCAATGGCCACTTCTACTTATACACACCAAACACAACCAATACTGCTACACAGATCACAAAAAGTCTACTGTGGTACGTATATTAAAGTATGCTGTGGTACATTAATACTGCTAGACATGTTTCCGAAAGATCTTGCGATTCTAGACATCAAAAGCATTGAGATTCTAGACATAAAAAACATTACTGGATCTGCATCTCAAGGCTGTGATTGACTGCCCGGCCACAAGATTCATAGGAATGAAAAGCTTTAATATTCTTTACGAATAAATTAAGGCAATTCCATAAGATGTTAGATGCTTGCCAAAAGATACAAAAGTAGGGCTCCGTATATGGTTACATACGTAATTAACACAGTTCTATAATATGGTTTTTTATATTTAATTTGAACCGTTGAGTCGAGTTTTGTTCTTTTCCAAGATGCATGTAAATACCAAATTACCTTTCAAAGCAAAAGTTCCCTATCTCCTCAAAAGACATGACTACACACATGTCCTACTTTGACACTAAAAATATCTAGTTGGAGTAGTTAATCTCTATAAAGGGACACAGCCACTACAACTTCTTCACACCAAACATAACCGAAGCAAAAGAGGAAAAAAGATGAAGAACCAAATTTGTTTTACAAGCTTTGCCCTCTTCTTCTTTCTTCTTCTCGCAAAGTGGTCTGAAGTTGAAGGTCAGACTTGCAAGTCCAGTGGTATAATCAGGGGGAAAAAGCCTCCACCAGGACAATGTAACCAAGAGAACCACTCTGATTGTTGCGTGCAAGGCAAGCCTTACACTATTTATAAGTGTTCACCCCCCGTGTCTAGCCATACAAAGGCAACGCTAACCATCAACAGCTTTCAGAAAGGTGGAGATGGTGGTGGACCATCAGAATGCGACAACCAGTATCATTCTGATGATACTCCTGTGGTAGCACTATCAACAGGATGGTTCAATAATAAGCAGAGGTGTTTGAATTATATCACCATCTATGGCAATGGAAGGAGCGTCAAGGCTAAAGTAGTCGACGAGTGTGATTCCACTATGGGGTGTGATGCCGACCATGATTACCAACCTCCATGTCCTAACAACATTGTTGATGCCTCTAAAGCTGTTTGGAAAGCTTTGGGAGTGCCAGAAAGTGATTGGGGTGGATTAGATATTTATTGGTCTGATGCTTAATTTAACATATACTACATCTGAGTGGAGGTTCATTGTGATTTATATGTTTGTATGTGTATGTATTACTATAAATATAAAGGCGTGCTTATTTTGCTAGTTTTCTTTTGCTTTCAGGGTAATTCCCTTGTGCTACACGGTTTACGATGTTTGCAATTTAATTGCAACATGTTTGGAAGTTTATTAACCGATTGTCTAAGAAATTAAAATCCTGTTAGCATATGTAGGCGCACAATGATATTACTCTGAATGATTATTTGATTTGAAGGTTCTTTACACAACATACAATTTACATGGTATAATTTGATTTGTAAGATTCAAATTTTAAAATTTATCTTCCAATTCAAATTATGCCAAATGGATGGTATGTGGTAGGGCTGTACACCGATGGGTTCAGCGTCAGTTTCAGCGCAAAACCGAGGCATCACCGACTTCTGCCATGACTCTATTGAACCGGCCGAAACTGTGGGTTTGGGGAGAGAAAACTGATCATATCGGTCTCGACGTGCGTCGGTGCGGTCTTCGGTCTACCGTTGGCGTCTTCTATGAAGGAGGAGGAATTGAGGAAGAAGGAAGAAGCGTCGCGCCGTCGTCTGCCATGGAAGAAGAAGAAAGTTGCAGAGAGGAAGAAGACAACGCGGGGAAGAAGAAAAGGGGTGGGGGGTTATTAATTCATTTTGAAATGGCGTATTATATATATTATTTTAACTTCCAAGCCTTAAAACGACGACATTTCACTCATTTACGTGAAACGACGCCGTTTTATATACATATATTAAAAAACAAATATAAATAGACTGCATCAGCTGGTTCAGCGGTTTCTCAGGGGTTCAAATCGGTGTCGAACTGCCGATATTGGTTTTCCCTCAATTCCTCTCGCCTGCCGACCGATTCTTTGCCGGTTCTATGCTTCGGCGGTCTGATCAGTTCACAGCTAGTTCCGGCGGTTTCTGTACACCCCTAGTATCTGGTGTAAAAACCGTTGAATAAAATTATTTCGAGTAGTGCCACATGTACTTAAAATTTTACATACAAGACTCATTTAATTAGTTTTATTTTAAAATTTTAAATTTTGAATTTCAAATTACATAATTTTCAACATGATATCAATAGTTGATTTGTGAAAAAGTAAATTTTTTAAGTTTCTTTTAAGTAAAGTTAGCATTTTTCATAATTTTATGAGATCTTGATTATTGGGGCAATAGGTGAGGGCTGCCACGTTTTAACTTGGTTTTTATTTACTTGTATTAATGTGAGAGAAATTGTTAAATTTAAAATGAAAATAATAATTACTTACTAAGAAAACCTTCCAATTATGCCAAGATAATGCTAGCTAGCTTGACCGTCAACTCACTCTACTTTTTATTTTTTGCGGAAAACCTGATCTTATTAATGATCAAATGACCAAAGAGTAGATGCAAGGAGGTACTACCTCTAAATCAATACACTCCTCTGAAAGGAGTAAAGCATCTTTGGCTAAAACATGAGCTATATTGTTTAACTTCCTAGGGACATATCTGATAGACCAACTCTGCACACCTTGCAACAGATCCTTCACATCTCTGATAATCAAACCTTCAGTCGACCACTTTTCCTCATTGCTTTTAATATCATTTACAACTGAAAGTGCATCACCCTCCAATATAACCTGTTGCAACCCAAGCTCCGTATAGCAGAACAGCTTTGAGCAATGCGAAACATTCAGCCAACTTTGCATCTAGAAAGGACACCCTTGAGGACCTAAGATTAGCAACCACATGACCCTCATGGTCTCTTACAGTCACCCCTATGCCTACCAAACAGTCAACTTACTCTACTTGAGAATCAACATGATGCCCTTTCTTTTGTCCGAGAGAATTATTATGTTTATATAAACTTTTTATAAAGGACAAATATTTGCTCAACATAAAATTAATTAAAAAACTCAACTCCAATAAAAGTAATTGACACATCAACTTATAAAATCCTGAAGTAATTCTCTTTCTCCTAAAGCATCCTTTGCAATACCTCTCAATTGGATACTATATATATATTGACTCTTTCTTCCCAATCTTTCCAATGTTTTGAATGAATTAGAATCTTTTCTTATAGTTTTGTCAATATCTAGAATGGGAAATTGATAAACATATGAATAAACTCTTCAACATTTGCTATTATTTAGAAGAGTACTCAATGTACAACAATACAAATTGCATCTGTCACTTCCATTTTATGTCTTAGAGTATAGCAAATCTTCCCAAAGATCTTGATCTCTCATAACGACCATTAGGCAGAAAATAAAACTGATAGTAATGTTGTGTTAAAGGTAAATATATTGTGGCAACGAGAGATATCCGCTACAAAGGCATTTTTTGAAAATTAGAGCTAGCTGATGATTCACTATTATTAAAAAAAGAAGTAAAATACGATCAATACTTATAATCTTACGTACATAACAATACATACTGACACATTAGTTATGACATGGTGAAGATTTTGAAAGTTAACATTCGAAATTTGAATTAAAAAGAAAATTTGATAATATAGGACTACTACTCAACACATATAATATTGTATATAAAATTCATGTGCTACGTTACATGTCCAAAATAACACCATGGTGACCTTGGACCAAGGCTACTTCTTGGGCGGCCTAAGGGGTGATTAATAGTTAATGGTGGCGACCCACAAGGTAGCCTTGGCAAGCCATCCCTTGAGCTATTGTCCAATGCATGTGTCAACCTGTGGTGGCCCCTCATCGTTCGTGTGTGGCTCATTTGTTTGTTTTTTTGACTTTGGTTTGTTTGTGATTGACTGCTCGGCCACAATATTCATAGGAATGAAAACCTTGAATATTCTATTTGAATAAATTAAGGCAATTCCACAAGATGTTAGATGCTTGCCAAAAGATACAAAAGTAGGGCTCCGTATATGGTTAATTACATACATAATCAACACAGTTTTATAGTATGGTTTTTTATATTTAATTTGAACTGTTGAGTAGAGTTTTGTTCTTTCCCAAGATGCATGCAAATACCAAATTACATTTCAAAGCAAAAGTACCCTATTTCCTCAAAAGTCATGACTACACACATGTCCTACTTTGACATTAAAAATATATAGTTGGAGTAGTTAATCTCTATAAATAGGACATACAACCACTACGACTTCTTCACACCAAACATAATCAAAGAAAAAGAGGAAAAAAGATGAAGAACCAAATTTGTTTTACTAGCTTTGCCCTCTTCTTCTTTCTTCTTCTCACAAAGTGGTCTGGAGTTGAAGGTCAGACTTGCAAGCCCAGTGGCATAATCAGGGGAAAAAAGCCTCCACCAGGACAATGTAACCAAGAGAACCACTCTGATTGTTGTGTGCAAGGCAAGCCTTACACTGTTTATAAGTGTTCACCCCCTGTGTCTAGCCATACAAAGGCGACGCTAACCATCAACAGCTTTCAGAAAGGTGGAGATGGTGGTGGACCATCAGAATGCGACAACCAATATCATTCTGATGATACTCCTGTGGTAGCACTGTCAACAGGATGGTTCAACAATAAGCAGAGGTGTTTGAATTATATCACCATCTATGGCAATGGAAGGAGCGTCAAGGCTAAAGTAGTTGACGAGTGTGACTCTACTATGGGGTGTGATACTGACCATGATTACCAGCCTCCATGTCCTAACAATATTGTTGATGCCTCTAAAGCTGTTTGGAAGGCTTTGGGAGTGCCAGAAAGTGATTGGGGTGGATTAGATATTTATTGGTCTGATGCTTAACTTATACTAAATCTGAGTGGAGGTTCATTGTGATTTATATATTAGTATGTGTCTGATATTACTATAAATACAAAGGCGTGCTTATTTTGCTAGTTTTCTTTTGTTTTTTTTTTTTGTGTAATTGCCTCGTGCTATATTGTTTATGATGTTTGCAGTTTAATTGCAGCATGTTTGGAAGTTTTTTAACTGATTGGCTAAGAAGTTAAAATCCTTTTAGGACATGTAGGCGCATAATGATATTATTCCGAATGATTATTTGATTTGAATGTTCTTTACACAACATACAATTTACATGGCATAATTTGATTTGTAAGATTCATATTTTAAAATATATCTTCCAAATCAAATTATGCCAAATGGATGGTATGTGGTCTAAAAACCTTTTAATAAAATTATTTCGAATAGTGATACATGTACTTAAAATTTTATGTACAAGACTCATTTGATTAGTTTTATTTTAAAATTTAAAATTTTGAATTTAAAATTACATAATTTTCAACATGATATTAATAGCTGATACGTGAAAAAGTAAGTTTTTTTGTAAGTTTCTCTTAAGTAAAGTTTGCATTTTTCATAATTTTATGAGATCATGATTATTGGGACAATAGGTGAGGGTTGCCACGTTTTAACTTGGTTTTTATTTACTTGTATTAATGAGTGCGAAATTATTAAATTTAAAACGAAAATAATAATTACTTACTAAGAAAACCTTCCAATTATGCCAAGATAATGCTAGCTTGACAATCAGCTTACTCTACTTTTTTTTTTGGAGGAAAACCTGATCTTTTTTTTTTTTTTGATAAGAAGAACTTCATTTAATCATCAAATGTAATACTTACAAATTGGCGTGATCGAGCCGGATATATTGATGTAGAAAAGTAGGAACATATCCCATCCACATCTCTAAATCATAGACTGACCATGCATGCTTTGCTAGGAAGTGAGCAACCTGATTTCCACCTCTAATTACAGTTGAACTTGATATTGTTCGAAATGGCCAAGCAGATTTTTGACCTCCTTTAATAGGTTACCTTGGCTTGATAATGAATCTTCATTAGTAGCCAAAGCTTCCACCATAAGTAAACAATCACTCTCAGCACAGCCTTGCAAATCCCTAAGTGCAAACTAAACTGTAGACCTCGTAACATGGCTAGTAATTCTACTGACTCCGGTTCATGAAGCTCATCCTCAGATTTACTCACAGCCATAAGAACATTTCTTTTCTTATCCCTAAGCACAACACCTACTCCAGCCTTTCTAAGGTCAAAAAATAACGTAGCATCAACATTTAGCTTGCAAAAACCAGGAGGAGAAGCGCGCCAACAACCCAGTTTCTGCATTGAATAGTTTGGTTCAGCAGGTGCTGGGAGTACAGGTTTTTGCAAACTAATAGCATAGTTTGCAGTCTGCAGAGGGTTCAGTAAGCTGTTCTCAATGGTCTACTTGTTGTGCCTATACCAGAATGACCATGCAATTAAGAAAAATCTGCTAAGTAAACCTTGATCCCCTCCGTGTAATAGAGACACAACTGCTTCAATAACTGTGCATAAGTTAGGGAAAAATGTTAGATCAGGTAAAAGTTGCCGCCAAGCAGCTTTAATATCATGACACTGTAACACAGCATGGGATATATCTTCAATAGGATAATTGCAAAAATCACATGCAGTACTCTCTATAATTTTCCTTTTGAATAAGTTATGTTTCGAAGGTAAGCTTTCCTTGCAAGCTCTCCAAGCAAAAACTCTAACTTTATTGGGGACCCTCATTTTCCAAATGGCTTTCCACATTTTCTGCTCTTCATGGGCATTTGAACTCTCAGCAGTATCATGTTTTGTAAGATTTTTGAAGAATCTGTAACCACTCCGAACACTGAATGCCCCATTTTTCTCACGCCGCCACATCCATACATCTTCATGTTGTCCTGGACTGAGAAGGATTTTCATTACATCTGAAACTATTTTTGGATTGAAGAGAGCTTTAGCCCTTTAGACATCCCACCAACCTATCTCAATATCTATCAAAGATGCTACCCTTGCTGAAAAGTCCCTTTCTGCACTACCAGACTCCTCCAGCATTAAACTTTGGTGGCCAGGAACCCAGTTATCTTGCCATATCCGAGCATTAGCCCTGTTCCCAATCCTCCATTGACACCCTTTCATCAACATATTTCTAGCTTCCTAAATTCCTTTCCAAGTGTAGGAAGAGTTATGGCCCATTTGAGACTCAAAAAAAGAGGAATTCGGAAAATACTTAGCCTTATATAGTTTATGGACTAGAGAGTCTTCATACTTGAGCACCCTCCAAGCTTGTTTGGCTAAAAGAGCCATGTTAAAGACTTTGAGGTCTCTAAATCCCATTCCACCTCTGAATTTGGGAACACACAGTTTGTCCCACGATACCCAATGAATTCTCCTCCCATCATCTCTTTGTCCCCACCAAAACCGAGCCATCATCTTCTCTAATTCTCTGCATAAAGTAGTGGGTAATTTGAAGCAACTCATAGCAAAATATGGGATAGAACATGCAACAACCTTTAGTAAGATCTCCCGAACCCCTTGAGACTTCCAACTTTGTAGTCTCCTCCATACTCTGCTTTTGATTGCTGCAAAAGCAATAGATTTTGCTTACCCAACTATGGGAGGTAATCCCAAATATTTCTCATATTGTTGTATTGTACTCCCTCCCCACATTGCCATAATGGTTTCTTTCAAATTACCAGGCACGTTAGAGCTGAAGATCATAGCACTTTTCTGTTTGTTAATCATCTGACCAGAGGCTAATTCATATCTCCTTAACATCCCTTGAATACTAACTGAGGTGGCTACATCCGCATCACAGAACACAATGGAATCATTAGCAAAAAGCATATGATTAATAATAGGTGCCCTCTACAGGTTTTAATCCCCTTAACAAATCTGTCCAATTCAGTATTTTTAGCAAACTAATTAAGAGCTTCAGTGCATAAGAGGAATAGATAAGGGGATAAGGGGTCCCCTTGTCTAATGCCTCGAGAAGGCAGTATTGGCGCAGTAGGGTTACCATTCACCATGATAGAAAATGAGACTGAAGTCACACATTTCATGATGAGAACAACCAATCCATGAGTGAACCCCAATTTTCTTAAAATACTTTCAAGGAAATCCCATTCCACTAGGTCATAAGCTTTTGGACATGTCCAATTTCAATGACATAAAGCCCTTTTTCCCCTTTCTCTTCTGTTTAAGATAGTGGACCAGTTCATAAGCTACTAACACATTGTTTGTGATAAGTCTTCCAGGCACAAATGCAGATTGTGTATCAGAAATAATGGAGGGCAGCACACCTTTCAATCAATTAGTAATGACTTTAGCTATTAGCTTGTAAATTACATTACACAAACTAATAGGTCTAAAATAAAAAACTAAAGTAGGTGAGCATGTCTTTGGTATTAATACTAACAGAGTGTGATTTAAATCAGTAGGGAATTGACCTGTATTGAGGACTTCTAGTATAGCTACAGTAACTTTGTCTCCAATGATGTGCCAATATTTTTGAAAAAATATTGGTGGCATCCCATCTGGGCCAGGGACTTTGCTAGGATGCATTTGCCTAAAAGCAATAAACACCTCTTTAGCATTATAAATCTTTTCTAACTCAGTGTTCATATTTGCAGTCACCCTTGGTTCCACCCCATTCAGAATGTCCATAGAACCTCTTTCTGATGAAGCAGTAAACAAGGAACTGAAGTACTCCCTAACCAGCTTATCTTGATGGACTCCCTCTCTCCAAATACCATTTCCATCCTTCAATCTCTGGATAAAGTTTTTCTCTTTTCTATGGGAAGCTTTTTGATGGAAGTACTTGGTGTTCTGGTCCCCACAACACAACCACTGAACCTTCGATCTCTGTTTCCACATAAGTTCCTCCCTCTCTAGCCACAACTGAACCTCCCCTCTTGCTGTTTTATGTTCCTCTATTTTCTCACAAGTGGGATCCATAGATTGTAAATTTTTCAGCTTTACTTGGGATTGTTTGATCTGTTTTTGAACCATACCAAACTTCTTATGGTTCCAACCAGCTAACTTGCCCCCACAAATTAGATCATACTCATGGCAGCAACCATGCAACTTCCTCTCTGCTTCTCCTGTCATGTATCATGGATAATTTTTTCACAGTCATGATGACCCACCCACATTGCCTCGAATCTGAACATTCTTTCACCCCTTTGATTAGTAGAAAAACCATTAGTATTAAGGCACACAGGAATATGGTCCGAGTAGGATACAGTCCCATGTTGAACACTAAAATCAGGGAATAAATCAACCCAGCTGGAGTTTGCTAAACATCGATAAAGTCTTTCACAAATTCGATCTCCTACCTCTCTCCTATTGCACCATGTGTAGGCAGGGCCAGAAAAGCCCAGGTCCATCAATTGGCCGTCAGTAAGAACATATCGAAAATCATCAAATTGGCGTTGAGGTCTCATTCTGCCACCCCACTTTTCATTATGATCCCAGATTTCATTGAAATCTCAATACACAAGCCAGGGCATGTCAACTAAATTGGCAATTGAACGGATCAAATCCCATGTTTGGTTTCTCTTAGCAGTTTCAGGATGGCCATAAAATCCGGTTAGAAACCAATCCCTATTTCTATCTACAGCGTTTGTAATCATAGCATGTATGTGATTAGTTGAATAATGAATCACTTGCAAGCTAACATCTTCATTCCATAAAAGCACCAAGCCTCCACTATGGCCAAATAACCAAAGAGTAGATGCAATGAGGTACTACCTCTAAATCAATACACTCCTCTGAAAGGAGTAAAGCATCTTTGGCTAAAACATGAGCTATATTGTTTAACTTCCTAGGGACATATCGGATAGACCAACTCAGCACACCTTGCAATAGATCCTTCACATCTCTGATAATCAAACCTTCAGTCGACCACTTTTCCTCATTGCTTTTAGTATCATTTACAATTGAAAGTGCATCACCCTCCAGTATAACCTGTTGCAACCCAAGCTCTGTATAGCATAACAGCTTTGAGCAATGCCAAACATTCACCCAATTTTGCATCTAGAAAGGATACCCTTGAGGACCTAAGATTAGCAACCACATGACCCTCATGGTCTCTTACAATCACCCCTATGCCTACCAAACAGTCAACTTACTCTACTTGAGAATCAACATTATGCCCTTTCTTTTGTCCGAGAGAATTATTATGTTTATATAAAATTTTTATAAAGGACAAATATTTGCTCAACATAAAATTAATAAAAAAACTCAACTCCAATAAAAGTAATTGACACATCAGCTTATAAAATCCTGAAGTAATTCTCTTTCTCCTAAAGCATCCTTCGTAATACCTCTCAATTGGCTACTCTCTCTCTCTCTCTCTCTCTATATATATATATAGACATTTTCTTCCCAATCTTTCCAATGTTTCTAATGAATTAGAATCTTTTCTTATAGTTTTGTCAATAACTAGAATGAGAAATTGATAAACATATTAATAAACTCTTCAACATTTACTATTATTTAGAACAATACTCAATGTACAACAATACAAATTGCATCTGTCACTCCCATTATGTCTTAGAGTATAGCAAATCTTCCCAAAGATCTTGATCTCTTAGAACGACCATTTGACAGAAAATAAAACTGATAGTAATGTTGTGTTAAAGGTAAATATATTGAGGCAATGAGAGATATCCACTACATGAAAGGCATTTTTTGAAAATTAGAACTAGCTGATTCACTATTATTAAAAAAGTAGAAGAAAAATACGATCAGTCCTTATAATCTTACATACATAAAAATACATACTGACGCATTAGTTATGATAAGGTGAAGATTTTAAAAGTTAAGAATCGAAATTTGAATTAAAAAGAAAATTTGATAATATAGGACTGCTACTCAACATGTATAATATTGTACATAAGATTGTGCTACGTCACAAGTCCAAAATAACACCATGGTGGCCTTGGACCAAGGCTACTTCTTAGGCGGCCTAAGGGTTGATTAATTGGTGATGGTGGCGACCTACAAGATAGCCTTGGCAAGCCATCCCTTAAGCTGTTGTCCAATGTGTCAACCTGTGGTGGCCCCCCGTTGTTCGTGTGTGGCTCATGTGTTTGTTTTTTCGACTTTTGTTTGTTTGTGATTGACTGCCCGGCCACAAGATTCATAGGAATGAAAACCTTTAATACTCTATTTGAATAAATTAAGGCAATTCCACAAGATGTTAGATGCTTGCCAAAAGATACAAAAGTAGGGCTCCGTATATGGTTACATACATAATCAACACAATTTTATAATATGGTTTTTTATATTTAATTTGAACCATTGAGTCGAGTTTTGTTCTTTCCCAAGATGCATGCAAATACCAAATTACATTTCAAAGCAAAAGTACCCTATTTCCTCAAAAGTAATGACTACACACATGTCCTACTTTGACATTAAAAATATCTAGTTGGAGTAGTTAATCTCTATAAAGAGGACACACAACCACTACAACTTCTTCACACCAAACATAATCAAAGAAAAAGAGGAAAAAAGATGAAGAACCAAATTTGTTTTACAAGCTTTGCCCTATTCTTCTTTCTTCTTCTCACAAAGTGGTCTGGAGTTGAAGGTCAGACTTGCAAGCCCAGTGGCATAATCAGGAGAAAAAAGCCTCCACCGGGACAATGTAACCAAGAGAACCACTCTGATTGTTGCGTGCAAGGCAAGCCTTACACTGTTTATAAGTGTTCACCCCCTGTGTCTAGCCATACAAAGGCGACGCTAACCATCAACAGCTTTCAGAAAGGTGGAGATGGTGGTGGACCATCAGAATGCGACAACCAGTATCATTCTGATGATACTCCTGTTGTAGCACTGTCAACTGGATGGTTCAACAATAAGCAGAGGTGTTTGAATTATATCACCATCTATGGCAATGGAAGGAGCGTCAAGGCTAAAGTAGTTGACGAGTGTGACTCTACTATGGGGTGTGATACTGACCATGATTACCAACCTCCATGTCCTAACAATATTGTTGATGCCTCTAAAGCTGTTTGGAAGGCTTTGGGAGTGCCAGAAAGTGATTGGGGTGGATTAGATATTTATTGGTCTGATGCTTAATTTAACTCATACTATATCTGAGTGAAGGTTCATTGTGATTTATGTATTTGTACGTGTCTGATATTACTATAAATACAATGGCGTTCTTATTTTGCTAGTTTTCTTTTGTTTTTCTGTGTAATTGCCTCGTGCTATATTGTTTACGATGTTTGCAGTTTAATTGCAACATGTTTGGAAGTTTATTAACAGATTGGCTAAGAAGTTAAAATCCTGTTAGGACATGTAGGCGCAGAATGATATTACTCCGAATGATTATTTGATTTGAATGTTCTTTGCACCAAAACAATTTATATGGCATAATTTGATTTGTAAGATTCAAATTTTAAAATTATCTTCCAAATCAAATTATGCCAAATGGATGGTATGATGTGTAAAAACCTTTTAATAAAATTATTTCGAGTAATGATACATGTACTTAAAATTTTACGTACAAGACTCATTTGATTAGTTTTATTTTGAAATTTCATGTTTTGAAATTCAAATTACATAATTTTCAACATGATATCAATAGCTGACATGTGGAAAAGTAAGTTTTTTATAAGTTTCTCTTAAGTAAAGTTAGCATTTTTCATAATTTTATGAGATCTTGATTATTAGGACAATAGGTGAGGGCTGCCACGTTTTAACTTGGTTTTTATTTATTCGTATTAATGTGAGCGAACTTATTAAATTTAAAACAAAAATAATAATTACGTACTAAGAAAACTTTCCAATTATGCCAAGATAATGCTAGCTTGACAGTCAACTTACTCTACTTGAGAATCAACATGATGCCCTTTCTTTTGTCTCAGGGAATTATTATGTTTATATAAACTTTTTATAAAGGACAAATATTTGCTCATCATAAAATTAATTAAAAAACTCAACTCCAAATAAAAGTAATTGACACATCAGCTTATAAAATCCCGAAGTAATTCTCTTTCTCCTAAAGCATCCTTTGCAATACCTCTCAATTGGCTTTTATATATATATATATATATATATATATATATATATAGAGAGAGAGAGAGAGAGAGAGAGAGAGAGAGAGAGAGAGAGAGATTTTCTTCCCAATATTTCCGATGTATTGAATGAATTAGAATCTTTTCTTAAAGTTTTGTCAATATCTAGAATGGGAAATTGATAAACATATGAATAAACTCTTCAAGATTTGCTATTATTTAGAAGAGTACTCAATGTACAACAATACAAATTGCATCTGTCACTTCCATTTTAGGTCTTAGAGTATAGCAACTCTTCCCAAAGATCTTGATCTCTCAGAACGACCATTAGACAGAAAATAAAACTGATAGTAATGTTGTGTTAAAGGTAAATATATTGTGGCAACGAGAGATATCCACTACAAAGACATTTTTTGAAAATTAGAGCTAGTTGATTTACTATTATTAAAAAAAAGAAGTAAAATACGATCAATGCTTATAATCTTACATACTGACGCATCAGTTATGATATGGTGAAGATTTTGAAAGTTTAGATTCGAAATTTGAATTAAAAAAAAATTGATAATATAGGACTGCTGGTCAACATATATAATATTGTTCGTAAAATTGTGCTATGTCACATGTCCAAAACAACACCATGCATGGTGGCCTTGGACAAAGGCTACTTCTTGGGCAGCCTAAGTTGTGATTATTTAATAGTTGATGGTGGCGACCCACAAGGTAGCCTTGGCAGGCCATCCCTTGAGCTGTTGTCCAGTGTGTCAACCTGTGGTGGCCACCGGTTGTTCATGTGTGGCTCATTTTTTTCTTTTTGTTTGTTTGTTTGTTTGTTTTAATCTCAATATTTTTTTCAATTATAATTTGACTCTTTCTTTTATTTTGGAATTTTTTATTTATGTTTTTTAAATTAGTTTTATTTTTTTAAAGAATTTAGTTTATTAATTCTTTCTTTGATTTTAATTTTATAAGTTTAATTTAAGTCATTTTTTGGAATTCAAGTCATTGTTTTATTTATTTTATAACTTATTTTTTCTATTCTTTTAATTTTTTAATATTTCTTGTTGACATGACATATTAATTGACATTTTTTAACCTTTTAAAACTTAACAGCCTATATCTGACGTCATTCTATTAGTGATTAGTTATGTTGCAACAAATTAATGGGTGTGTAAGTAGAATTGGATGAAGAAATAATGGTTTGAAATACAGTATTATTTTATGAGAAAAGATACTTACAACCGTGAATTGTGTAACCGCCGCGTAATCGCTTTGAAAAAAATAAATAAAACATGGGATCCACATGAAAAAAATTAATTTTTTAATAGTGGACCCCACTCTTTTTCAAAGCGATTACGCGGTGGTTACGCACTTCACAGTTGTATGTAGAATTACTCTTATTTCAGACATTGCTGTGAAACTTTTGCTCTTTTTGTTTAATCTCAATGGCTAAATAGTTAATAATACTTGCCAACTTCCATTACAAATTTACAAATTTGCTTGGAGTTGAGAAATTGAGATTCTGGGTATGAAAAACATTAATAGATCAGTATGATCTCAAGGCTGATTGACTGCGACAAGATTCGAAAGGAATGAAAACATTTACTCCTTTAGAATAAATTAAGCCAATTCGATTAGATGAAAGATGCTGGCCAAAAGATACAAAAGTAGGGCTTCGTATATGGTTACGTACGTAATCAACACAATTTTATAATATGGTGTTTGATATTTTAATTCGTTGAATTGAGTTTTGTTCCTTTCCAAGATGCATGTAAATACCAAATGGCCTTTCAAAGAATTGGTACATTTCCCCAAAAGCGATGATTGCACACATATCGTCCTTTGACATTAAAAATAGCAATTTGGAGTAGTTAATCTCTATAAATAGCCCCCCACAACCACTTCAATTTCTTCACACCAAGCATAACCAAAGCAAGAAAGGGAACAAAAGATGAAGAACCAAATTTGTTTTATAAGCTTTGCTCTCTTCTTCTTTCTTTTTCTTACAAAGTGGTCCAGTGTTGAAGCTCAGAGTTGCAAGCCTAGCGGCACGATAAGGGGGAAAAAGCCTCCACCAGGACAATGTAACAAAGAGAACAACTCGGATTGTTGCGTGCAAGGCAAGCCTTATATCGTTTATACGTGTTCACCCCCTGTGTCTAGACATACAAAGGCGACACTAACTATCAACAGCTTTCAGAAAGGTGGGGATGGTGGTGGACCATCGGAATGCGACAACAAGTATCACCCTGATGATACTCCTGTGGTAGCATTGTCAACTGGATGGTTCAACAATAAACAAAGGTGTTTGAATTATATCACCATATATGGCAATGGAAGGAGCGTCAAGGCCAAGGTAGTTGACGAGTGTGATTCCACTATGGGGTGTGATGCCGACCATGATTACCAACCTCCATGTCCTAACAACATTGTTGATGCCTCTAAAGCTGTTTGGAAGGCTTTGGGAGTACAAGAAAGTAATTGGGGTGAATTAGATATTTATTGGTCTGATGCTTAATTGATTATATTAATATATACTACATTTGAGTGGAGGTTCGTTGTGATTTATATTTTGTACCTCTATGATATTACTATGAATACAAAGTCGTGCTTATTTTACCAGTTTCGTTGTGCTTTTATGCATTATTCTAGATTATATGTTATTCTGTTTACAATTTTTACAATTTCATTGCACCATGTTTGCAACTTGCTAGTACTTCATGAATCGAATTCCTATGAATCTTTTTATAAGTCCGAATGCAAATGAAATTAAAACACTATTTGTTTTGAGTGCACCCATGCAGAAAGTTTTGCATCAAATACATCTATTTTGTCGTATTGACATGAATAAGTGCTCATGAAGATCTTGGAGTTGGGATGTACAATAGGCCATGTGCGAGACGTGGGACATCTGCTACAAGTAACTTTCACTAAAAGAAAAAATAAAAACTGTATTAAAAACTAGACTTCAAGTTTCCCCATGATGGTGGATTTTGCTTAACCTTCAAACTGTCTATGAATCACCCCAAAATATATAGTTCCCTACTCTATTTTTTATTTATTTATTTATTATCAATTTCTTGTTTTCCATGTTATATATGCACCATACGCAAATGGAAGTAATCTAGTTTTCGCAATTGATTTTGTAATTTCTTTGTTCTATTGATGAAACAACTAAACCCATGTATCTTTTATCGCAACAACCATTGATGCCTGATGGGCAATGTGTTATGTGCTCCATATAATTAATGAAAGCTGCATGCAAGGCAACTACGGCCAGAGCCTATTTATTTTGATCATACAATATTTGCCTTTTTATGGAAGTCCATTCATTAGCTTTCATTAGTCATTAATTTGGTTGAGTTAAGTATCTTGCTATCGAATAATGGGAATGAGGCTATAAGTATATAATATTGTTCATTTTAATAAAGATGATGCAAAAAATTATTCTCAAACCCTAAGTTCAACAGAGGCAGTTTCTTCCCAAACCCACATTTTTTCTCTAACTTGTTCTAGCACCAAAGGGAAGGCATATAACAATGATCTCACTGCATTTCCCCTTAATTTCCCTGTCACTCTTTCAATCTCCCAGGCCCATAAGACGCTGGTATCAAAGCCAGTCATGTTAGATCCTTGAGTAAGCGCTTAGAACAACAGATGGCAAGTTTTCGAAGTATCACGGAACGACTCACGAAAACGTTTGAGGAGACCAGTGCAAAGGTAAATTCCCTTGCCAACAAAAGTTTGGATGACGGAGAAGGTTTAGACTCGAGAAATAGAAACTGAAGAAATGACAACGGAGTCCCTAACTCTACAGTATCCAAATTGGCCAAACTAGATTTTCCTAAATACAGTGGTTTGGATGATCCGAAAAGTTAGATTTTCAAGTGGAACATTTTTTTAAATACCAAAAAACAGAGGAAGGCGAGCGACTAACTCTGGCAGCGTATCACCTAGAGGGCAAGGTGCAGATGTGGTAAAACTCTTCAAAGACAGTGAAGAAATTGCATCTTGGGAAGACTTTAAAAAGTGTCTTTGATACATTATGGGCTAACCATGTTCAAGGAACATCTTCTCATGTTAAGAAAGTTGCGATAGACGAGAACGGTTCAAGATTACTAGTTACAATTTGAATGACTTCTTAGTCGGGTTGGAGGGTTGGCACCCAACCTTCAACTAGGATGTTTTATTAGTGACCTCAAAGAACCCACCCAAATAGATGTGCAATTGGCTCATCCTATATCCATCATGGATGCAGTCGGGCTATCCTGGTTATATGAAGCAAGACATGGAAGAGACCAATACCAATTGACGCCAAATGACTAAACTTATAGAAGCGATGCCCCCTCCACCATAAGCCAATTTGTTAAGAGCAAAAACACCTCTCATTCGACGCCTCAACCCCAGTGAGTTATAGTAACGACGAAAAAATAGGTTTTCTTTCAATTGTGACAAGAGCTTTGCACTTGGGCATCATTGTAAGAAGTTCTTCCTAATTGAAGGAATGTACATATAAGGGGAAGGATAAGATGGCGAGAGAGAAGAAGGAGAACAAGTTGACTTCTCGAACGAGTTAGTGGTTTCAATACATGCAATTGTTAGGACGATGACACTATAAATCATGAAGATTCGAGGGGTGATACTAGGCCATGGGATCACTGTCTAGCTTGACTCCAAAAGTTTCCACAACTTCTAAAGTGCTTTCCTTGCTAATAAGATTGGTTTGTTCCCTCAAAGACCCAAGGGATGAAGGTGATGGTTGCAAATGGAAAGAAGTTTGACTACAAGGGATGGTGCGACGAGGTTTGTATCCCTTTCTAGGGCACTTTGTTCATTATTGAGTTTTTCTACTAGCGTTAGAGGGTTGTGATGCCGTTCTCGACATACAATTATTATGTACATTGGGTCCAGTATGGTGGAATTTTGCTAAGTTGATATTGAGTTTTGGGCAGAAGGGTGGGGGGGGGGGGGGGGATCTAATAGGGTTGAAGGATTGGGGGACCGATGCATCTGGTGGTTGATAATAGGTTAGCAGCGAAGGAATTGTGTAAGAAGAAGTGATCTAGTTTTCCAGTTGTTACCCACCACACAAGAGGGTCCCGAAAACTTAGGCATTGATGACCTACATCGACGCTTGCATGTCTTTTGCAGTTGTTACATGACTACAAATATATTTTTCCTAAACCAACTAGACTTATATTGCTATGGTAATGGTGATAACAATCTGGATTCTAGACAAGTAAAGTTTGATAATTTTAAGCTTTATTGGAATCCATTTGCATCACAAGGCTCATGGGCTGACATAAGATTCTAAGAGATAGTTTTCTTTTGTTGAATTAATTAAAGGAATTAGTTTCACATGGATGAATAAAGGACACAAGAAAAGATATTATTATACTCTTATATGGTAGTATATGGCAGTGGAGTAATCTACATGCCATTATACTCTTTTATAGGTTTAATTTGTCGGCATTTAAACAAATGGCATGTTTTCTCAGAAGAGAATATTGCATAGATGATGTTGTGGACTCGCAATTGACCTGTTTATTAATCGTGTCCTATCGGGTTAATTCGTTTTGACACAAACTCATTTACATCGAACCCAAACCCGGTTATTTCGTGTCGTGTTCATGTTGGTTCACAGATTCTGTCATATATCACCAACTCTAACTTTATGTGTGTATCTCTCCTACGTCTCACGGTCCTAGAGTTCAGTCAAAATATCCAAGAAACTTCTATCCCACAGATTGACGGAGAGTAGTTTCCTCAAGTTCGGCATGGTCTGAAGTGGGAGAGAGAAAGACTTATGTACGACTCACTTCATGTGTCAATTTTTTTCAAACTTAAGTTTAAATAAGAACATAAGGAGATCTTAATTCTAAACTTATGAACAAACAATAGCGATTACAAGAATATGTATGCTAGAATGATCTTGTTTGTCTAACTAATAAGCTAATACAAATTTAATCCTCTTGCAATAGACATAAACCACAATGGCATTGAGATATTGTCCCTTCCAAGGGCATAAAGGGGGGGGGGGGGGGTGTTCAATGTGCAAGTGGCTTGTCCTACATCCATCATGGATGCAATCGGGCTATACCGGTTGTATGAAACTAGACATGGAAGAGACCAATACCAATTGACGCCAAACGATAAAACCTATGGAACCGATGCCCCCTCTACCATAAGCTAGTTTGTTAAGAGCAAAAACATCTCATATTCGACACCTCAAGCCCAATGAGTTATAGTAATGGCTGAAAAAAGAGGCTTGCTTTTAATTGTGATGAGAGCTTTGCACCTGAGCATTGTTGTAAGAAGTTATTCCTAATTGAAGGAATGCACATGGAAGGGGAAGGATTAGATGGCGAGAGTGAAGAAGGAGAACAAGCTTACTTCTCGAACGAGTCATTGGCTTCAATACTTGCAATTGTTGGGATGCGACACTACAAATCATGATGATTCGAGGGGTGATACAAGGCCATGGGATCACTTTCGTGCTTGACTCCGAAAGTTTCCACAACTTGTTATGTCCCTTGCTGATAAAATTGAGTTGTTCCCTCAAAGACCTAAGGGATGAAGGTGATGGTTGCAAATGGAAAGAAGTTTGACTACAAGGAGTGGTGTGACGCGGTTTGTATCCCTTTCTAGGGCACTCTATTCACTATTGAGTTTTTCTACTAGCGCTAGAGGGTTGTGATGCCGTTCTCGGCATACAATTGTTATGTACATTGGGTCCGATATGGTGGAATTTTTATAATTTGATAACGAGTTTTGAGCTAATGGGGGGGGGGGGGGTATAATAGAGTTGAAGGAGAATGGGGGACCCATGCATCGAGTGGTTGACAATAGGTTAGCAACGAAGGAATTGTATAAGAAGTGGTCTAGTTTTCCAGTTGTTACCCACCACACAAGAGGGTCCCGAAAACTTAGGCATTGATGACCTACGTTGCATGTCTTTTGCAGTTGTTACATGACTACAAAGATATTTTTCCTGAACCAACTAGACTTCCAACATATTGGTCCCACAACCAAAAAATTCTATTGAAACTAGGTTTTGGGCCTATTAATGCTAGGCCATACTGATGTCTGCACTATCAAAAAAGGGGGGGGGGATTGAGAAGTTGTTATCGATCTTGCTACAATCTAGGTGGTAAGACCTAGTACAAGTCCCTATTCCTCACCAATTTTGCTAGTTAAGAAACGAGACAGCCCTTGGCGTGTTTGTGTGGATTATAGCGCCCTCAACCAATCACATTGAAGAACAAGTTTTTTATACATATTATTGATGAGCTGTTGGATGAATGGGATTGGGAAAGAGTTTCTTCGTCCAGGCTACCATTAGATAAGGATGCACGTCCGAGATGTGGGAAAAATAACATTTCGAACCCACCAGTTCCTCATGATGTCGTTCAGGCTTACCAAGTCCCCTTTAACGTTCTAGTCCCTTATGACTGATATCTTTAAGTCCATCTTGCAATGATACTTGTTGGCACTTTTGATGATATATTGGTTTATAGCTGATTGTGGTAGGATCATTTATCACACCCCGAGATTCCTTTAGACACCTTGCGAGCTAACTTGTTATATGTGAGAATGGATGTGTCAGTTTGGACTGGACCAAGTTAAATATTTAGGGCACTTGATCTTAGAACGTGGCATGTCTATGGATCTTGAAAAGGTGTCGGCAATGACAAAATGGCCCAAGTTAGCCTCCATTAAGACATTACGTGGTTTCTTAGGTTAACGAGCTACTATCGAAAGTTTAGTTGTAATTATGGCCAAATTGTGAATCCACTTACACAATTGCTTAAAAAGGATGTTTTCAATTGGAATGAGAGGTGAAAGTTGCCTTTAATAAGTTGAAGCTGTCTATGACAACTGGTTTGGTTTTGGACCTACATGATTTCACCAAGAAATTTGCAGTGGAGTGTGAAGCATCCGGTTTCGGCTAAGGCACAGTCCTCATGCAAGATGGTTGACTCATCGCTCATTTTAGCCAAGCTGTTCAAGGACGAAATTTGAGCCACCACGTATGAAAAAGAGATCATGGCATCGGTAGTCGCTATTCAAAAGTGGCGGCCATACCTACTAGGAAATAGATTTATCATCCAAACTGACCAAAGTAATTTATAGTATCTTTGTGGTCAAACCACAGTTACTGAGGCACAACAAAAATGGATGGAAAAATTAATGGACTACGACATTGTGATTGAGTACAAACTGGTTGTATGAAGCTAGACATGGAAGAGACTAATACCAATTGACGACAAACGACAAAACCTATGAACCGATGCCCCCTCTACAATCAGCCAGTTTGTTAAGAGCAAAAACACCTCTCATTCGACGCCTCAACCACAATGAGTTATAGTAAAGGCTGAAAAAAGAGTCTTTCTTTTAATTGTGATGAGAGCTTTGCACTTGACCATTGTTGTAAGAAGTTATTCCTAATTGAAGGAATGTACATGGAAGAGGAAGGATTAGATGGCGAGAGCGAAGAAGGAGAACAAGCTTACTTCTCGAACGAGTCATTGGTTTCAATACATGCAATTGTTGGGATGTGACACTACAAATCATGAGAATTCGAGGGGTGATACAAGGCCATGGGATCACTGTCCTGCTTGACTCCAAAACTTTCCACAACTTGTGAAGTGCTTCCCTTGCTGATAAGATTGGGTTGTTTCCTCAAAGACCTAAGGGATGAAGGTGATGGTTGCAAATGGAAAGAAGTTTGACTACAAGGAGTGGTGCGACGAGGTTTGTATCCCTTTCTAGGGCACTTTGTTCACTATTGAGTTTTTCTACTAGCGTTAGAGGGTTGTGATGCCGTTTTCGGCATACAATAGTTATGTACGGGTCCGATATGGTGGAATTTCGCTAAGTTGATAACGAGTTTTGGGCTAAGGGGGGCGGTAATAGAGTTGAAGGAGAATGGTGGATCAATTTGTAGCGAAGGAATTGTGTAAGAAGAAGTGGTCTAGTTTTCTAGTTGTTACCCACCACACAAGAGGGTCCTGAAACTTAGGCATTGATGACTTACATTGATGCCTGCGTGTCTTTTGCAGTTTTTACATGACTACAAAGATATTTTTCCTCAACCAATTAGACTTCCAACAGACCGGTCCCACAACCACCAGAAACCAGGTTTTGGGCCCATTAATGCTTGGCCATACCGATGTCCGCCCTATGAAAAGGGGGGGGGGGATTGAGAAGCTCTTATGAAACTTGCTACAATCTGGGTTGTAAGATCTAGTACAAGCCCCTATTCCTCACCAATTTTGCTTGTTATGAAATGAGATAGCCCTTGGCGTCTTTGTGTGGATTATAGAGCCCTCAACCAATCATAGTGAAGAACAAGTTTTTTATAACTATTATTGAAGAGCCGTAGAGTGAATTGGATTGGGCAAGAGTTTTCTCAAAATTGGATCTTCGTCCAAGCTACCATTAGATAAGGATGCACGTTCGAGATGTGGGAAAAACAACATTTTGAACCTACCAATTCCACATGATGTCGATTAGGCTTACCAAGACCCACTTAACGTTCTAGTCCCTAATGAATGATATCTGTAATTCTATCTTGCAAAGGTACTTGTTGGCAGTTTTGACGATATATTGGTTTATAAACGATTGTGGGAGGATCATTTATCACACCTTGAGATTGCTTTAGACACCTTGCGAGCTAACTCGTTGGATGTGAGAATGGATAAGTGTCAGTTTGGACTGGACCAAGTTAACTATTTGGGGCACTTCATCTCGGAACGTGGCATGTCTATGGATCTTGAAAAGGTGTCGGCGATGACAAAATGGCCCAAGTTAGCCTCCATTTTGGCATTATGTGGTTTCTTAGGTTAATGAGCTACTACCGAAATTTTAGTTGTAATTATGGCCAGATTGTGAATCCTCTTACACAGCTGAAGCAGTCTATGAAAACTGGTTTGGTTTTGGCCCAACTTGATTTCACCAAGATACTTGTGGTGGCATTTGAAGCATCTGGCTTCAGCTTAGGTGTAGTCCTCATGCAAGAGGTCGACCAATAGCTTATTTTAGCCATGCCATTCATGTATAGAATTTGAGCCGCTCAATGTATGAAAAATAGATCATGGCGTTAGTAGCCCCTATTGAAAAGTGGTAACCATACCTACTAGGAAATAGATTTATCATCCAAACTGACCAAAGTAGTTTTCGGTATCTTTGGGGTAAAACCACAGTTACTAAGCCATACGAGGTGGTTAGGGGTGTAAGTTGAAACCGGTAAACCGGAAAATCGGTCCGAACCGGACCGGACCGGACCGGTTTTACCGGTTTTGAACCGGTCCGGTCCGGGACCGGTTCTTAGAAAGTGAAAACCGGCCGGTTCCGGTCCGGTTCCGGTTTTAAGATTTTTCGGACCGGACCGAACCGGACCGGACCGGTTGATAAAAAAAAATATAAAAAAATACTTATATTATTGTATATATAAGTTTTATACAAATTATTATATATATATATATATTAATATATATAAGTTTTTTATTTTATGTATAATTATAATTTTTTATGTGAAAGTTTTATATATAATTATATATATTTATATATGAAATAATTTTTTATTATAATTTATAAATTATTACATAAAATGTTAATACTAAATCACTAAAAGTTTATAACTAGTACTAATATTAAATATATAGTTTATAACTAATACTAATATATAACTTATAATAAAAGTATAAAACAATATTTTTTAAATTAGTTTTTTTTTTATAAACAAATTTATGATGATAAATTGTGAAATTTACATTTTAAAAAAATCGAAAAACCGGACCGGACCGGACCGGTAAAATCGGAAGTACCGGTTTAGGAGGGTAACCGGTGCGTAATCGGTTTTGAAAAATACAAAACCGGTACATACCGGTTCGGTCCTAGATTTTGTCCAAAACCGGACCGGACCCGACCGGTTACCCCCCTAGAGGTGGTGTACGGTCAAGCTACACCTATTTTGCTTGCCAACGTGGCAAGCACCGCGAGAGGGAAAGGTGTAGTACAAACCTTGTTCTGACCGAGATCAGTTCCTTAATGATGTGTGCTTCATATTACAACAAGCACATAATCACATGAAGCAACAATATGACCATGGGCACTAAGAAAGAAGGTTCCAACTAGGGGACTTGGTTTACATTTGCTTACAACAATATTGGCAAAACACTGCAGAGAAAAGAGCTAATATGAAGTTGGCTGCTCGTTACTATGGTCCATTTCGCATTCTAGAACTCATAGGGCTGGTTGCATACCGGGTTGATCTTCCTACTTGCTTCCATGTCCATCCGGTCTTCCATGTGTCCCTCCTTAAACAAAAGCTGAGCTGTAACGTTTTAGTCAACACTAAACTTTTGGAATCCCCTTCCATGCACCCACGAGTTCAACCTCCGGTTGTTTTAGCTTATAGGGGCAATGATGCCAAGGCTAAGGTTCTCATCCACTGGAACGATAGCAATCTAGCTGGTGCTACGTAGGAAAATGTTGCCTCCATCAATTTTCCTGAATACACTATTGAGGACAATGGTTTCAATGGGGGAAAGAGTGTTACAAGCTCTAAATAATTAAGGAAAACTGAATGCAAAGTAACTATAGCCAGAACCTATTTATTTTGATCAGACAGTCGTTGCCTTTGTATGGAAGTCCATTCATTAGTCTTTAATTGGTTGACTTGCGTATCTTGCTATTAAATAAGGAGAACGAGACTATAAGTAGTATGTCATGCTCCTTTTAATAAACATTACGCATAAAATTGTTCTCGAACCCTAGGGTTGACAGAGGTGGGTTCCACCCTAACCCACATTTTTCTTTAGCTTGTTCTAGCACCATAGGGAAGGAATGCAGGAACGATCCCACTGCTTTTCCCATTCATCCTTCAGTCACTCGTTCAATTTCTTGGGCCCGTAACACAATTTGAGAAGAATCCTGCTAAGGTAGTAATTACAACTGCAATAAAAATCAACCAAACCTATTGCTCCACAATATTTTGAAAAAAACAGATGTCACCATCAGATAAAAAATAACAAGATTTTTTTAGAGGAAATCTTTGGACCTTTTTCGTTTTGACATATTTTTGTTGGGGTTTGCAAAATAGTGGTAGTTTTCTTTTCTTTTCTTTTTCTTTTTCTTTTTAAAAATGAGAAAATATAGAGAGAAAATTCTCAATTTTTTTTTGACAAAGTACGATGGGTAGGAAAATGCAGCCTCCATCAAATTATGTTTTGCAGAATTCACCATTGAGGACTAGGGTCGTTTCAATGGGGGAAAGAGTGTTACAAGCTCTAAATAATTAAGGAAAACTGTATGCTAGGTAACTTCAGCTAGAACCTATTTATTTTGATCAGACAATTGTTGCCTTTGTATGGAAGTCCATTCATTTGTCTTTAATTTGGTTGACTTGCCTATCTTGCAATTGAATAAGGAGAGCGAGACTATAAGTAGTATGTCATGTTCCTTTTAATAAACATTTTGCAGAAAATTATTCTCGAACCCTAGGTTTGACAGGGGCGGGTTCCTCCCTAACGCACATTTTTCCTTACCTTGTTCTAGCACCATAGGGAAGGAACGCAAGAACGATCCCACTGCTTTTCCCGTTCATCCTTTAGTCACTCGTTTAGTTTCTCGGGCTTGTAACACAATGTGAGAAGAATCCTGCTACTATAGTAATTACAACTACAATAAAAATCAACCAAACCTATCGCTCCACAATATTTTGAAAAAAATATATGTCACCATCTGATAAAAAGTAACAAGATTTGTTGAGAGGAGCTTTTTGGAACTTTTGGGTTTTGAAATATTTTTGTTGGGGTTTGTAAAATAGTGGTAGTTTTCTTTTCTTTTTCTTTTTTAAAAAAGAGAAAATATAGAGAGAAAAATTCTCGATTTTTTTCCTGACAAAGCACAATGGGTAGGTGATTTGTTGTGTTTTTGCTTTTCTAGGATTTGCATGGTCTCTATCTAAATGGCTCATTTTTCAATGTTGTGTTTCTTATCAGGAGAGGGTTGCATGTTGATAGAAAGTAAAATATATAATATAAATGGAGAGAGAGAGAGAGAGAGAGAGAGAGAGAGAGAGAGAGAGAGAGAGAGAGAGAGAGAGAGAGTTTGAGGATACATCTCTACTATTCTCAAGTGTCATTGAATACCTATTCTTTACCATATTTAGTTTATTATGTAAGTCAATTAGTATTAATTAGTATTGTTGATTTACTATATTTCCATTCTCTCAATTAACAAACATAGCCTTCAAAGTCTCCCTCCCTCATTTTCTCTTCTCCATCTTTTGTTTTATTATTATATTTTCATATGGTATCAGAGTAGAGGTCTTTAGTTTAAACTCTGATTCTACATTTCAACCTATTTAATTAAATAATGTACGTGTTGGACCCAATAATTGAGGGAGAGTCTACCCCACATGTGAGGGGAAGATTAAAACAAAATATAAATAATAAAACATAGCCTGAAGTGTTCTATGTGCCGTCCAATTGCGTCACGTGCCACAGAGACTCCTTCTGTCGAGTCTTCAGTTGAATACCCAAGTCCCATCCACATGGCCACAACAACGTGATCTCATTTGTAAATTCAAGATGGCGTCTTCATAGTCATTTCAAGTTTGAGGGGGGATGTCAGAATATTAGCGTATGTATTCATAATATTCTAGCGTATTTATGGTAATATGACTTATTCTTTACCATATTTAACTTATTATGTAAATCAGTTAGTTTCGTTGATTGATTGTATTTCCATTCTTTCTTTTGTTTAATTCATCTTCAAAGTTTCCCTCCTTCCCTATATCTTCTCCATCTCCTTTATTCTATTTTATTATACTTTCTACACATGCAAGTTTGTAAGCCAAAAAGGCTAGAACCTGTCTTTTGGTTTTTTTGGAAATGGATACACATTGAGTGGTTAACTTAGTAACTATTAGTTTCTTGGATTTGAAACAATGTACAAGTGTTTTCATTGAATGTTTCTGGATCTTAAAAAAATCTTAGCTGAAGATGACTTATATTGCTATGGTAGTGGTGATAACAATCTAGATTCTGGACAAGTAAAGTTTGATAATTTTAAGCTTTATTGGAATCCATTTGCATCACAACGCTCGTGGGCTGACATAAGATTCTAAGAGGTAGTTTTCCCTTGTTGATTTAATTAAAGGAATTAGTTTCACAATGATGCAAAAATGACACTAGAAAAGATACTCACACTCTTATATGGTTGTATATGGCAGTGGAATAATCTACATGCCCTTATACTCTTTTATAGGTTTAATTTGTCGGCATTTAAACAAATGGTTTGTTTTCTCATAAGAGAAGATTGTACAGATGATGTTGTTGACTTGCAATTGACCCTTTTATTAATCATGTCTTATCGGGTCAATCCGTTTTGACACAAACTCATTTACATCAAACCCAAACCCGGTTATTTCGTTCTTTTTTGTGTTGGTTCACGGATTGTGTCATATATCACCAACTTTAACTTTTTGTGTGTATCTCTCCTACGTCTCAAGGTCCTAGAGTTCGGTCAAAATATCCAGCAAACTTCTATCCCACAAACTTACAGGGAACAGTTTCCTCAAGTTCGGCATGGTATGAAGTGGGAGAGAGAAGGACTTATGTAAAACTCACTTCATGTGTCTATCTTTTTCAAAATTAAAATGCTTAAGTTTAAATAAGAACATAAGGAGATCTTAATTCTAAAATTATGAAAGTGGTTACAAGAATAATGTATGCCAGAATGATCTTGTTTGTCTAACTAATAAGCTAATACAAATTTAATCCTCTTGCAATAGACAAAAGGGGGGGGGGGGGGGGTTCAATGTGCAAGTGGCTCGTCCTACATCCATCATGGATGCAATCGGGCTATACCGGTTGTATGAAACTAGACATGGAAGAGACCAATACCAATTGACGCCAAACGACAAAACCTATGGAACCGATGCCCCCTCTACCATATGCCAATTTATTAAGAGCAAAAACACCTCTCATTCGACGCCTCAATCCCAGTGAGTTATAGTAACGGCGGAAAATAGTGGCTTTCTTTTAATTGTGATGAGATTTTTGCACCTGGGCATCATTGTAAGAAGTTCTTCCTAATTGAAGGAATGTACACGAAAGGGGAAGGATTAGATGGTGAGAGTGAAAGAACGAGAACAAGCTGACTTCTCGAACGAGTCATTGGTTTTAATACACGCAAATATTGGGACGACGACACTAGAGATCATGAGGATTCGAGGGGTGATACAAGGCCATGGGATCACTGTCCTGCATGACTCCGAGTTTCGACAAATTCTTAATTGCTTCCCTTGCTAATAAGATTGAGTTGTTCCCTCAAACTCATTTATATCAAAGCCAAACCCGATTATTTTGTGTCGTGTTTGTGTTAGTTCACGGATTGTGTCATATATCACCAACTCTATCTTTATGTGTGTATCTCTCCTACGTCTCAAGGTCCTAGAGTTCGGTCAAAATATCCAGCAAACATCTATCCCACAGACTTATGGAGAACAATTTCCTCAAGTTCAACATGGTCTGAAGTGGGAGAGAGAAAGACTTATGTAGGCCTTGCTTTATGCGTCTATTGTTTAAAAGTTAAAACGCTTAAGTTTAAAAAAGAACATAAGGAGATCTTGTTTCTAAACTTATGAACAAACAACAACGGTTACAAGAATTTGTATGCCAGAATGATCTTGTTTGTCTAACTAATAAGCTAATACAAATGTAATCCTCTTGCAACATACAAAAACCACAATGGCATTGACAGATTGTCCCTTTGAAGGGCATAGAGGGGGGATTCAATTGATGGAAAACCTGTTCGGAAGTCATCATGAGGGGTAATGGGTTGTCAACTTTTTCTTTCATCACCATCTCAAACAACTTCATCTGGGTTCTAAAAATTAAGGTGTTGCCATAGCAAGTTGAGCTCCATTTTCCAGTTCAGAAGCCGAATACTTTGGCTCTTCAAAGTTTAGCAAAAGAGTTATTGGCTTTCTTTGTTGAATTAGTCTTGGAACAACATTCCTCATAAACTTATCTCAGAATATTATTTTGGATGAATTCAACAATAATCAAGCGTTAAGAAGAAAAGTGTTCTTCGACTACTTACTGTGAATTTTATAAATTGGGCGAATAATGTTTATTACTTTAACGTATCAGTCACAAATTGCATGTTGTTGAAGCTATATCTTAATTTCCCCGAATGCAGCTTTTGTTTTTGAAAGCTATTGCCTGAATTTACTCACATTCAAAGGGGAATATCGATCCATGCCCATTTTGCATCCTTGCTTTGGTTGGCACGAAATGAAAAAGCTACAACTCTCAACCTCAAAATTATCCACTGCTTTTGATGGTCTTCATGATATATTACATTAACATATGCCATAATGGTAGTAATTACATCTGCTATAACAACAAGCATACATGTCGCTAGCTGACTACAAGAAATATGGCCTCTTGCGGTGATTTTAAAATCGTTGCAAAAAAAATCGCTGCAATAAGTTGCTTTTTGCAATGATTTTAAAATCGCCACTGGCTTTGAATGTCATGCTGCGATTTTTCGATAAATCTTCCATAAGTTTGTCGCTAGCTCACTACAAGATTTGTTGAGTGGAACTTTTTGGAGGTTTTTGGTTTTGTCATATTTTTCTTGGGGTTTGTAAAATAGGAGATTGAAGGTGCTTTTCTTTTAAAAAAGACAAAGAGAGAGAGAACGATTCTCAATATTTTTTTGGACAAAGCATGATGGGTAGGTGATGGGTTGTGTTCTTTGTTTTCTAGGATTTGCATGCTCTAGCTCTATCTAACTTTAAAGGGATCTCGTTTTTCATTGCTGTGTTTCTTATTACGAGGCACTACAAGAAATTAGGCTTTTTTCAGCGATTTTAAAATCGTTACAAAAAAGATTGTCGCAAAAGATTATTATTTACGGCGATTTCTAAGTCGCCGCTCAATTCCATCGCAAAAAGTGAGAAATGCTGAGGGAGATTTACTGTTTATTTTTTGCGGTGACTTTTTACGGCGATGTTTTTCATCACAACAAAGGATTTTAACTGTAGCGACATTTTATTTCCGTCGAATTTTAGAATCGCCGCAATATATGCTTTTTGCAGCGAATATTATCCTCGTAAAGATCTTTTTTGTCAATTAATATTATTAGCGCCGAATCAAAATCACCAAAAAATCTAATAAAAATTAAATCCCCCGTGTTTTCTCTTCGTTCCTTTAAATCCCTCCAGTTTCTCCTCCTCCCCTCCCGTTTCTCCCCAATCCCTCTTCTCCCCCGATCCCCACTCTTCATGCCGCCATATAGCAGCCACTGCACGCCTCCGTCGACCCACCGTCACCGTCGACCTCCACCGTAGCTGGCCAACCCAGCCAAGTCCCTCCCTCGCAGCTTCTCTCTCTCCCACAGATCTCCCTCGAATTCCTTTCTCCCTCGGATTCCCAGTGCCGCCGCATCCGTAGCCGCCGCACCACCTCCAGCTACCGGCATAGCTAACCCCCAATGGTCCCCAGCCCCTCCACCAAAGCTCTCCGTCTCTCTCATCGTCGATCTGCTCTCTCCCTCACGGATCTCGCTCAAGCTCCTATACCCACCATGCGCAGCCTTTCTCCATGACCTTCCTCCACGGCACAGAACCGCAGAAACCGCAACCCATTGTCTTTCAGAATCTAGAGATTTCCAAAACAGAGGCTTGTGGTGCCCAAAGCTTCTCTATTTTTCGAAGGTATTGTCCTTTTATTTTTTGATTTTTACCGATCAAAAAAAGTAAAAAAGGTATTGTCTTTGTTTGGTTTCTGAGAAAATTAAATTTAAAAAATTGGAACTCTAGCAGGATTTTACTTTCGATTCCTCAAATGGTGTTTGGTAACAAAAATAAGACGATGAAAGACTCAGATTTGGTTTGGATTAAGTGTTGCATATAACTAAATTGGGGTTTAAGTAAGTACATTTAGTTTTGTTGCTGTTGCTGCGAATTAGAGAATTTTGAAATATGGAAATAGAAGGTTTTGTTCATATATGCCTTTTGTTTAAGAGAAACTAATAGAGAACTAATTGAACATATCAATTTTGATGGGTTTTTTGCATTTGGGTTTGGACAGGGACATACATTGACTGAAGAGGAAGTTGTCAATGTGCTGGCCGAGGTTTTTCTGCATCCAAACTATACAATTGCTAGTGTAATTTATTACCAATTCTTTTAATCATTGGCTTTTTTTTCCCTCATTGTTTGTGAATACTTAACCGTTGGACTGAGATAATTTTTCCCTTCCCCTTTATGGCCATCTTGATGGCTCCTTGAATTTTTTTTTAGGAATTTTATATTCTATAGGTTGTATTGTGTACATGATAATGTGGGGTCATGTGTTATTTATGTATTTCTGAACTTTATGCATTGTTGGAGGCTGCAGTAGTTGAAAGTTCAATTAGAATCTGATTTCTCTGGTGCTCTAGCTGGGAATAATGATGTAAATGTGTTTTTCCAAAACATGGTGAGATATATTCCTTGAATATCTTGATGGTCAATCACATGTTGGTTCATAAGTTTGGTTCAACATGCCAATGCACTCTAAGTATGTCACATTCTGTTTCCATGTTTTTCCTTTCACATAGATCTCTTTTATTCTCAAGTAACAAGCTCATGATGGAAACAAACAAGGAACTTGACACAGCTGGCATAACAGCCAACAACAGCTTCCCACATTTATCCTACAAATAACCGTTTTTAATCAAATAATACCAAATTCTAGCGCCAACACTAGCAAGCAATAAATATGTAGATATATATATATATATATATATATGTGTGTGTGTATAAAGAGTGATATATAATAATTTACTAGATTTTTAGGGCCCATTACCATACCATAGGTCCTCATAAAAGAACTTCTTATCTTTAATCCATGTATTCTATTTGCAAACAAAGTGCAATCACGACAAGATCCATCATGCAGCTGGACTTGACATGATGAATGCTTTGCCATTATCATTTAACAATCCGGGATAAAGATGACATTCATTAATTTATGTCAATTATTTTTGGAAAGCATAAAGCATTTGTTTAAAATATATCACTGATTCTTACTTTGAGAATATTTCCCCTTTTAGCTAGTTTACTGGGATTATACTGCCACATACAAAGGTGTTGACATTGGAGTATGTTCAAGGTTTATATATAAAAAAATGTGTTTATTTTGCTTCACGTTTTTAAGTGTTCTACATTATTAAGCCACCTCATTTATTTTATTTTGGTAGTAAAATACACATTCATTCCTAGATCTATTGGTTTATCTGTGTTTACATGATTAAATACATTCATTCCTAGATCTATTGGCATTCACAATGCCATTAATCTATAGCAGTATCATCTCCTTTTATGTGTGTTGTACAAATATTCTATTTCTTGCTTAATCTCTTTGGTGCACATGTCCATCAATTTGCCATGTATGAGTTTAAGGAACATGCATATAATGCATGCATGCATGCAGTTTCATAATTAGGTTTCATATTTTGTTAAAGCCGGAAACATTACTTTTCATTATGTAACTTGTATTAGAAACATGATTTTTCTCCTAGTTAGGCCAGACATTCTTTTTTATATCATCAAGCTGAAGCATTTAATTGATTTCAGGCAATACATATAACTATCAGAGTCTTTAAACAAAATTTAGGCCTCTTTCTTCTTCTTTTATCCTGATTGCATTCAAGGACAGGAAAAAACAAAGAGGATGAGGTAAAAAATATATATATCTAAAGGAAAAGAAAACTAATTGTTTTCATGATTGTTTGTCATTTTACATATATATATATATATATACATGCGTCTGTCTAAAAGTATGGTTTCTTATGATTTGAAGGATCTTAAAGCAATCAGGGATGATTTGAAGCTTGATGAAGCCAACATGTTTTGCTGGAGTGCCTCGAGTTTTTGAAAGAGTGCATGAAGGCACTGAATCTATTGGCATTAAAGAAGGTTGTATATTCCTTCTTTTCTCCTGCTTGGTGACACTTGTTAATGGTTTCTAGATAATTTGTAAGTTTTGTTTTGTACTTTCCACTTGTGCAATTGCTTTTTTGAGGAATAACATACAATTTGGATGTGTATAATATTTTTTGCGGATTCTCAAGCATTTTTTTTTTATTTTTTAAGAAAACTTTTTCGGCAAGTACAAATCGCCGTAAATAAATTTTTTTCATCGATTAAACTTATTTGCGGCGAGAATTAACTGCTAGAAATGTATAATGGCGACAATAATTCAAAAATGCTGGAAAAATATTGAGTATTTGCGGCAATTTATGAACCTTTTGCGACGCTATGTATCGCCGCAATTAAATTTTCTCAACGATGAAATGGTAAACGGAAATGCCATTTCCATCGATTTTTGGGACAGTTGCAATGAAAAAAAATCATTGCAATTGGTAGTTTTTTGTGATGATTTTTAGCTGTCGCTGAAATTGATAAAAAAAGTCACTTTAATTTCGTCGAACATGCAGCGAATTAGAAATCGCTGAAAATGATCAATTGCAGCGATTATTAAGGGTATTTGCGACGATTTTGAGCGCTAGAAAAAGCTTAATTTCTTGTAGTGAGGGAGGCTGTTGCGTGCATGCAATTCTTTAAGCCGAAAAGGATATATACAACATTTCTTTTAGCTTATTTCGAAAGAGTCATGTTATACAGAAGTTCTACACTCTATACACCACTTAAAAAATATGTGATTTTATTTTTTTATTTTTGTATTTCATTTTATGAAATAAGAGAGTAAAATGATAAAATCACATATTTTTAAGTGGTGTAAGAATGAGAGGCTTATTTCTAAAATTTTTCATTTCGAAAGGGAAAGACATTGAGTTCTAAAATTGGTAACTATTCTTTTCTTGAACTCGCCACAACGTAAAAGGTGTTTTCCTTTTAAAACAAATATCTCAGCTGAAAATGACTTTATATTGCTCTGGCAGTACTGTGGTAAAAATCTCGATTCTAGACAAAGTAAAGTTTGATAATTTAAAGCTCGATTATGAAATCAATTTGGATCCCGAGGCTCTTGGGCTGCCATAAGATTATAAGTGACAGTTTTCTCTTGTAGAATTAATTAAAGGAATATCACATCGATACATAAATGACACTGGAGAAGATACAAAACTAATAATGGTAGTATATATATGAGGGTGGTGGAGTAATCCACATGCCCTTATATTCTTTTATAGTTTTAATTTGTTGGCCTTTAAAACAATGGAATGTTTTATCAAAGAGTAATCCTAGATACATTAATCATGGGTTGTACAACCGCTACGGAATTCTTTTGAAAAAGAGTAGAGTCTACCGTTAAAAAATTAGTTTTTTCATGTAGATTTCATATTTACTCACTTTTTTCAAAATGAATGCATGACGTTTGTACATTATATGACTAATTTCTCTTTGTGAAAAGAGATGATAACATACAATTTGTTCTTTGGCATTAAAATAGCTATTTTAGAGGATCAATTAATCTCTATAAATAGCCTACAACCGCTTCAACTTCTTCACGCCAAACACAGCCAAAACAAGAAAGGGAAAAGAAGAATAAGAACTATATTAGTTCTATAGGCTTTGCTCTCTTGATCTTTCTACTACTTATGAAGTGGTCAGGTGCTGAAGCACAAACTCGCAAACTCAGTGGTAAGATAAAGGGGAGAAAGACTCCTCATGGACAATGTAATAAAGAGAACAACGCTAATTGTTGTGTCCACGGCAAGTCTTACACCATTTACAAGTGTTCACCACCTGTGTCTAGCCATACAAAGGCCAAGTTAACCATCAACAGCTTCGAGAAAGGTGGGGATAGTGGTGGACCATCAGAATGTGACAAGAAGTATCATTCAAATAACACTCCCGTGGTGGCACTGTCAACAGGATGGTTCAACAATAAGAAGAGATGTTTGAATTATATCACAATCCATGCCAATGGTAGGAGTGTCGAGGCCAAGGTGGTAGACGAGTGCCATTCTACCATAGGATGTGATGCTGAACATGCTTATCAACCTCTGTGTCCTAACAACATTGTTTCTAAACTATTTTAATTCACATCTTTACAACTTACACTATGTTTGGAAGTTCATGAACTCTAACAAAAACCAATTATTGTGGCATTCTAATTGTATTTTCTACATAGAAAAAAGTTTGATGTGATGCATTAATACTGCTTTAATTGACATACATACATATTGCTGGACATATTTCCAGAAGATCTTCCATTAGAATGTCCATAAGGCAGAAAGTAAAACTGATACTAATGTTGTCTTAAAGGTAAAAATATCTTTATTTTGACTCTTTTGAGAATATATTATCATATAGAAACGTTGAAAGAAGAATAATGGAATAAGGTGAATGAAGAGCTAATTACATACTCTCACAAAAACTAAATATCTCATAGGACTTAAGGGTACCAAAACTCATGATATAAATCTACTTTTAGTAAGAGAAAACATCATTTTAGCATGCAAGAAATGACATGAAATTTTGTGAAAATTAAGGTAGTGGGGACCCTAGAGATTCATAGTTTTTCAAACTGGTCTGTGCAGGCAGGGATGAAAAAGTTATCGCAATGATCTTCTTGGTAATACCTATATATCAAAATGGTTTTAAATTCCATTAATTCTTTGAAAGAAAATTAATGCTGATGCTGTAGTACTCACTTGCAAAGTTATAACTAATCATAGGCAAACACATGTCACACGCGTATATTCAGTATGCTTTTTAATAGATTAAAAATTAAATTGACCTAATAACCTAAACTCATTAAAAATTAGATTAGTCACCCACGAGGCTGCCCAAGCTGGCCGCCCCTTGAGCGGCTATCCAGTGCCAACTTGTGTGACCACCTAGGAGTGTTACCCCTATTGGTTGGCTTCTTTTGTTTTCTATTTCAATTTTTTTGGTTTTTTTTTTTAAATTCAAACAAGTTTTTGAAATATTGTAAAATATAGAGACTCAAATTACAAGGAGAAGTGAAAAATATTTCTGATCTTTCCGAAAAGGTAAAGTAGCATTACACTGCATGTTTGTGTTTATATATAATGTAACAATACCCCGCTCCCCAATAAAAATATTTTTAGAATTTTCGGGGAGACAATGTGTTACTAAACTTGAACTTCAAAACTTTTTCTTCTTAACGACGCGCCAGATGCAAAAGATTCTATAAATAAAATAAACTTTATTAAATACTTAAATTCCAAAATAGAGTCTGCGGAAACACTTATTTAAAAAAATTACTAAAATCTCATGTATTTATCAAAATAATTTATTTAAACCTTAAATTATAAACTGAACATGACATAAACTATCTAGGCCTCTGCCTTGCCTCCCTGGGTCAAGTCCTGGCCTGTAGTCTCATTCTCATAAATGTCATCACCTAGGATGGTTTAAAAAATAAAAATATACAAAGATGAGTCGAATACTCAATAAGCAACATATCATACAGTAAATATAATAAACACAAGGTTTCTTGAAAAACATGCATACTCATAAATACATACGTAAATAACATGAATATGAACTTATCTTTCACTTATCATAGGTCGATACTCACTGTTGACCCCCGTGAGTTAGGGTTAGGGAATCTAAGTAGATTCCGATTCCGCCTGTGACCGTGGGTTGTGGAATCCATACATAAGGAAGACATACTGGGTGCACTACTAGCATGTACGACTTGACAATGCAATATGCCCATAACATAGGTACCGTCTTCATATCATAACATAGGCCGTTACATATCTTATTATTCATACTTCATCATAATCATACTTGCATACTTGTCATATCATATATTTTTAAAGAAATCGCATGCATACTTGTCGTATCTTGTCATATTATATCATAGATTTCAAACTAAATCGCATTTTTTCATAAATTTCTGTGATACATGTTTTCTCACATAAAATCATGATTTTTTATAAATATTTGATGCATAACTCTTCACATAAAATCATGCATAGCTTTCAATAAATATTTTAATGCATAACTCTCACATACAATCATGTATTTTCATAAATCTTTTGATGCATAACTCTTTTCATAAAATCATAAATTTTCATAATAATTTAATGCATAGACCTTCACATAAAATTATGAATTTTCATAAATATTATTATGACTTGGGTACGTAAAAAGGAGCTTACAATGGAGGGCGTATATGCATAATATTTTTATAAAAGACATGTCGTTTACCTTACCGTACATACGTGTAAGGGTATGATCATGCTACTTTCCTCGTTGCACTAATCCACTATTTTCGGCATGTAATCGGTCGCCTATAAAAATAAACACGTAATTTGCATAAATTTATAATTAAACATGTGATTTTATTTAAAATCTAAACTACTAAAATAACCTATATTTCCTAAACCTAAAATCTTCGTAACACTAAATCATTCTCAACTGTTAATCCTAAAAAGGTAGGGATATTTTTATAATTTAACCCCCCATGTATACTTAATATTTCATGCTATTCATGTATTCAGAGGAGGCTTACACGAGACAATGGCCGTGGCTTTCGGGCTTGGTGGTGCTTCACGGCGGAGCTGGGTGGGTTCGTCGGTGGCTCAAGGCTGGAGAGATAGAGAGAAACCGAGAGAGAGAGAGAGAGAGAGAGAGAGAGAGAGAGAGAGATTACGGGAGGGAAGAAAAAATGCTGAGAGGCTATGCATGGGAAGGAAAGGCGTGAGCTTACTGGGAGGTGGTCACGGCAGACCTGGGTGCATGACTGGCATCTTTTGGTTAGAGCTGGTGGTGGCGTCATGACCTTAACTATGGCAAGGTGTGGCTCCCAGTGGGGAAAACCAGTGCTCTGTTTTGGTAGGGCTAAAATAGAGGCTGGCGGTGGTTCTCTTCCAAACCGAGGCTAGCGTGTGGTGGACTCAAGTTGTTTTCGGACGTGTGTTGCGGGTGACTTGGAGGTGGGCTGTGAGAGAGGAACGGGTGGTGGGTGGTGCCGTGTGGGCGCGTGGGTCTTGTTTGATGTTTCCGTGGTAGTTCACGAAGAGGGAGGAGCAGCTTGGACGTTTGTTAGTGGGAGGAGGTGGCAGCAACTGAGTGGGGGCCATGAGCTGTGAGGGAGGAGACGTGGAGGAGCTTCCTGCGGCATGGGGTGGCTGGACGTAAAAGAGCATACATAGGCTATTTTCAGTGGCTGTCCGTGACTACTGCAGCGTGGAGGAGAGAGTTTTAATTTGAAGGCTGAGGGTGGTGCACTGGTCGTGCATGGAAGCTGTTTGTCGTGAGAAGGGACGAAGCTACGGTGTTGCGGCTTGGAGGAAGAGGCTCACGGTGGAGGACTTGGGGATTGGCGTGCATGAGTGAGGTCTCTTGCAATGTACTAAGGGAAACTAGGAAATTAAAGTGGGACTTGAAGAAGGATGTGATGCACGTACTGTGCATGGAGTTATACTATATATAGGAATCTGTTTAGGAAATTTAACGTGAATGGATTTGTAAAGTTGCAACACTGTTGGGATAGACTTCCATTGAGGTGTGAATTTTAGTAGAAAGTGGAGACTTGCTTGGCTTAGAATTATAGAGAAACCGGTATTAGCCTAACGGGTTTGGATTCATTTCATTGATTAAAATCCTGTTAATTTCAATTGGGTTACTAAATTATCACTCCCTTAATTTCCTCTAAAATTCTCAAACTTTAAAATAAAACTATTGGGCCTTTGGGCATAACTAAATCTCAAGAATTAATCATTCGCAGTTTATCCAATATGGCCCATAAAAAAAAAAGCGAATGACTTACAAAAAAATCTTAATAGCCCGTGGCTATTCCAAATTGGCCGATTAACTATAATTTAGGCCCAAAGCAATTATCCACAATTTATCCCTAATAATATTGGATCGGGTCGTTACATATAATCTAACAAAAGCTATAGAAACAAGTTAAAATGTTCACGTGCATACTTAAATCAGAAAAAACTAAATAACTAAGTGCTTAATAATAAGCACGTGATTGATATACATCTAATACTCCCCCTCAAGATGAAGAATAAATGTTTAAGATTGCCATCTTTCATAATAAAGCAGAAAAAGATTGAAAACCAAGTGGCTTGGTGAGAATGTCAGCCAGTTGAGAAGCAGAAGAGACATGTAGTTTTCGAATTAATCTAGCTTGAAGCTTCTCATGAATAAGATGGCAATCAATTTCTCTGTGTTTTGTGCACTCATGGAAAACAAAATTTACTACAATATGAAGTGCAACCTGATTATCACAAAAAAGTAAGGCAGCTTGAGGGTAAGAAATTGAAAAAACAGCAAGCAAAGAACGAAGCCAAGTAAGTTCACAAACTATAGAGGCCATAGCATGATACTCAGCCTCTGCGGAAGATCTTGAGACAGTGGATTGCTTCTTAGATTTCCAGGAAAACAAAGATGTATCGATAAACACACAAAACCAGTGGTGGATTTCCTTCTATCATAAGAAGCTGCCCAGTCCTAATTAGCAAAGGCTTTGAGGCGGAGTGGAGAATCTGATGAAAAAAATAAGCCTTGACCAGGTGCAGATTTAATGTATCATAGAATACGATGTGCAACATGATGGTGAGGAACATGAGGATGTGCCATGAATTGACTTAAGGTATGAACTAAAAATGTGAGATATGGTCGAGTCAAACACAAGTATAAAAATGTGAGATATGGCCAATCAAACGTCGATAAGCACCAGGATTAGATAATAATTCACCCTCAAAATTAGAAAGTTTAAGAGAGAACCTGGGGAGTGGTCCTGCTATTAAAGTGAGAAGAGCAGCCCTCCAATAGTCTTGCGCCACGTAAGAGGTTTATTGTGCTTATTTTACATATGCATACACTCGATCAGAGAATCCATACATCCCTCCCTCACTCTTCATTTTCCATGCCTCCCTCCTCACTTCTTCCACTCCATCCCCGACGAACGAAGATCTCAACACACTCATCCCGCATGGCGCTTGACCCAGACGGTGGCAGAGCACGACCCATACGGTGACGGAGACCCAGATAGTGACGGCACTTGACCCGTGCAGTGTATTTCTCATCTTTCTCTCTCAGTAATCTCTCTCTCCGTCTTTGAAATTTCTCAGTTTTGTTGTTTGTTTTTAATCTTCTTTCCTATAGGATTTCTCTTCTTAATCTCGTTTCAAGGAGTTCGACTTATCAATTTTCATTATTGACAGGAAGCCCTATTGGTACCTAATGGCACCTGAAAGTTTTTTTGGTGCGAAACCGTAAGTTGCCGACTGGGGTGGGGCGAAATCTGTGGTCGACGGTGGTGCTTAATTCGTGTGGGTCAGGTGGTCTAAAAATTTTCTTGCTTGGTAACAGATGGTCGGCATCGGAATGAGATGGTGGCGGTGGAATTGAGCTTCGTCTTGGGCGACGGGCTTGGTGGCGGTACACTGAGGCGGGCTGGAAGTGCTTAGAGACGAAGTCGAAATGAGACCTCAGCTTGGAGAACACGATTTCTGTGACTTGCTTGTGGTGATTCTATGTGGTGAGGTCTAACTAATTTATTGTGCCTACGTGTTGCCGTGTGAATGGAGGGCTACTCTTCTCACTTTAATAGCCAGACCACTCCGCAGCGGCTTTCAAAGTTTAAAGTGCTGTCCCATAGGAAAATTTATAGGTTTAGTTCTAAGAAAACCTATTCACCACCGGTATGTGTGTGGTGAGTAAAAGCCAAAAATAATACTTACAACCTTCCATATATGACAAATTTGCTTGGCGATGAAAAATTGAGATTCTAGACATAAAAAACATTACTAGATTTGCATACCAAGGCTGTGATTGACTGCCCGGCCACAAGATTCATAGGAATGAAAATCTTTAATATTCTTTTCGAATAAATTAAGGCAATTCCATAAGATGTTAGATGCTTGCCAAAAGATACAAAAGTAGGGCTCCGTATATGGTTACATACGTAATCAACACAGTTTTATAATAAGGTCTTTTATATTTAATTTGAATCGTTGAGTCGAGTTTTGTTCTTTTCCAAGATGCATGTAAATGCCAAATCACCATTCAAAGCAAAAGTATCCTATTTCCTCAAAAGACATGACTACACACATGCCCAACTTTGACATTAAAAATATCTAGTTGGAGTAGTTAATCTCTACAAATAGGACACACACCACTACAACTTCTTCACACCAAACATAACCAAAGCAAAAGTGGAAAAAAGATGAAGAACCAAATTTGTTTTACAAGCTTTGCCCTCTTCTTCTTTCTTCTTCTCACAGAGTGGTCTGGAGTTGAAGGTCAGACTTGCAAGCCCAGTGGCATAATCAGGGGGAAAAAGCCTCCACCAGGACAATGTAACCAAGAGAATGACTCTGATTGTTGCATGCAAGGCAAACCTTACACTGTTTATAAGTGTTCACCCCCCATGTCTAGCCAAACAAAGGCGACACTAACCATCAACAGCTTTCAGAAAGGTGGAGATGGTGGTGGGCCATCAGAATGTGACAACCAGTATCATCCCGATGATACTCCTGTAGTAGCACTGTCAACAGGATGGTTCAACAATAAGCAAAGGTGTTTGAATTATATCACCATCTATGGCAATGGAAGGAGCGTGAAGGCTAAGGTAGTTGACGAGTGTGATTCCACTATGGGGTGTGATGCCGACCATGATTACCAACCTCCATGTCCTAACAACATTGTTGATGCCTCTAAAGCTGTTTGGAAGGCTTTGGGAGTACCAAAAAGTGATTGGGGTGGATTAGATATTTATTGGTCTGATGCTTAATTTAACATATACTACATCTGAGTGGAGGTTCGTTGTCATTTATATGTTTGTACGTGTATGATATTACTATAAATATAAAGGCATGCTTATTTTGCTAGTTTTCATTTGCTTTTCTGTGTAATTCCCTCATGCTATACTGTTTACGATGTTTGTAGTTTTGTTTTTTTTTTTAAAGACCGAAGTTCAGATGTCCATGAGTGACCCCCTCCCGATTTTATTAAAAAAACTCTCACTTCTGACAGAGGAATACATTGAAAACAACCCAACACACCAAAGCTATTACAACTTAGATGCCAAAAAATTTCGTAAAACCAAAACCAATACATAAGAGAAAAATTATAAACATAAATAAGGAAGTTCCCAGCAATCCATGCACAATCCTCTAAGCATCCCGCTTCCTATTTCTGCTCCAGTGAACGACCAACAATTATTACTGGCACCTTGCTTGGCAAGAAAATCCTCACCCATATTAGCTTCCCTGAAAATATGACAAATACTGCAATTCAAGGCACCAACCAACATTTTAATTTCTTCCCAGAAATCCCACAAATACCAAAGGTTACAACCCCCTGACCGGATCCATCCCATTATTACCGTCGAATCCAATTCCACCATAACATTCCTAAGTCCCATTTGTTGAGCCATTCGTAAGCCATCCAGGAGAGCACGACCCTCAGCTACGGTATTCGAAGCCACTCCATAGTGTTGCAAAACCAGCCCTGGTTCGACCATTATCAAGCATAGTTCGAAGCCACTTCAACGATGTTTGTAGTTTAATTGCAACATGTTTGCAAGTTTATTAACCGGTTGTCTAAGAAATTAAAATCTTGTTAGCATATGTAGGCACAAAATGATTATTTGATTTGAAGGTTCTTTACACCACATACAATTTACATGGCATAATTTGATTTGAGATTCAAATTTTAAAATTTATCTTCCAAATCAAATTATGCCATATGGATGATATGTGATGTAAAGACTTTTGAATAAAATTATTTCGAGTAGTGTTACATGTACTTACAATTTTACGTACAAGACTCATTTGATTAGTTTTTTTTTTTTTAAATTTCAAATTATATAATTTTCAACATGATATCAATAGCTGACACATGGAAAAGTAAATTTGTTTTGTAAGTTTCTCTTAAGTAAAGTTAGCATTTTTCATAATTTTATGAGATCTTGATTATTGGGACAATAGGTGAGGGCTGCCACATTTTAACTTGGTTTTTATTTATTTGTATTAATGTGAGCGAAGTTATTAAATTTAAAATGAAAATAATAATTACTTACTAAGAAAAGTTTCCAATTATGCCAAGATAATGCTAGCTTGATAGTCAACTTACTCCACTTGAGAATCAACATGATGCCCTTTCTAATTCGTAGGATGTGAATTTGTTGGTTAGTTTGGTGGGGCACGAAAATGTGGATGATATTCTTGATTCATTATCTGTTTGTAAGAGGGGATCAGATGTGTTGATCTGGATGAGGCATGACAATGGTTGCTTTTCTACAAAATCAACTTGGGACTGTATCTGTATAAGGGGTTCCACTATGGCAGGGCATGCTTGGATGTGGCATAATCTGCTTCTTCTGAAGGTTTTGGTTTCTACGTGGAAGGCTTGGAATAATGCTTTAAGTGTTGATGATTGTTTTCGTCGAATTGGTGTCCCGATATATTCTAGGTGCGACTGTTGTGATGAGGGTAACTAGGAAAATCAAAATCATATGAGGTTCGAAGGGGACTTTGCTGCTCGGGTGTGGAGCTATTTTTGGATTACCTCTCGGTGTCAATTGGAAGGATACGGTGGCTACATGGTTTCAACGTGCTTCTTCTTCTTCTTCTCAAGTGGGGATAATTGTGGGGCTTCTTCCTTCTTTTCTTTTTTGCTATCTTTGGTGTCGAAGATGTGTTGCTCACATGGAGGGTCGTCTAGAGTCCTTCAGTGTGGTTTGGCAATCCATTCAACATTGGATTAGTTCGGTCTGTCAGGACATTCACAAGGTATCTAAATGTTCTAGGCATGATTCACAGGTTTTATAATCTTTGTTTATCCCGCCATTAGTTCCGTCAAGGCGTAGTCCTAAGTTGGTGGCCTGGAAAAAACCCACTCAAGGTTAGTTTAAGTTAAATACAGATGGTAGCAATTTTTGGCAACCCTGGGCCCTCAGGGGTGGGTGGTATTATCAGAGATGATCAAGGTAATTTGATTCAAGCTTTGCTTCTCCTATAGACGTTGGTTCCAATAATAGAGCTGAGTTATTAGCTCTTCTACATGGTCTTAAAGCTTGTAAAAATCTGGGGATTGGTTTTGTAGAAATTGAACTCGATTCTCAAGTGGTGGTGTCGTGATGGAAGAGAAGGAGATGTGGGGTTTGGTATCTGGAAGACTTTTGGGAGGAAATTATTGTCCTCATGGATTCTATGGTTTGCTCTGTGCGACATGTCTTTAGAGAGGGTAATGAAGCTGCAGATTGGCTTACAAAGCATGGTGCGATGGGTCAACACATGGAGTGGCGAGTCCTTGGGGAAGTGTCGAGGTTGCTGCGAGGTTTAATTTGATTGGATAAGCTGGGTCTTCCTTCCCTTCGTTGCTACTAATTTAGTTCAGCTCTGCTGTTTTTAGTTTATTTCTTGGTTGGTATTGTATTGCTTTATTTTTGCGTGCGCTAAACTTGTTTTGCATGTTTTTTTTTTTTTTTTGCCAAAAAGGAGGGAGGCACCTCCGGCACTTTATTAAATAATGGCCTCACTTATAGTGGATGAATACCTTTTACACCAGAAAATTAAAGCAACAACGCAACCAAATAAACCACCCAAAATAAAACCAAACATTACAACGTTACAATCTAACATGAGGCAGGCTAGCCTTATCCAACCGAAGCATGCCTTTCAACTTATGTGGCAAAGAAATAAAATCAACAAAAGTGCTATTATAACCTTCCTCACCCCGTCTAGTAAGGAAATCCGCCGCATTATTCCTTTCACGAAACTAATGATTAATGGTGAAATGCATGTCTCTTAATAAAATCAAAAGATCATCCTAATAATCCCATAAGTACCAAGCCATGCACTTGCGACTACTCAACCAAGAGACAATCAAACTGGAGTCGCTCTCTATAATTATTTGATTAAAACCCAACTCTTTACACAAAGATATACCAGTAATTAATGCCCTCAATTCAGCCTCATTATTTGTACCATGTCCAAAAGAAGAAGAGAAAGCTCCTTTGAAAGTACCTCTCTCATCGCAAATGACGCCTCTGCCACCACAACTACCTGGGCTGCCACGACAACACCCATCTACATTCAGTTTAATCCACCCTTCAGCCGATTTCCTCCAATAAACTAGTTTCGGTATAGGCCGGGCACGATCAACATAAGGAAATTCAAGAGCCCGAAGAATAGCCTCATCTTTGGCAAAAATAGGCCATTGTTTCACCATAATAGATGAAAGCTTCCTTATCCATACTTTAACTGCCAACCAAACACTCGACGTCGATTCAAAGGAATTTTCCATTCGAACCTTGCATCGACGCACCCAGAGGCGCCATGTAATAATAAACGGGATGATGCCGAGAAGAATCCCCCTGTGACTCGACTTCTTTGATACACTAAACCACTTCATCACTGTCGCCCACCATGACATCTAGAATCATGACTAATTCCTAGAGCAATGGCTGCCATCTTCCATACTTCTGCAGCAATACTCCCATTACATAACACATTATTTAAATTTTCTGAATGGCCTTGAGAGCAGTAGTTACACCGAGATGCCAATGGGATTCCTAGAGCTTGCACTCGAGAATCCAACGACAGCCCATTGAATCGAGCTTTCCACATACACACAAATATCTTCTTCGAGAGGAGGTGATGCCAAATCCAGTCCAAGCCCATATGTTCAGTTCCTTTTACACGAATTAATTCCCAAGCCGAGGTCGATGTAAACTCTCCCTTTCTTGCTGGTTTCCAGATGGTAATATCATTGCCAACCTTTCTAGCCACAATTATGTGCATGATCTCCTCTGTTTTATCTAACCTGATCAGTTCCACAAGATAAGTCTCATCCCATGATCCCTTAACCCAAACATCTTGTAATTTGATCTCAGAATGCACAACGTCCCTACTGGCACATAAAGGCCCACTCGCCAACCAACAATCAAACCAAAAAGAAGAGCTACCCTTTCTCATGTTCACTATAACGGTCTCTGCCACATCAGGAAGAACCTTCATAATTGACTTCCAGAACCGGGATGCATTTCGTCTAGCCTCAGTAAGGAAAATGTGGCCGTGTTTCACGTATTTAGCTCGGAAGAACTTGGTCCATAGGTTTTCAATTGTTAACAATCTCCATGCAATTTCATGTGGAGGGACTTTTGAACTTCATGGAAATTTCTCAGGCCAAATCCCCCTTCCTTGTAAGGTTTGCATATTCTATCCCAAGCACACCATTTCATCCTCGGTTTCCCATTCAATTCCCCCAAAAAAATGTAGAAAGCAAAGAGTTGAGTTTTTTGAAAACCATCAGTGGCACATTTAAAACCTCCAAAAGGTGTGTTGCCATACATGATAAAACATGTTTAAGGAGCGTAAGCCTACCGCCTTGAGACAGTAAATTCAATTTCCAGCCAGCAACTTTTCTCCAAATCTTCTCAATAAGAGGTTCCAAGTCTCTTGATGTAAGACGTCCTGAAACTAGAGGGACTCCCAAGTAGGCGACCAGGAACTTGCCTTCCACAAAACCCGTTGATCTCAAGAGACTTCGATGCCACGCAGATGTAATTGAGTTTGAGAAGAAGAAGACCGATTTTTCGTTATTGATTAATTGCCTTGACCACTTTTCATATACCTCCAAGGTTTTTATTAGCCTATGAACCGAACGCTTGCCACCATTCACAAAAACTAAAAGATAATCAGCATAAAGTAAATGAGAGACAATAGGCGCACCCACTGGATGTGAAAAACATCCAATTCGACCCTCTTCAAAGTTCTTATGAAGTAATCTTGACAACACCTCCTCCATAATAATAAATACATATGGAGATAGCGGATCTCCTTGTCTTAGGCCCCGAACCGGTTGAAAGAAACCCTTGAAAGTCCCATTCATCATAATGGAGAACCAAGAGGACTGAACACATTCCCTCACAAGATTACAAACTTGAGAAGAAAAGCCAAAGGATGTTAACACATTTAACAAAAATTGCCAGTCTACACGATCATAGGCTTTGGCCATATCAATCTTCACCATAATGTTGCCACCCTTTGTTTTCTTATTCAGAGAGTGAACCAATTCCTGTGCCAAGGTAATATTTCAAAGATGCTGCGGCCTAGAATAAAAGCTCATTGTTCATGAGAAATCAACTGAGATAAAAAAGGGGTCATTCGTTGCACGAGAACCTTTGAAATTTTTTTATAAGCAACTAAACAAAGGCTAATAGGATGGAACTTGTAAAAACTCTTGGGATCCTCTACCTTCGGAATCAACACCGGATAAGATGCCGTATAAAATCTAGGTAAAGGAGAACTCGAAAAGAAATCCTTGGCTGCCTCGACGACATCCTCTTTGATAAAATCCCAGCAGCTTAAATAGAAACCTGAACCAAAACCATTTGGTCCAGGTGAGGCTCTCTTTCGGTATTGATTTCAAAGCAGCAAAAATCTCGGCCTCAAACGGAGCTATAGCAAGAGCCAAATTATTTTCCTCAGATATAGAGCACTATATAAGAGGTGAGAGATCCACCTATTCAACAATAGAAGGATGTGAAAGATAGTTCTGAAAATAATTTAAAGCGCCTTGATGGACATGTTCTGGGGAATTCAAAATTGCTCATTTCTCTAGCCGTATGTTAGATATAACTTTATTTTTTCTCCATTGGTTAGTAACTGCATGGAAGAATTTTGCATTTTGATCACCTTCTAAAATCCATTTCTTTTTTGCCAATTGAGAAAGTCTGGATTCTTCACATTATTCCCATGTATCCAGTTCAAGTTTATTACCAAGAAATCACATTCGACTTCATGATCATAGCTGCCTTGTAACCGACTTTCTAATACCTCCAATCTCTCTTCTAATTCTTTAATAGTCAGCCCAACATGCCCAAAGACCTGTTTATTCCAAGCTCATAGCGCGAGCTTAGTTTTCTTCAATTTTTCCGCCAACTGTAAAAAGACCCACAGATGTAATAGGTTCCTTCCAAACTTCCTCCACACATCTCGTAAAATCTGAATGAGAAACCAACATATTTTGAAAGCGAAAAGGATGAGGGCCGTAGCTTACCACCGGTTTTTGAAAGTTAATGAGCATAGGAAAATGATCCGATGTCTTCCTTTTAAGATATTTAAAGAAAGCTGAAGGAAACCTATTTCAAAATGAATATTAATCAGCGCTCTATCAAGCCGCACCCAGCTTCTAGTATGCCCCACATGGCCATTACACCACGAAAGCTGGCATCCCACAACCTGGAAGTCCAATAAACCACAGTGATCAATACAGTTATTAAAATCTTCGATCGAAGCAATAGGCCTTGGCTGACCACCAACTCTTTCACTATCTTCCCGGATGATATTGAAGTCCCCTACAACAAGCCATGGAGACTCCTAAAGGTAACTCCAAGAATCTCGGAGCTCACAAAAAAAGTCACTATTTTGCTTTGCTTTGGTTGTAGTGTTTCTTTTGGTTTATTTTGTATTGTGGTTTTATGATTTAAGTCTTTTGATGCATGGGTTTGGGTCTTTATGATTATTTGTATCCCAGGTGTCCAGTAATAACCACGATTTTCCTCTGCTACAAGTGAGGGATCTCAATAAACTTGAGGTACCATCCTTCTTTCTTTCTTTCTTTTTTTTTTTTTAAAAAAAAGAGGAGTACTCAATGTACAACGATACAAATTGCATCTGTCACTCCCATTTTATGTCTTAGAGTATAGCAAATCTTCCCAAAGATCTTGATCTCTTAGAACAACCATTAGACAGAAAATTAAACTGATAGTAATATTGTCTTAAAGGTAAATATATTGTGGCAATGAGAGATATCTGCTACAAAGGCATTTTTTTAAAAATTAGAGCTAGTTGATTCACTATTATTAAAAAAAAAGTAGTAAAATACGATCAATACTTATAATCTTATGTACATAACAATACATATTGATGCATTAGTTATGATATGGTGAAGATTTTGAAAATTAAGATTTGAAATTTGAATTAAAATATTTTTTTGATAATATAGGACTGCTACTCAACATGTATAATATTGTACGTAAAATTGTGCTACGTCACATGTCCAAAACAACACCATGGTGGCCTTTGACCAAGGCTACTTCTTGGGCGTCCTAAGGGTTGATTAATAGTTGATGGTGGCGACCCACAAGGTAGCCTTGGCAGGCCATCCGAGCTATTGTCCAGTGTGTCAACCTGTGGTGGCCACCGATCGTTTGTGTGTGGCTCATTTTCTTCTTCTTTTTTTCGGACTTTTTGTTTGTTTGTTTGTTCTAATCTCAATATGTTTTTCAAATATAATTTGACTCTCTCTTTTCTTTTGACATTTTTTATTTATGTTTTTTAAGTTAGTTTTATCTTTTATTTTTGAAAGAATTTAGGTTATTAATTTTTTTCTTCGATTTTATTTTTATAAATTTAATTTAAGTCATTTTTTTCTAATTCAAGTAATTTTTTATTTATTTTGTAACTTATTTTTTATGCTTTTAATTTTGTAATATTTCTTGTTGACATGACATATTAATTGACATTTTTTAACCTTTTAAAACATGACTGCCAATATGTGATGTCGTTTTGTTTGTGATTAGTTATGACGCAACAAATGAGTGTGAAGTAGAATTGGATGAAGAAATAATGGTTTAAGATATATATAGTATTATTTCAAAGATTGCTGTGAAACTTTTGCTCTTTTTGTTTAATCTCAATGGCTAATTGGAAAATTATCAAATACTAGAAACTAATATGATAATTAGCCCACAAAATTAAAGCCTAAATTAATAATACTTGAAACCTTCCATTAGAAATTTTCTTGAAGTTGAGAATTTGAGATTCTGGGTATGAAAAACATTACTAGATCGGTATGATCTCAAGGCTGATTGACTGCCACAAGATTCAAAAGGAATGAAAACATTTACTCCTTTAGAATAAATTAAGCCAATTCGATAAGATGAAAGATGATGGCCAAAAGATACAAAAGTAGGGCTTCGTACATGGTTACGTACGTAATCAACACAGTTTTATAATATGGTGCTTGATATTTTAATTCGTTGAGTCGAGTTTTGTTCCTTTCCAAGATGCATGTAAATACCAAATGGCCTTTCGAAGAATTGGTACATTTCCTCAAAAGCGATGACTGCACACATATCATCCTTTGACATTAAAAATAGCAATTTGGAGTAGTTAATCTCTATAAATAGCCCCCCATGACCACTTCAATTTCTTCACACCAAACATAATCAAAGCAAGAAAGGGAAAAAAAGATGAAGAACCATATTTGTTTTATAAGCTTTGCCCTCTTCTTCTTTCTTTTTCTTACAAAGTGGTCCAGTGTTGAAGCTCAGAGTTGCAAGCCTAGCGGCACGATAAGGGGGAAAAAGCCTCCACCAAGAAAATGTAACAAAGAGAACAACTCGGATTGTTGCGTGCAAGGCAAGCCTTATACCGTTTATACGTGTTCACCCCCTGTGTCTAGACATACAAAAGCGACACTAACCATCAACAGCTTTCAAAAAGGTGGGGATGGTGGTGGACCATCGGAATGCGACAACAAGTATCACCCTGATGATACTCCTGTGGTAGCACTGTCAACTGGATGGTTCAACAATAAGCAAAGGTGTTTGAATTATATTACCATATATGGCAATGGAAGGAGCATCAAGGCCAAGGTAGTTGACGAGTGTGATTCCACTATGGGGTGTGATGCTGACCATGATTACCAACCTCCATGTCCTAACAACATTGTTGATGCCTCTAAAGCTGTTTGGAAGGCTTTGGGAGTACCAGAAAGTGATTGGGGTGAATTAGATATTTATTGGTCTGATGCTTAGTTGATTATATTTAATATATACTACATCTTAGTGGAGGTTCGTTGTGATTTATATTTTGTACGTATATGATATTACTATGAATACAAAGTCATGCTTATTTTACCAGTTTTGTTGTGCTTTTATGCATTATTCTAGATTATATGTTATTTTGTTTACAATTTTTACAATTTCATTGCACCATGTTTGCTACTTGCTAGTACTTCATGAATCGAATTCCTAAGAATCTTTTAATAAGTCCGAATGCAAATGAAATTAAAAACTATTTGTTTTCAGCATGCACCCATGCAGAAAGTTTTGCATCAAATACATCTATTTTGTTGTATTGACATGAATAAGTGCTCATGAAGATCTTGGAGTTGGGCTGTACAATAGGCCATGTGCGAGACGTGGGACATCTGCTACAAGTAATTTTCACTGAAAGAAAAAATAAAAACTGTATTAAAAACTAGACTTCAAGTTTCCGCATGATGGTGGATTTTGCTTAACCTGAAAATTGTCTATGAATCACCTCAAAATATATAGTTCCCTACTCTATTTTTTATCAATTTCTTATTTTCCATGCTATATATGCACCATACGCATATGGAAGTAATCTATTTTTCTCGTAAGGCGATTGATTTTGTTATTTCTTTGTTTTGTTGATGAAAAACCTAAACCTTTGTATATATCCTTTATCACAACAACCATTGATGGGAAATGTGTTACGTGCTCCAAATAATTAAGTAAAGCTGCATGCAAGGCAACTACGGCCAGAGCCTATTTATTTTGATCATACAGTATTTGCCTTTTTATGGAAGTCCATTCATTAGCTTTCATTAGTCTTTAATTTGGTTTACTTATGTATCTTGCTATCGAATAATGGGAATGAGGATATAAGGATGTAATATTGTTCCTTTTAATAAAGATTATGCAAAAAATTATTCTCAAACCCTAAGTTCGACAGAGGCGGTTTCCTCCAAAACCCAAATTTTTTTCTTTAACTTGTTCTAGCACTAAAGGGAAGGCATGTAACAACGAACTCGTTGCATTTTCCCTTGATCCCCCGTCAATATTTTAATCTCCTGGGCCCATGACACTCTGGTATTAGAGGCAGTCATGGTAGATCCTCGAGTGGAGCGCTTAGAACAACAGATGGAGAATTTTGAAAGTATAATGGAACGACTCACGAAAAAAGTTTGAGGAGACCAGTGTAAAGGTAGATTCCCTTGCCATCATAAGTTTGGATGACGGAGAAGGTTTAGGCTAAAGAAACAGAAACTAAAGAAATGAAAATGGAGTCCCTAACTCTACAATATCCAAATTGGCCAAACTAGATTTCCCTAAATACAATGGTTTGGATGATCCGAAAAGGAAGGCAAGCGACTACCCCTGGAGGCATATCACCTAGAGGGCAAGGTGCAGATGTGGTAACACTCTTCAAAGAAAACGAAGAAATTGAATCCGGCCAACCATGTTCAAGGAACATCTTTTCATGTTAAGCATGTTGCGACCGACAGGAACGGTTCGAGATTTGATGAATATTGAATTGATTAATGAAATCAAGAGGCATTCCGTGTATTTCTCATCTCCTTTATGCTGATGATATTGTTCTCTTCACAAGTGGAAATCTTAGGTTTCTCCGTAACATTTTGAGAGTTTTTCATACCTATGAGACATGGTCGGGACAGGTGGTAAGTGTGGAGAAATTCTCATTTTCTCTAAATATATTACCCCTGCTCGCCGTCGTGCTATTTTGCTTTCTACAGGTTTTAAAGAGGGTGCTTGTCCATTTCGGTACCTGGGTGTCCTTATTATTTTCGGCAAGCTTAAAGCGGTCCATTTGGATGATTTAGTGATGCGGGTTCGTCAAAGAGTGGATGGGTGGCAATCTAAGCTGCTTTCACAAGGTGCCCGTTTAATTTTGATAAAAAATGTTTTGTCAAGTATGTCTATCCACTTGTTATGTACTGTCCATATTCCGAAGGTAGTGCTCAGTTGTTTAAATGCTTGCTTTAGAAAATTTTTTTGGGGTTTGACCAAAGGAAAGGAAAAAAGAAGTTGGCGAGCTTGGGATAAGCTTTGTCTCGTAGAGGTGGAAGGGGGTTTGGGTATTAAACGATTGGATGAAATTCAACATTTTCTTCATGTAAAGTTTGCCTGAAAATTGCTTCATGAGGATTCTTTATGGGCTAATTTTTTTCGAGCCAAATATATTAAACATAATCATGTTTTGCTCGTGGATGCGAATAAGGGCTCCAGGAATTGGCGTGTGATCGTGAAGTGTGTACCTTTGGTTCTTAATCTTTCTCGATGGAAGGTTAGAGATGGTAATATATCTTTTTGGTATGACAAATGGTCGGATGAGGGTCCTTTAATAAATCATTATGATAATGTCCCTATGCCAAATATTATTGTTAGAGATTGTAAATTGGAGGTTGGCTAGGATGTTGAAAGTATTGCTAGGCTGGTGGGTCCTAATAATGCTTTGGCTGTGGTGAATAGCTTGGGAAGCAATAAAAATGGTAATGATATTCTGATCTGGACTGAAACTGTGGATGGTAAATTTTCTACCAAAAGTGTTTGGAGTCATATTCGGTTCCGAGTACCAAAAGTGACATGGGCTCATTGGGTATGGCATCATTGTTTGCCAAAAAAAATTCCTGTTATGGTGTGGAAGGCTTTTCATAATGCCTTGAGTGTTGATGATAATGTTCATAAACTGGGTATTCCAATTGTTTCGAGATGCAACTTTTGCTCTTCAAGTGGGTATGAAGATTTAAACCATGTTTTGGCAGTTGGGGAGTTTGCGAAAGAGTTGTGGTTGCGGGATTCTCTTTCTGTTGGTATGAGATCTATGTGTGGTAGTTGATGGAGGGTTCGTGTAGAATGTTGGTTCCTTAAAGCAAAAAAATATTCTCAAACCGGGTCTTTGGTTGGTATCCTTCCTTGCATTCTTATTTGGTGTCTTTGGAATAGGAGATGCAAAGCAAGGATGGGAAATGTAGAGGAGTCGGCAAGGTTGACATGGGAAAAAATTAAATTCTCGGTGGGTTGGTTAGGGGAAAAGCTGAAGGGAGGTGTTGGGCTGCAAGCTACAGATGAGGCAATTTTATTGGCTTTCCAGTTGCCGATTAAATTGGTTCAACGTAAAATGCCGAAACTAGTGAGATGGATGCCGCCTGTGGCAGGTCGTTTTAAACTAAATGTTGATGGAAGCTCTCTTGGATATCCGGGTATGATGGGGGCAGGGGGAGTCATTCGAAATTCTTTGTGCCAATTGCAGGTGGCCTTTGCAATTCATCTAAGTACAGGAAATAATAATAAGGGTGAACTGATGGCCCTTCTTCATGGTTTGCATCTTACTCATTCTCTTGGTATTTATCACATTGACATTGAAATGGATTCTTTATTGGTTGTAAATTGGCTTAGAAATAAAAGATGTACAGTTTGGTATTTGGAAGATTTTTGGGAAGAGATACAAATGTTGTTGGGGAATTTGGAGGTGGAAGTCAAGCATATTTATCTTGAAGGAAATTCGTCGGCAGATTATATTGCTAAGCTAGGGGCGGAGGGGTGCACGTCTACCTGGAATAATGTGGATGATTGTCCAAAATTTCTTAAAGGGTCTTTGAGACTGGAAAAATTGGGTTTGCCTAATGTTCGTTTTTAATTTATAGGCTTGTTATTTGGTTTTGGTTTATTGGTGTGTTTTGGTTTGATATTTGGGATGGTTTCTTTTTTCATTATTTGTAAATCCTAAATGTCTGGTGTAAATATATGTTATGTGCAAAAAAATCTGAATATATGTTATGTCCATTGGTGTAAATATATACGGAAAAACATGAAAAGCAATTCACAATAATCTAGGAGAAAATCATGTTATCATGAGTTTTGGTTGAGGTGTTGTAGCCGTTAATGCTTAATATGGTATGTGGCGTGATCTCAGGCTTAAGTGGTAGATTGTGTATCTGTAATACTCCCCCTCATAGTGGAGTGTGAATGTTATGAAGACCCACCTTGCGAATGAGAAAATGAAATTGATCTAAACCACAAGGTTTTGTAAAGAGATCACCAATCTGATGTCGTGATGTAACATGAATTGTTTGAATAATGCCTCCTTGTAATTTTTCATGAATAACATGACAATCAATTTCTATATGCTTAGTATGTTCATGAAAAATAAGATTGGCGGCAATGTGTAAAGCAGCTTTATTATCACAAAAGAGGAGAGATGGTTGAGGATCAGTGAGTTGTAAATCTCTTAAAAGATAGCAAAGCCACATAATCTCACAGCAAGTAGATGCCATGGCATGATATTATGCTTCAGTTGAGGAACGAGAAACCGTGTTTTGTTTCTTGGGTTTCCAAGATACGGGTGAATCACCTATGAAAATGCAATAACCAGTGATAGAGAATCGTGTGTCTTGACAACCTGCCCAATCAGAGTCACAAAAAGCCTTGAGTTTAGTGCTGGAAGAGGATGAGAAGAACATCCATTGGCCTGGAGTGGCTTTGATATATTGAAGGATCCTATGAGCAGCATCAAGATGGGGTTGCCGAGGAGTGTCCATGATTGTAAGATATAAGAGACGTCCCACTAGTCGATGATAGCTAAGTAAGCAAAGGACCATCGGAGCTATTGAGTTTTAAATTTTGTATCATGGGAGAAGTGGCATATATACTCCCAAGAAAACCACAATCGTCTAGAATTTCCAAGGCATATTTACCCTGGCATAAATAGATCCCTGTAGAGGAATGTGCAACTTCAAGACCCAAGAAGAATTTAAGGCTACCAAGATCCTTGACCTTGAACCGACTGTGAGAAATTTTTAAGGGCACTAATAGAGTCTGTGTCATTACCGGCTATGATTATATCGTCCACATAGACGACTAAGGCAAAAAATGAGGAGCTATGTGCTCGAGTGAAAAGGTAGTGATCACATTGAGATTGAGTGAAGCCATGCTTGATAAGAGAAGCATGAAATTTAGAAAACCATTGTTCGGAGGCTTGTTTTAAACCATAGAGAGACATGTGTAGTTGGCATACTCGATTCTCCCCCTCACGATTGAAACCCAGTGGGATCAACATGTAGACTTCCTCATAGAGGTTGTCATGTAAGAAGGCGTTGGTTACATCCAGCTGGTGCAATTGCCAGTTTTGGATAGCAACTATGGCTAGAAGACATCGTACAATAGTGAGTTTGGCCACCGGAGAAAATGTTTCATGGTAGTCGAGACCCTTACATTGAGTATATCCTTTGGAAACTAGACAAGCTTTGTAACGCTCAATATGGCCATCTGCTCGATGTTTGATTTTATATATCCATTATATCCATTTGCAACCAATGGGATGTTTTCCAGGAGGAAGAGTGGTGATGGTCCAGGTATTGTTTTCCTCAAGTGCCTGAATTTCTGCAACGATTGCCACACGCCAATGTGAATGTTTGATAGCTTGGAAAAAGGTGCGGGGTTTGACATTAGATGAGATAGCTAGGACAAAAGCATGGTGAGAAATAGAGAGTTTATGATATGATAAGAAGGAAGATATGTCATGAGGATTACCTGGCTTTAGCAGACTTGTCTGCATGGAGGAAGATGGAAGTGGGTGTGAAGAGGAGGCCATTTGACAATGGTATTCCTGCAAATAGCCTGGTTGTCGCCATGGTCGGGAAGACTTTCGAGGGTTGGAGGGAAGGGGAGACTGGGAGGAAGTGGTAGATTGTGTAAAAGGTTTAGAATCGGTTATGGGCTGAGGAAGAACTAATGAAGGTGAATTGATTGCTTGAGTTGGTTGGGATTGAAAAGGGAAAATTGATTCTTGGAAAACAACATCCCTCGAAAAGAAAATCGAGTGGCTATCTAAGTCATATAACTTATATCCTTTGACACCATATGGGTAACCAAGGAATATGCATCGTCGAGCTCAAGCATCGAATTTTGATTGATTGTGGGTCAAAGTGGAAGCATAGCAGAGACATCCAAACACATGCATATGGAAGTATGTAGGTGCAGAAGAGTAAAGGCGTTAATAAGGGGATTGGCCCATTAGAATAGGGGTGGGAAGGTGATTGATAATATAACTGGCAGTGAGAATACAATCACCGCAAAAATGCAGGGGAAGGTTGGCTTGAAACCGTAGGGCTCGAGCAACATTCAATAGGTGTTGGTGTTTGCGTTCGACCACTCCATTTTATTGGGGTATCTTGACACAACTTCTTTGATGGATGACACCTTTGGTGGAGAAAACATCTCTCATATTAAATTCAAGTCCATTGTCGATGCGAACTTATTTTATTTTGAAACTAAACTGAGTCTCAACAAGAGCAAAAAAAGATTGAAGGATATGTCTGGTTTTGGATTTATGCCTAATCAAATAGACCGAAGTACATCGCATAAAGTCATCCACGATAGTAAGGAAAAAATAAGAACCGTCTAGAGAGGCAGTAGAGAAAGGGCACAAATGTCACAGTGAATTAAATCAAAAGCTAATCGAGATTTAATTGAATTGTTGGGAAAAGTTAAACGATGTTGTTTTGCAAGATGACAAACAGTACAATGCTCATTATGTGAAAAAGAAATGTCACTGATGCGACTACAGGAGTAACCAATGGCTCATATAGAAGGTGATATAAACCATCTTTCTCTTTACCCACTCCAATATTCTTTCGTGAGATTAGGTCCTACACAAAACAATAGCCATGAAGAAAAATAAGACAACAACAAAGGGAGTGGTTGAGTTTGCTAGCAGATATGAGGTTAAAAGAGAAAGATGGAACAACCAAGACATCAATTAAAACGAGAGAATTGGAGATATGAACAATTCCAATATGTGTAACAGGGACAAGATTGCCATTGGGTAATTTTACCTACGTGTCGGCCACAGAAGTTATGGTGGTCAGATAAGAGACCGAACCAACCATGTGATTCGTCGCTCCTGTATCGATTATCCAAGGCAACTGAGATGAAGAAGAGGACAAACAAAGGGGTTTACCTGTTACACAATTCCAATATGTGTAATAGGAACAAAATTTCCATTGGGTAGTTTTACAGAAGTGTCGACCACATAAGTTATGGTGGTCAAATAAGAGACTGAACCAACCATGTGATCCGTTGCTCCTGTATCAATTATCCAAGGCAACTGAGATGAAGAAGAGGACAACCAGAGGGGTTCACCTGACAGGCTTGAAGTGGGCTGTTTGGATTGTGGTAAAATACTACATGCTTGATGTGCGGAGGGTGGGACAAGAGGAGTATGCTTTAACAAGGCGAGGAGTTGTTGGCATTGTTCTTGGGTAATGGGCAATTGTGGATTATCTTGAGGATTGGCCGAAGCAGACACTTGATGACCAAACTTGGATTGCTTCGATTTGGTTCATCTGTATCCTAGGGGAAAGCCATACAGTTTGTAGCATTTATCGATAGTGTTCCTATGACACCACAGTGAGAACAAACAGGCCACTCACGACATGCATACTGATAAGAAGAAAATTTCTTATTATCAGTACGTGCAGATGACTGAGATGAATTTGATTTATTGAAAAGAGCCATTGAATCAATTGAGGGCAGAGCGTGAGAAGTGATATCACACTATCTTTCTTCCTGAACAACAAGGGAGAAGACTTTGCTAATTAGGGGAAGCGGATCCATAAGTAATATTTGGCCACGAATGTGGGAGAATAAATAGTTGAGACCCATCAAAACATGCATAACGTAGTCGTCTTGTTGGTAGTCCGCCAATTTCTGGAGAGCACCACAAGAGCATTTGGGTAAGTGATGGTAATTTAGCAGTTCATCCCAATATCCTTTTAGCTTGGTGAAATAAGTATTCACAGAAGTTTGATTCTGGTTAAGTGAGGAAATCGCTTTCTGGAGTTGGAAGATACGAGGAGCGTTGCTTTGTGAGAAGCATTCCTTGAGATCGAGCTGTCATGAGCATTATCAATATAAATAACACTGCAACAAGGTCTTTATAAAGAGAGTTTAAAATCCAAGAGAGGACCATATGATTGCAACAAATCCATGGTGCATAGAGTGGATCGGTGTTGCTAAAAGGTTTGGAGATTGTACTATCAATAAACCCTGTCTTATTTTTGGCGCTTAAAGGCATAAACATAGATCTACTCCATGTGTAGTTATCGCCAACAAGTGGTTGAGAAACCAATAGAACTCCAGTACTGTCACCTTGATGAAGAAAGTAAGAGCTGGAATGATCATTGGCTGATGAGGTGATAGAAGAGGGATTAGATTGGGAAGTCATGATCTATCGAATCTAGAGATGGAAAGGCAGCAAAATGAGGCTCTGCTTTTCAAGAGTAGAAACAGAGGAAGAACGTAAGGGTATTCTCTAATACCAGGATGAATATTGAATTGATTAATCAAATCATATCTTACAATGCGTTCTGTACATTGGTGTAAATATATACAGAAAAACATGAAACAAAATCACAATAATCTAGGAGAAAATCATGCTATCATGAGTTGTCATTGAGGTGTTGTAGTTGTTAATGCTTAATATGGTATGTGGCATGATCTCAGGCTTGAGTGGTAGATTGTGTATCTATAATAAGATTACTAGTTGCAATTGGAACAATTTCCTAGTCGGGTTGGAGGGTTGGCACCCAACCATCAACTAGGATGTTTTATTACCTCAAAGAACCAATCCGAACATATGTGCAAGTGGCTCGTCCTACATCCATCATGGATGCAATCGGGCTATCCCGGTTATATAAAGCAAGGCAAAGAAGATATCAATACCAATTGACACCAAAAGAAAAAAAAACTATGGAACCAATGCTCCCTCTGCCATAAACCAGTCTGTTAAGAGCAAAAATACCTCCCAGTTGACGCCTCAACCCCAGTGAGTTATAGTACTGGAGGAAAGAAGGCGCTTTCTTTTAATTGTGATGAGAGCTTTGCACCTGGTCATTGTTGTAAGAATTATTCCTAATTGAAGGAATGTATGTGGAAGGGGAAGGATTAGATGACGAGAGTGAAGAATGAGAACAAGTTGACTTCTCAGACGAGTTAGGGGTTTCAATACACGCAGTTGCTGGGATGACGACACCACAAACCATCGGGATTTGAGAGGTGATACAAGGCCATGGGATCACTGTCCTACTTGACTCTAGAAGTTCCCACAACTTCTTAGTGCTTCCCTTGCTGATAAGATTGAGTTGTTCCCTCAAAGACCCAAGGGATGAAGGTGATGGTTGCGAATGGGGAGAAGTTTGACTGTAAGGGGTGGTGTGACGAGGTTTGTATCCTTTTCTAGGGATACAAACATTTTGAATGCACCATGAGGAACCATGGTGCATTCTCGGCATACAATTGTTGAGTACACAGGGTATGATATGGTGGAATTTTGGTAATTTGATAATGAGTTTTGAGCAGGAGGGGGGGTCTAGTAGAGTTGAAGGAGATTGGGGGAGTAATGCATCAGGTGGTTGACAATAGTTAGCGGCGAAGAAATTGTGTAAGAAGAAGTGGTCTAGTTTGCTAGTTGTTACGCACCACACAAGAGGGTCCCTAAAACTTGGGCATTGATGACCTACGTCAACACCTGTATGTCTTTTGCAGTTGTTACATGACTATAAAGATATTTTCTTGAACCAACTAGACTTCCACCAAATCGGTCCCACAACCACCAAATTCTATTGAAACCAGGTTTTAGGCCTTTAGTGTTAAGCCATATTGATATTCACACTATCAAAAAGGGGAGGATTGAGAACTTGATATCAAGCTTGCTATAATCTGGGAGGTAAGACCTAGTACAAGCCCATATTCCTCACCAGTTTTGTTGGTTAAGAAACGAGATGGCTCTTGGTGTCTTTGCATGGATTATAGAGCCCTCAACCAAATCACAGTGAAGAACAACTTCCTGATACCTATTATTGATGAGCTATAGGACGAATTGGATTGGGCAAGAGCTTTCTCAAAATTGGATCTCTGCATGCCCAAGCTACCATCAGATAAGGATGCACATCAGAGAAGTGGGAAAAACAACATTTTGAATGCACCATGGTTCCTCATGATGTTGTTTGGGCTTGCTAGGGCCCCTCAACGTTCTAGTCCATTATGAACGATATCTTTATGTTCATTCTACCAAGGTACTTGTTGGTATTTTTGACGATATGTTGGTCTATAGTTGATTGTGGGAGGATCATTTACCACACCTCAAGATTGCTTTAAACACCTTGCAAGCTAACCAATTGTAGGTGAGAATGGATAAGTGTTAGCTTGGACAAGACCAAGTTAACTATTTGGGAAACTTCATCTCGGAACGTGGCTTGTCTATGGATCCTAAAAAGGTGTCTATGACAACTAGTCTGATTTTGGCCCTACCTAATTTCACCAAACAATTTGTGGTGCAATGTGATGCATTTGGCTTTTGCTTAGGCACAATCCTCATGCAACATGGTCAACACATTGCTTATTTTAGTGAAGCCCTTCAAGGACAGAATTTGAGCCACTCTATGTATTGAAAAGAGATCATTACGTTAGTAGCCACTATTAAAAAATGGTGACCATACCTTCCACAAAACAGATTTATCATCCAAATTGACCAAACTAGTTTACGATATCTTTGGGGTCAAACCACAGTTACTGTGGATCAAATTAATGGGCTACGATTTTGTGATTGTGTACAAAAAAGGCTATGAAAAGTTTGTGGTGGACATCCTCTCTAGGCATGAGGAGGACTGTCTAGAGGAGTTGCAAGTTTGTGCACTTATCATGCCTCTTCCCTTTTGGACGAAACCCATACGAGAGGAGATGTTGACTGATCCTGAGTTACAAAAATTGGCAAGAAATATCCAAACCGGAGAGGCAATTGGACCATGAAGCCTTAGACTGGCTCATATCTTCAACAAGGATCAAATTACTAGACTTCCTAGCTCCCAAGGAAAAAATGTGATTTACATGGTAGTGGATAGGTTGTCTATGTTCACCCACTTTGTACCCCTCAGACACCCATTCTCAGCAGCACTAGTGGCTAAGTTTTTTTATTTATTTTTTAATTTATTTTTTAATTTTTTTAATCACAATGTGTTTAAATTGTATGGATTAGCCACTTCCACAATGTGTGACCAAGACCCCACCTTCACAAGCAACTTTTAGCAAGAGCTCGTCGAACGACGGGGTAGCAAACCCCATACAAGGGGGTGTATGGTCAAGCTCCACCTATGTTGCTTGCCAACGTGCTAGACACTGCTAGAGTGGAAGGTGTAGCACAAACCTTGTCTTGCCGAGATCAATTCCTTATGGATGTTTGTTTCAGATTACAACAAGCACATAATCACATGAAGAAACAGAATGACTATGGGCACTAAGAAAAAAGCTTCCAACCAGGGGACTTGGTTTACATTCGCTTACAATAATATTGACAAAATACCGTGGAGAAAAGAGCCAATATGAAGTTGGCTACTCGTTACTATGGTCCATTCCGCATTCTAGAATGCATAGGGCAGGTCACATACTAGGTTGATCTTCCTACAGGCTTTCGTGTCCACCTAGTCTTCCATGTGTCCCTCCTCAAACAAAAGTTAGGCAATAAGGTTTTAGTTAGCATTGAACTTTCGGAAGCGCCTTCCATGCACCCACCAGTTCATCCTTAGGTTGTTTTAGCTTATAGGGGCAAAGATGCCAAGGCTGAGGTTCTCATCCACTGGAGCGATTGCAATCCGGCAGATGCTACGTAGGAAAATGTTGCCTCCATCAAATTACACTTTCCGGAATTCACCATTGAGGACAAAGGACGTTTCAATGGGGTAAAGAGTGTTACAAGCACTAAATAATTAAGGAAAACTGCATGCAAGGTAACTACAGCCAGAACCTATTTATTTTGATCATACAGTTGTTGCCTTTATATGGAAGTCAATTCTTTAACTTTCATTAGTCTTTAACTTGGTTGACTTGTGTATCTTGCAATTGAATAAGGAGAATGAGACAATAAGTACTATGTCATGTTCCTTTTAATAAATAGTATGCAGAAAATTATTCTCGAACCCTAGGTTTGACTGAGGCGGGTTCCTCCCAAACCCACATTTTTTTTTACCTTATTCTAGCACCATAGGGAAGGAACATACGTAAGAACGATCCCGCTGCATTTCCCCTTCATCCCCCAGTCATTCATTCAATTTCTTGGGCCTGTAACACAATGTCAAAAGAATCCTACTATGGTAGTAATTACCATTGCAATAACAAGAAACCAAACATATCGCTCTATAATATTTTGAAAAAAATAGATGTCACCATCAGATAAAAATATCAAGATTTTTTTAGAGGAGCTTTTTGGAGGGTTTGGGTTTTGACATATTTTTGTTGGGGTTTGTAAAATAGTGGTGATTTTCTTTTCTTTTTTCTTTTTAAAAAGAGGAGAAAAGGTAAAGATAAAAATTCTCAATTTCTTTTTTTTTTTTGGACAAAGCATGATGGGTTGGTGATTGGTTGTGTTCTTTCTTTTCTAGGATTTGCGTGGATTCTATCTAACATTAAAGGGATCTTTGATGGGTCATTTTTCAATGTTGTGTTTCTTATCAGGAAGGGCTTGGATGCTGTTAGAAAGTAAAATATATAATAGAAAAGGAGATGTAGAAGAGAGAAGGAGAGACAGAGAATTTGAAGATATGTTTTTGCTATTCTCAAGTGTTATTGAATATTTATTCTCTACCATATTTAATTTATTATGTAAATCAATTAGTATTAACTAGTATCGTTGATTTATTGTATTTCCAATCTCTCCATAAAAAACATAGCCTTCAAAGTCTCACTCCCTCATTCTCTCTTCTCCATCTCTTTTTATTATTATTATTATATTTTCACATGGTATCATAGTAGAGGTCTTTAATTCAAACTCTGACTTTACGCTTCAAGCCATTTAATTAAATATTATACGTGTCGGGCTCAATAATTGAGGGGGATTCTACCCCACATGTGAGGAGAAGTTGTAAGACAAAATATAAATAATAAAATCTATATTTTCTCATAAGCTTAAACTTTTGAGACAATTGGTGATTTCTCGCCTCAAATTCTCTCTCCCTACTTTTCTCTTCTCTATCTCCTTTTCTATTTTATATTTTACGAGAACTCAATCCTAGTATTTCGTATAGAAATGTTTGTGTCTGTGCTCCATCTTTTTGTTTGGAGGTGTTTTCATTCACTTTGCTATTAATTACATAGCACACCACGTCTAGTTTGGTAGTCTTTTAGCACTTGACAGATACGTTTCTTTTAAATGCTAGTCCGCGACATTTTGGCATCACAACCACCGACTTCCTAATGTTTCTTGCAACATTTTTTTTTCCCGTTCATGATAATTCTCATTTTCAATGTATTCTTTGGTGTTCTATTTTGTTCATCACACGTCCTCCAGAGGCTTCTTACGCATTTAAGAGATCGTTGCCCTCTTTTTTATCTTCAATCTCGTACATCGGTTTGCTTCCACACCTTGCACGACTTCTATTATCGTTTTATTTACACAAATCACAATCACATATAGCTTCTTTGGAATATGCCAGATTTTTTTTGTGCAATAAATATTCAATTTCAGCAAGCAACGCTCCCCCATTCATCACCTGAAGTTTTCTGCGCACCGACCACTTGCGCTAGGCGCCACAAAGACTCCTTCTACCGAGTCGTCAGTCAAATCCCCAAGTCCCATCCGGTTGGCCACGTCAACGTGATCTTATTTCTAAATTCAAGATGACATCTTCATAGTCATCTCAAGTTTAAGGGGGGATGTTAGAATATTATGAAGATGTTTTGACAAAATACTATCTCATGAGTTGAGATAGAAAGGGTGCTTATCATTCACATATATAGAATCATTACAAGTTGTTTCAACTAAGGAAACTATAGAAATGGAAAGAATTGAAAGAATGCTACAATAAAGGAGAATATACATTGACTATACAGCTAACAGCCTAGACTTTCCAAGAATATCTTATCAGTTAACATGTTGCAGCTTAGGGGGGATATGTTTGCTGAAATCATGTGCAGTTGATTGTTGATCATCTGATTTGGTGCTTTCATTCCTTATATTCCCCCTCAAACATGGTCGTGGTAGGTAAAAGAGGCCAAGTTTGTTTCTTAGCACCTTGAATGAGTTTTGAGTAATGGCTTAGTAATGGATTCTATGCTAGTAATAAAATGGTTGCATGATAAGAGATGTGGGCTGTGGTATATAGAGGATTATTGGGATGAAATTTGCATTTACTTGGTGGACTTAGATTCTCTACGAATCATGCGTATAGAGAGATTAATGATGCGGCGGATGGGTTGGCTCGTTGTGGTGCCAAATGTTGCAATGGAGTCTGGTTTTCATTTTCAGATTTACTTGTGGATATTAAAGGTATTATTAGATTGGAGAAGATGGGATGTCCTTATATAAGGAGTGTTCAGGTATAGTCTTTTTCATTTTTTGAGTGTGAGTTTTTTGTTTTTTTGATGTTGGGAATTGGATTGGGTTCGTGTGATGTTGTTGTTGTTTTAATTTGTAATGTTCATTCACGGTATTCCTCCGCCTTAAGTGAGGGTTTTTATTAATAAATTTGGGATAGGGCCACTCATAGACATGTGATCTTGACTCTTCTTAAAAAAAATAAAAATAAATAAATAAAAAAACTGATCAAGAGATGTAACATATTTAGTCTCCAAGGAACCGAGTGCCACTCTTTCTCTGACATATTGGTAATCAAGTTCTATTTGCTTAGTTCGAGCATGTAGAATAGGATTAACAGTCATATACAATGCACTCATAATTCTGAGATGGTGAATTTTGCAAGGAATCTACTTGTGTATTGGAAGTAGGAACTATAGGAGATGATGTAGGAATACTCTCAGTTGGAATTGAGGATGATGGAGGAGGAGCAAAGGCAGAAGGTGATGGCTGCAATATATTTTCCAAAGGATTATCCTTGTGCCATTCAATAAAGCTTGAAAGGTCACCTTCAACAGGAGGAGAGTCATACAACATAGTTGGCTAGGAGTATGGCATGACAGATTCATCGAATACAACATGCCTTGAGATATAGATTCTACCTGTGGGTGGATAAAGGCATTTGTAGCCTTTATGTTTGGTGTTGTAGCCAATAAAAACACATGGCAGTGATTTTGGTTCAAGCTTATTTGACCTATAATCTCCAAGATAGGTAAAGCATCTAGACCCAAGGGTACGAAGTATGCTATAGTTTGGATGCTTATCATAGAGCCTGAAGAAGAGTGACTCCATGTTAAGCATAGGAGATGTCAACCTGTTAAGCAAGAAAACAACAGTTGAAAAACAATGTAACCAAAACCTAGATGGGAGTTTGGCATGGAATATCATGGTTAAACCCAAGTTTGTTATACTACAATGTTTCTTTTCAGTTTGCCATTTTGTTCTAGGGTCTTAGGACAGGCAAATTGATGAATTATGCCATGTTTGTGAAAATAAGCAATGAGGTTCTTGTCATTAAACTCACCTCCTTCATCACTTTGGAAGATATTAATTTTGGCATTAAATTGGCAAGTGACAAACATATGGAACTGAAGAAATGCTTAAAAGAGACCAATTTATGCTTAAGAGGGAGCAACCATGTAAAATTGGTAGCTTCATCAATGAAAATAGCATAAAACCTATATTTTTCCCTAGAAAGAGTGGGCGCTGGTCCCCATAGATCACAATGTATTTTAGAAATAGGAACATTGATAGACTCTTTCTAGAAAGAAAAGGTAATTTGCAAGCTTTTTCCATTTGAGAACTTGTACAAATTCCAGAGGAATTTTGTTTGGAATCAAAGGTAGTAAACTTCTTATTATAAAGATAGTCTAGAATTCTTGAATTTGGATGTCCCAGCCTTACGTGCTAGCTCTCTTTATTGGTAGATCGAAATCTAGAAAAGAAATAGGTCTCTTTATTTGGAAGACTAGAGGCAGCATCATTAAAAGTGTATAGACTCATCTATTTCGTCCCTGTTGTCATTGTCTTCTGTGTTATCCTGTCCTTTATCACAAAACCATGTCCATCAAACTTAAATTTCAATGGATAATCTGAGGTTAACCTACTAACAGACATTAAATCTTTCTTAATGTCAAGTACCACGAGAACATCATTTAACTGAATTAGAGATTGAGAAGGGCCAACCATGGCCTGACCAATATGTGTAATAGGCAAGACCTTGCCATTTCCAACCATTATACCATCATGACCAGTATATGGAATCAAAGAATGAAGAGTACCTTGATTTGCAGTCATGTGATCAGTGGCACCAGTGTTAGGATGCCATGAAGTTTCTGGAATTTCCTCCACTTTTATTGCTACAAAACTCTAAGGAAGGTCATTATTTGTAAAATAATGACTAAAACGATTGAAACACTTAAGAGCAGTGTGATTTCTTTTATGACAAATTTGACAGATAATTTCTTCTTTGTTTGTAGATTTTCTGTTGGTTGAACCTCGAGACTAATTATTGGAGGCTTGGCCTTGATATTGATTGGGTGTTTTGGATCCATTGGTTTGGCCTTGGACAAAGCCACGTCCCTTGGAAGTAAATGAACTAGGGTTGCCATTTTTTCCTGTGCTTGGATGACTTCTATCCATAGAAGACCATGGATGAGGGAAGAGCATCAAGCTTGTATCTATCAACATAGCTCTCCAGCAATGTAACCACTTCACAGTAGGCAAGAACAAGTAAGCATTGTGGCCGTGAAAACCTCAAATTCCTTGTCAAGGCCATTGAGAAGCCAGCATGACTTTTTGTGCTCAGAAACTGGCTTGCCAATTGTAGCAAGCTCATCACAAATAGTCTTTAATTTTCTCATATACTCACTCAAGGAATCAGATCCTTCGGTGATGGATGTAACTCTTTGCTTAAGTGCAAGACTACGGTCTGAAGATACTCATGCAAAAGCATGAACAAGAGCTCTCCAAACCTCTGAGCCCGTGTTTAAACCAACAAAAATTCCCAAAACTTCCTCAGATAGTGTGGCTGTAAGCCAGCCTTTAACCAACCTATCAGACCTACGCCACTTTAGATAGAGTGGATTAGGCTGAGATGTAGATGACTCATCAAGTAGGAATTGAGGTGGAATTTGAATCTTACCCGTGATGAAGCCTTGAAGGCATAGCTCTAGAGTATATTTAACATCTGGGTTTTCCAAAACAAAAAGTTTGAGGAGTTAAGTTTGAGAGAAACATAGTTTGATACATTTTGTGAGATAGGTTAAGGGTAGGGATCTGAGGATGTAGAGGACACAAATGAAGTTGAAGAATCCATTTGGGAACTGGGAAGAATATGAATCTTGCAAGAGGTGCCATCCTGACTTGGAGGGGGTGATGGGGAAGCTTCTTGCTGACTTATACTCAATTGATGAAAGGGGAAAACAAGAACACAACTCTCTATCAACTCGTCGTGGCTCTGATATCATGAAGATGTTTTGAGAAAATACTATCTCACGAGTTGAGATAGAGAGGGTGCTTAACATTCACATATATAGAATCATTACAAGCTGTTTAAACTAAGGAAACTATACAAATGGAAAGAATTGAAAGAATGCTACAATAAAAGAGAATATACATTGACTATATAGCTAACAGCCTAGACATTCCAAGAATAGCATATCAGTTAACATGTTGCAGCTTAGGGGGGATATGTTTGCTGAAATCATGTGTAGTTGATTGTTGATCATCTAATTTGGTGCTTTCATTCCTTATATATTAACGTATGTATTCATAATATTCTAATGTGTGTATGGTAATATGACTTATTATCTACCATATTTAACTTATTATGTAAATCAATTAGTTTCGTTGATTTATTGTATTTTCATTCTTCATTTGGTCTCATTCATCTACAAATAAGAACATATGTTATGTATTTTAATAACATTTGAGGATAATAAAGATATAGCCTTTATCCCTCCCTCCCTATATCTTTTCCATCTCCTTTATTCTATTTTATTATATTTTCTACACATGCAATTCTGTAAACCAAAAAGGCTACAACCTTTCTTTTGGCTTGTTTTGAAATGGAAAAACAATGAGTGGTTTAATTAGTAACTATTATTTTGTTGGATTTGTCACTATGTACAAGTGTTTTCATTGGATGTTTGTGGATTAAAAAAAAAAAAAAACTCTGAAAATGACTTATATTGCTATGGTAGTGGTGATAAAAATCTGGATTCTGGACAAGTAAAATTTGGTAATTTTAAGTTTTATTGGAATCCATTTGCATCCCAGGCTCATGGGCTGAAATAAGATTCTAAGAGATAGTTTCCTCTTGCTGAATTAATTAATTTCACAACGATGCATAAATGACACTAGAAAAGATATATACAAAACTAATAATTGTCGGCCTTTAAACAAATGGTATGTTTTCTTAGAAGATTAGATTGCAGCAATGGTGTTGTTGACTCACAATTGACCCGTTTATTAATCGTATTTTATCGGGTCAACTCGTTTTGACATACATTCTTTTATATTAAACACAAACCTGCTTATTTCGTATCGTGTTCGTGCCAATTCACGGATTGTGTCATATATATATATATATATATATTACTAGCTCTAACTTCATGTATCTTTCTCTCCTACTCAAGGTCGTAGTAATCGGTCACAATCATAGAAAATTTCTATCCCACAGACTCACGGAGAACAATTTCCTCAAGTTTGGTATGGTCTGAAGTGGGAGAGAGAGAGACTTATGTAGGACTCACTTCATCTGTCTATCTTTTTCACATTGAAATGCTTAAATTTGAATAAGAACATAAGGAGATCTTGATTCTAAACTTATGAACAAACAATAGCGGTTACAAGAAATTGTATGCCAGAATGATCTTGTTTGTCTAACTAATAAGCTAATACAAATTTAATCCTCTTGCAACAGACAAAAACCACAATGACATTGACAGATTGTCCCTTCCAAGGGCATAGATCAGGAGGTTCAATTGATGGAAAACCTGTTCGAAAGTCATCATGAGGGGTAATGGGTTGTCGACTTTTTCCTTCATCACCATCTCAAACAACTTCATTTGGGTTCTAAGAATTGAGGTGCTGCCATAGCAAGTTGAGCTCCATTTTCCAGTTCAGAAGCCTAATACGTCTTGGCTCTTCAAAGTTTAGCAAAAGAGTTCTTGGCTTTCTTTGTGAGTTAGTCTTGGTAAACCATTCCTCATAAACTTATATCAGAATATTATTTTGGATGAATTCAGCAATAATTAAGCGTTAAGAAGAAAGTGTTCTTGAACTAACTCTGAATTTTATAAATTCGGCGAATAATGTTTATTACTTTAACGTATCAGTCACAAATTGTATATTGTTGAAGCTATATCTTAATTTCCCAGAATGCAACTTTTGTTTCTGAAAGCTAGCCAGAATTTACCCACATTCAAAATGGAATATCGATCCATGCCCATTTTACATCCTTTATTTGGTTGGCACGAAATGAAAAAACTGCAACTCTCGACCTCAAAATTATCCACTGCTTTTGATGGTCTTCATAAATTACATTAACATCAACATCATCACAGTTTTCTTCTTGCACAGAAAGTTTTCTGCCAACTATAATGGTAGTAATTACAGCTGCTTTAACATATTGACAAAAACAGATGTCACAATCAGATAAATAAAAAATAAAAAGATTTGTTGAGAGGAGCATTTTGGTGGTTTTTGGTTTTGACATTTTTTATTGTGGTTTGTAAAATGGTAGATTGAAGGTGCATGCTTTTCTTAAAAGAAAAAAAAAAGAGAGAGAAAGAGAAAGAGAAAGAGAGAGATTCTCAATATTTTTTTGGACAAAGCATGATGGGTAGGTGATTGGTTGTGTTATTTCTTTTCTAGGATTTGCATGCTCTCTATCTAACTTTAAAGGGATCTCTGCAGGCTTGTTTTTCATTGCTGTGTTTCTTATCAGGAGGGACTCAGTTGCATGCAATTCTTTAAGCCGAAAAGGATACAACCAGCTTTATTTTGGCATATTTCGAAATGGAAAGACATCGAGTGCTAAAATTGGTAACTATTCTTTTCTTGTAATTGCCACAATGTACAAGGTGTTTTCATTGGACGTTTGTGGATCTAAAATACAAATCTCTTAGCTGAAAATGACTTTATATTGCTCTGGCAGGGGTGATAAAAATCTCAATTCTAAACAGCTAAAATTTGATAATTTTAAACTTTATTGGAATCCATTTACATCCCGAGGAATATCATGGGCTGCCGTAAGATTCTAAGAGACTTGAATTACTTGAAGGAATTTAGCATCGATGCATAAACGATACACTTAATTGAGAAGATACAAAACTAATAATGGTTGTATATGATGATGGTGGAGTAATCCACATGCCCATATGTTCTTTTATAGTTTTAATTTATTGGCCTTTAAAACAATGGAATGTTTTCTGAAAGAATAATGCTAGATACAATCATGGGTTGTACAATCGCTACGGACTCCTTTTGAAAAAGAGTAGGGTCTAATATTAAAAAATTAGTTTTTTCTTGTATATTCTATATTTATTCACTTTTTCCAAAATAAATAAGTGACTCTTGCACACTATATGCATGACTGCAAATATAATTTCTATTTGTGAAAAGAGATGATAACATACATTTTATTCTTTGGCATTAAAATAGCTAATTTAGAGGATCAGTTAATCTCTATAAATAGCCTACAACCACTTCAACTTCTTCACGCCAAACACAGCCAAAACAAGAAAGGGAAAAGAAGATGAAGAACCATATTTGTTCTATAGGCTTTGCTCTCTTAATCTTTCTTCTTCTTACGAAGTGGTCAAGTGCTGAAGCACAAACTTGCAAACCCAGCGGTAATATAAAGGGGCAAAAGACTCCTCCTGGACAGTGTAATAAAGAGAACGCTGATTGTTGCGTGCACGGCAAGTCTTACACCATTTACAAGTGTTCACCATCGGTGTCTAGCCATACAAAGGCCAAGTTAACCATCAACAACTTTGAGAAAGGTGGGGATGGTGGTGGACCATCGGAATGTGACAACAAGTATCATTCAAATAACACTCCCGTGGTGGCACTGTCAACAGGATGGTTCAACAATAAGAAGAGATGTTTGAATTATATCACAATCCACGCCAATGGTAGGAGTGTCAAGGCCAAGGTGGTAGACGAGTGTGATTCTACCACAGGATGTGATGCCGAACATGCTTATCAACCTCCGTGTCCTAACAACATTGTTGATGGCTCTAAAGCCGTTTGGAAGGCTTTAGGAGTGCCAGAAAGTGATTGGGGTGAATTAGATATTTATTGGTCTGATGCTTAATTTTCGTCACATTTAACATATACTACACTTGAGCGAAGGTTTGTTGTGATTTATATGTTTGCGTATGGTATTACAATAATGAATAAACGTGTCTTTCTTTTATTAGCTTTGTTTTGCTTTTGTGTTATTCTAGAGTACGTATTTGTTATAATATTTACCATATTCACAGCTTTATTGCTTGCACTATGTTTGCAAGTTCATGGACCCTAACAAACAGCAATTATTGTGGCATTCCAATTGTATTTGCTACACAGAAAAAAGGTTTGATGCGATACATTAATACTGCTTTGGCATACATACATATGGTAGACATATTTCCAAAAGATCTTCCATTTTAATGTCCATAAGACAGAAAATAAAACTGCTACTAATGTTGTAAAAATATCTTTATTTTGACCCTTTGAGAATAGCTTATCATTTGGAAACGTAGAAAGAAGAATGGAATAAGGGGAATGAAGAGCTAATTAACATGCTCTCACAAAACTAAATATCTCATAGGACTTAAGGGTAGCAAAACTCATTATATAAATCTACTTTAGTAAGAAAAAACATCATTTTAGCAATCAAGAATTGACATGAAATTTTGTAAAAATTAAGGTTGTGAGGACCCTAGAGATTCATAGATTTTCAAACTGGTCTATGCAGGGATGAAAACGTTTCGCATCTGATTTGATAGTCTTGCACTTCTGTTTCATTGAGACAGCTTGAGAAACCACCCATTCAGCTTGTAGCAGTTTGTCCTAAAAAATTCTCTGGTTTCACCTATACCAGCAGTTCCAAGCCAACAACAGCATAAGTTCCACCTTTTCTTTAGTTTTTGTTTCAAGAAAGTTGCTTAGAAAGACTGAAAACTGCACATTAGGATCAGATATCTGGAAATCTAGAAACTACTGCAACCAGCATTCTTTGATTTGTACACACTGACAAAATACATGCATTGTAGTCTCTGGTTGCATATTACATAGCTGGCATTCTTCATCCAACCCTAGAATTCTCTGTTTCAAGTTCACTAATGTTGGTAGGCCCTCCAAGCAAGCTCTCCATGAGAACACCTTAACTTTATTTGAAATATTTAGTCCCCAAAGTAATTTCCAAACTCTTTTCTGGTTACTTGTATTGGATGATTCAAGCAGCCCAGTTCCCATCTCCATTTCAGAAAATAACCTACATGCACTTTTTACTGTGAAGCAACCACTTCCCTCCATACTCCAACTCATTAAATCCTCATGATTCTCAGAACTTAAAGTAATTTTTAGGACCTCATCTGCTACTTGAGTTGCCAGTTCCCTTCTCACCTTAAAAACATCCCACCATTTGGTAAGAGGGTCAATAAGTGTTTCCACCTTAGCCCCCTCTCTTGAATTCTGTTCACATCCACTAATTGTTTAAGATCTGATATCCCAAGTATCCAGCTGTCGTTCCATATTTCAATCAATCTTCCATTACCTACTCTCCATTTGCAAGCAACAGCCAACCTTTTCTTCACTGACCAGATTCCTTGTCATGCATAAGAGCTGTTAAAGCCCTTTTTTTGACTCCATGTATGTATTATTAGGGAAATATCTGGCCTTCCATACTTTGTGTAATAAACTGTCCCATCTTTGCATTAGCCTCCAACCTTGTTTTGCAAGAAGCGCATCATTAAAAATACTCAAAACCCATGCCACCTTTAGACTTTGGAGCACACATTCTTTTCCAACTTACCCAAAGAATCCTCTTCTCTTCCTTTTTCTGGCCCCACCAAAACCTGGCCATCATTTGCTTTAGGTCATGACACAAAGAAGTGGGCAACTAAAACAGCTCATGGAGTAAGTGGGGATTGACATGGCTACTGCTTTAATAAGAATCTCCTTTCCACCTTGAGACAAAAGTTTTTCTTTCCAGTTTTGTAACTTATGCCAAACTTTGTGTTTTATGGCTGAAAAGGCTTTGTATTTATCCCTCCCTATCAATAGTGGTAAACCAAGATACCTATCATACTGTTGGAAGGCTTGAATTCCCCAAAACTGCATGAGATAAGTTCTAGTGGCAGGTCGTACATTTGCACTGAATACCAAAACAGTTTTTCCCTATTAATTTTCTATCTAGAAGCTCGTTCATAAGTCTCTAGCAGGTTGTGTACTACCAAGGTTTCATTGGCATTTGCCTTACAAAATAGAAGACTATCATCTGCAAAAGCAGATGATTAATCAAAGGAGCCCCTTGACAAACTTTAACCCCACTCAACAGACCACCCTGTGTTGCTTGATTTAGAAGAGAGGTGAGTCCCTCAGTACATAACAAGAATAGGTAAGGGGATAGAGGATCCCCCTGCCTAATACCTCGAGATGGAAAGATTGTACTAGTAGGCTCACCATTAATAAGAACAGAAAAACTCATTGATCTCACACAGAACATAATCATTTGTATCCACTTATCCTGAAATCCCATCTGCTGCATAACCTTCTCAAGATAGCTCCATTCAAGCCTATCATAGGCTTTACGCATGTCAAGTTTGAGTGGCATGTAACCCTGCTTTGTCCTTCTCTTATTCCTCAAAAAATGAATTATTTCATAGGCCACAAGAATGTCATCAGATATAATCCTCCCAGGAACAAAAGTTGTTTGAGTTTTTGAGATAATACTAGGTAGAATATGTTTTAGTCTATTAGCCAAAACTTTGGAAATGAGTTTATAAATAACATTGCAGAGACTAATAGGCCTATACTCACTCACTCTCTCTGGTTTTTTTTTTCTTAAGAATCAAAGCAATGAAGGTATGATTTAGTGAACTTGGAAAATGGCCATCATTCAATGCTTGTAAGATAGCAGCAGAACCTCCCACAGTACTCCAATATTGTTGAATTGGAGCCATTCCATTTGGTCCTGGGGCCTTTGTTGGATGCATCTAATGCAAACCTTCCTCAACTTCTTTTGCCATGAAAGGCTTGGTCAGTTCTGCATTCATCTCATTTGTCACCCTTCCATTCAAAGTTGTTAAAAACTCCATCTCTCCTTGTTGAGAACTGGCTGTGAACAAATCTTGGAAATACTGCATTATTAGCTCATCTCTATCTTCCCCTTCCTTCCATGCTCAAACATCATCTTTGAGTCTTATAATTTCTTTTCTTTTCTTCCTTTGAGAAGCTTTCCAATGAAAGTATCTTCTATTTTGATCACCTTCCTTTAGCCATAGGGCCTTTGACCACCTTTGTCTCCACAAAATCTTACTTCTTTCCAGCCAAACTTGCAAATCTTCCCGAGCTTTATGCAGTTCTTCCCTCATATGAGTAGACAAAGATTGATTCTAAATGTATTGCAATCTGGTTCTTGCTTCTAAGATTTTTTGCTGAACATTGCCAAAGGAATGCTTGTTCCACTTTGCTAGGTTCTCACTGCACTGTAATTTTTTCCATGATATCATGCATACCCCTTAGACCACTATCAAATTGCCAAGATCTCTCAATGATTGAGCCACAAGCTTAATCCTATGTCCACATGGCTTCAAACCTAAAAGGTTTTGCACCCTTCCTCCTCTTAATGCTGCCCTCCAAATGAATAAGAATGGGACAATGATCTGAGTGTGCAGCTATGCCATGAGTAACCCTTGCATAGGGAAATAAAGAGGTCCACAACTCATTGGCCAGAAATCTGTCTAGTCTTTCACAAGTATAGCTACCTTCATCTCGATTATTCCACCAAATAAACTTTGATCCAAAGAAACCCAAGTCTCTTAACTCACAATCATCAATAACCTCTCTAAATCCCTCCATTTGCTTCTCAGGTCTTTTCCTTCCCCCAAACTTCTCATTCCTATTTAAAAGCTCGTTCAAATCACCAAATACAAGCCATGCCATACCCTCCCTTCGCAATGATCTCAATAGGTCCCATGTATCCTTCCTTTTTGCTGTTTCAGGATGACCATACAAACAAGTCATCTGCCAGGTTACAGCTCTCTTCCCTTCTTCAGTTACTAAGGCATCAAAATGAAATTTGGAATAGCTTTTAATAATGATATCACATGCCTTCTTCCACATCAACACTAAACCTCCACTCCTCCCCTCACTGGCCACGGCCCAGCAATTTTCAAAATGTAACTGGAATTTCAACCTATCCATGCTAATAACAGTTGACTTAGTTTCCATTAAAAATAAAACATCAGGATCTTCCTTCTTGACAAGGTCACGAAGGGCATGAATTCCACGTGGGTTCCCAAGCCCACGGGAATCCCAACTTAAGAGTTTCATTACTTTCGGCGGGGCTGATCAACAGCCTCCACCAATAGATTCAAAGTTATGTTCTACTACCCTTCTCAGCTTCTTCCCCAAAGGAACTACTTCATCACTGTTCTTATCAAAAAATTCCAAAATTTCCACCTTCCTCTTCTGTTTGTGTCCCATCATAGGTTTAGAAATTTCTTCTCTGCAACCTCTAGTTTTCCTTGTCCATTTTCTTGCTTCTGTTAAAAGAATAGCATCAGATTTTTTAATAACAGAATCTGCTACTAAACTTCCCTCTTCTGCTGCTTGAGTAAGTTTTGTGGGCTCAAAGAGGCCCTGCTCCTTAGTCTCAGCCCCCTTTAAACCATTCTCAATAGGCCCAGCCACATGTGTCTCCATCACTTCCTACTGAAATAACTTCTTACCCATCAGACTAGTCATCAATTCAATCTCAGGTACATACTCCACCCTTACCTCATGCATAACGTCAACTTTCCTTATTGGTTTCAGTTACCATGCAATTCATCAAAACTTCCTTATCAGCATTAAATGTGGACCCATCAATGTCATTACCATCTTGATCTGAAAATAATTCGGTAGTCGTTACACCCTGATCCACAGCCTGATTTGGTGCCTCCATCTCTTTCCTTTTCTGACCTTTAATGTCTGCAACACCCATGGAAGAACTTTGAAGATCATCTGTCTGCTGTGAATTTTGATTCCAGAATTTGGCTGCTACTCCTACAATCCCTCCAGCACGCATCCAAGGACCAGATGGAAATCGATCATCTTTAAGTTTTTCCTGATTACACTGTCGGGAACTACAATCTAACCCAGCAATGAGTTTGAGAGCCCAGACTGAGACGTTTACCTCTCATTAGAGGTTTTGTGATATCAAAAGTTACCCTGACTCGAATGTACTCCCCCAAGCAACTTCATCACAATCAGTTTCCTCCACTCTTCCAATACTAACCAATCAAACTTGCCACCCTCTCAGTCATTGCATGTAAAGGTAAATCATACAAACAAATGCAGAAAGTAGCCTCAGTAATGATGATTTTACTGACCTGAATTTCGTCTGCAAATTGTTTAAGCAATACTAGATATTTATCAAAAGACCAAGGCCCCTCTCTTATGACCCGATCTTTATGTCCAGGATCCTCAAACATTAAACACCATGTTAGTCACCCACGAGGCTGCCAAAGCTGGTCGCCCCTTGAGAGGCTGTCCAGTGCCAACTTGTGTGACCACCTAGGAGTGTTACCCCCTACTGGGTGGCTCTTTTTGTTTTTTTTATTTTGTTTTTTTTAATTTCAAGATTTTTTACAAATATTGTAAAATACAAAGACTCAAATTACAAGGAGAATTGAAAAATATTTCTGATCTTTCCAAAAAGGGTAAAGTAGCAGCATTACACTGTTTGTGTTTATATATAATCTAAGAGAAGCTATATATGGAAACTAGCTAAAATGTACACGTGCATACTTAAAGCAGAAAAAGCTAAATAACTAAGTGCTTAATAGTTAATAATATATTTGACTTTAGATTTTAGATTAAGTTCTCAAATATATTTTAGATTTTTTTTTTTCTAATTTTCACATTTTTTATATATAATAATTTTAAATTAATTTGATCTTCTAAGAGAATAAAGGTTATTAATTTTGGCTTTGGTTTTAAGTTTATAAGTTTAATTTTATTTTATTTTTTATTTTAGTCATATTTTGAAACTCAAGTCATTTTGTTTTATAACCTATTTTTTCAATGCCTTTAATATTATAACATTTATTGTTGACGTGGCATGCGGATTGACATTTTTTAGTGCATTTTTAGGATTGTGGTGGATAATATAATTTTTAGTTTTAGGATTCTTAGTTATAGAGCTTAAGTAATATATTCTACTATTAAAAAGTTATTTACTGTTTGGTAACTAATGTCTAAAACAATTTCAAATACGTCATTTGTTTGGAAATAATATAAAAAAATAATTTTAAGGTAGAAATGACATAAAAGGTCATCTGAGGTAGTGTTGTTTATGTGATAAGATCACACGATATAAAGCTATTACTATATGGAAGTTGTATGAGTATTTTCACCTTTCGATAGTTTTTTTAAAAATTGTAACTACATTCCGTATTATAGGGCAGGTTTGGGGGGTGAGATGAGAATTTTGTGTTTTGTTTGAGAGTTTAAAATATTGTGTTTTAGTATTATTATTGTCTTGAAATTTAAAAAATGTAAATTGAGATTTGAAAAAGTTGAATTGTTATTATATTTTATATGGGGATTTGAAAAATGTGTAATGATGAGATGAGATGAGACGAGAATTTTGTGTCTCATCCCACCCCAAACCTGCCATAACACAACCCAAACGCGTCCATAAATACTTAAAAAGAAGAGTGACAAATGAGTTTCTTGTAAAGTGATTTTCATTAACAAATTAAGGGAGTTTGGATGTAGAAATCATGTGATATATAAGTATTATGATCTTAGGAATCCCGACAAGATTTTTTTTTTTTTCTTTTGTTTTCTTTTTCTTATATCAAGGAGGACTCATTTGAAAAATATCAAATACTACAAGGCAATATAGTAATTACCCTTCAAAATTATTTTGGGATGTTAGAAAACATATATATTACAAGTGGCCGTGATTTCACACCTAAAAAATAATACTTACAATCTTCCATATATATATATATATATATATAACAAATAATTTGCTTGGAGACGAAAATTTGAAATATTTCTGGACTTCAAAAGCATTACTACTGGATATGCATCTCAAGGCTGATTGACTGCCACAATATTCAAAGGAATGAAAACATTTATTCTTTTCGAATAAATTAAGGCAATTCGATAAGATAAAAGACGCTTGACAAAAGATACAAAAGTAGGGCTCCTTACATGGTTACGTACGACACAGTTTTATAATATGATTTTTGATATTTTAATTATAATTTGTTGAGTCGAGTTTTGTTCCTTTCCAACATACATGTAAATACCAAATGAACTTTCAACGAAAAACTGTATTTCCTCAAAAGATATGACTACACACATGTCCTACTTTGATATTAAAAATATCTATTTGGAGTAGTTAATCTCTCTAAATAGGACACAGCCACTACAACTTCTTCACACCAAATATTACCAAACCGAAAGAGGAAAAAGAAGATGAAGAACCAAATTTGTTTTACAAGTTTTGCCCTCTTCTTCTTTATTCTTCTCACGAAGTGGTCGGGAATTGAAGCTCAGATTTGTAAGCCCAGTGGCATGATAAGGGGGAAAAAGCCTCCACCAGGACAATGTAACGAAGAAAACGACTCTGATTGTTGCGTGCAAGGCAAGCCTTACACAATTTATAAATGTTCGCCCCCCGTGTCTAGCCATACAAAGGCGACACTAACTATCAACAGCTTCCAAAAAGGTGGGGATGGTGGAGGACCATCGGAATGCGACAACAAATATCACCCTGATGACACTCCTGTGGTAGCACTATCAACAGGATGGTTCAACAATAAGCAAAGATGTTTTAATTATATCACCATCTATGGCAATGGAAGGAGCGTCAAGGCCAAGGTAGTTGACGAATGTGATTCCACTATGGGTTGTGATGCTGACCATGATTACCAACCTCCATGTCCTAACAACATTGTTGATGCCTCTAAAGCTGTTTGGAAGGCTTTGGGAGTGCCATTAAGTGATTGGGGTGAATTAGACATTTATTGGTCTGATGCTTAGTTTCCATTAATTTAACATATACTACACTTGATGGAGGTGTTGTGATTTATATGTTTGTACGTGTATGGTATTACTATGAATACAAAGGCGTGTTTATTTTACTTGCTTTCTTTGGCATTTCTATGTTTTTCCAGAGTATATGTTATACTAGTTACGATTTTTACAAGTTCATTGCACCATATTTGCAACTTGCAAGTACTTCATGACAAAACTGGAGTTCCGTCATAGATTTGTGATCAAGCTGATGAATATGCAGAGCTAGGGTTCGAGAACAGAGAGAGAGATTTGGGTAAAATGTATTCGTATTATGTATATTTTCTGTTGATTATTTACAATCAAAAAGAAGTATTTATATGTACTAAAATACAAGGACAGAAAAGTAATTGTACATATAAAGAAAAACTAATGTATTTCTAATAGTCGCCCTCAAGATGGACTGTATATATCTAGGACACCCATCTTGCTAAGCAATGAATGGAATTGTTGAGACCCAAGTGCCTTGGTGAAAATGTCACTAAGCTGAGAATGGGAAGCAACATTAAATGTTTTGATCATCTTTGCTTGGAGCTTTTCTCTCACAATATGGCAATCAATTTCGATATACTTTGTCCTTTCATGAAAAACCGGATTAGCAGCAATGTGAAGAGCTGCTTTGTTGTCACATAATAATAGAGCTGGTTTGGCATGAGTAATCTGAAAATCTGCCAACAATGTAATTAACCAAGAAATCTCACAAGTAGTTGAGGCCATAGCCTTATATTCAGCTTCGGCTGAGGACTTTGAGACGGATTGTTGCTTCTTAGACTTCCAGGAAATTAAAGAATTTCTAAGGAACACACAAAAACCTGTAATGGATCTTCTAGTATCCATACAACCAGCCCAATCCAAGTCACAAAATGCTTTGAGATGGAAATTAGAGCTGGCTGGAAAGAAAAGGCCTTGACCGGGTGCTCCCTTCAAGTATCTAAGCACTCGGTGTAGAGCATTTAAATGTGGTTGCCTTGGTTTATCCATATATTGACTTAGAACTTGCACAGAATAGGAGATGTCTGGCCGTGATATAGTGAGGTAAATAAGCCTCCCAATTAACCTCCTATATAAAGAAGGATCCTCTAAAGGTTCACCATCTAAATTTGAGAGTTTTGCATTTTGTTCCATAGGAAAAGCAACTGATTTGGCAGCCAGAAAACCTGAATCTTGCAAAATATCTAACACATATTTTCTTTGACACAATATTATGCCTTTGGAAGACGTAGCAACTTCCATCCCAAGAAAATTTTTCAAGGTGCCCAAATCCTTGATTTTGAATTTATTGTCCAAAAATGTCTTTGAATCAGAGATTAAGTTCAAATCATTGCTAGTTAGAATAATATCATCAACATTGACTAACAAAGCAATGAAAGAACTGTTTTCTAACTTAATAAAGAGAGTATGATCAGATTTGGCTTGCTGAAAACCATACTCAATAATGGTTGTGGATAACTTGGAGAACCATTGTCTAGAGGCTTGCCTTAATCCATAAAGAGACTTTTGTAATTTACAAACTCTAGAGTCCCCCTGTTTGGCATATCCGGGTGGAATGGACATATACACTTCTTCATTTAAATCTCCATGCAAGAATGCATTATTTACATCCAACTGATGTAAATGCCCATTTTTGGCAGTTGCTATGGCCAATAGACATCTCATTGTAGTCATTTTAGCAACTCGAGAAAAAGTCTCCTGAAAATCAAGTCCCTCAATTTGGTTGTACCCTTTTGCAACCAAACGAGCTTTGTACCTCTCAATGGTACCATCAGCTTTATATTTAACCCGGTAAACCCACTTACAACCTATCGGCTTCTTTCCCATAGGTAAAGTAGTGAGAGTCCAAGTTCTATTTGCCTCAAGGGCTTTGATTTCAGCATTCATAGCTTCTTGCCACTCAGGAATTTGGTTTGCTTGTGAGAAAGTTTGAGGCTCATAAATAGAAGAAATGGAAAAAGCAAAGTATTTATGAGAGCTAGAGAGTTTATCATAAGAAAGGACATTAGAAAGAGGGAATTTGATACCTGAAGACTTGTCCTGCAAAGAAACAGATTGTGATGAATGTTGAGAGGCCAGCTAACAATGATAGTCTTGCAAGTATCTTGGTGGTTTTCTGATTCTTGTAGATTGCCGAATTGGAACACTGGAATTGTTGGAATTTGAGAGAGAGTTTTCTATGGAAGATGATGAATCTAGAAATGTAGAAATTGGAGAGAATTCTGTTGAATTTGGAGAAGGTATTTGTGAAGAAGGTAAAGGAGAAAATATAGAATCTAGAAAATCAGAAACTGGTTTAGGAAAAATGAAAGAGCTACAAGGTTTAACAGGAAAAGAAGTGGAAGAGAAAGAGAATATATGTTCATGAAACACAACATCACGAGATATGAAAGTTTTGTGTGTTTCAAGATCATATAATTTGTATCCTTTTACAGCAAAAGGATATCCAATGAAGATGCATTTTCTTACTCTTGGATCAAATTTAGATCTATCACGAAGCAAGGTGGAAGCAAAACAAAGACAACAAAAAACTTGAGGTGATTATAAGGAGGTTTAGAATACAAAACCTCATAAGGAGATTTATGTGAGAGTAATGGAGTTGGTGTTAGATTTATCAAATGGACAGCAGAAAGAATGTAATCACCCCAAAAGTTTAATTGTAAATAAGCTTGGAATCTAAGGGAACGAGCAACATTGAGAAAATGTTAATATTTCCTTTCAACGACCCCATTTTGTTGTGGTCTTTCAACACAACTTTTCTGGTGTATAACACCTTAGGAGGAAAGAAATTCTGGCATGTGAAATTCAGTCTCATTATCAGTTATGATCTTTATTTTAGAATGAAACTGAGTTTGAACTAATTGGAAGAAAGATTGCAAGTAAGGCTTGGTTTGAGATTTATGTTGTAGAAGATATATCCAAGTAGTTTTAGAGTAATCATCTACAATTGTAAGAAAATATTTTGAACCATCTAAAGTAGAAACAGAGAATGGTCCCCACAAATCATAGTGAATCAATTCAAATGGATAAACTGAATTTGATTCACTAAAAGGAAAAGGTACACCTTTTTGTTTAGCTAAAGGACAGATTGTACAAGTACAAGAATTATTGGATTTTGATATATGTAAATCTGAAACACTACTGCTAAGAAATTTCAATTTGGAAAAAGAAATATGGCCTAACCTATAATGCCATAGACTAACATTCTGATTTATTGAAGGAAAAGAAATGGAACAACCAACCAAAGAACTTTGCTTTAAGTAATAAAGGACAACCTTCTCCTCAGCCATCCCAATCGTTTTCCATGTAGGCAAGTCCTGAATGAAACAGAAATTGGAAACAAAAATAAGGCAGCATGAGTGATCGCGGGTTAATTTACTGGCAGATATCAAATTAAAAGAAAAATCAAGAACACAAAGAACATTGCGCAAAGTTAGGTTGTCTAGTAGTTGAATGGTACCAGTATGTGTAATGGGAACTGAATGGCCATTTGGTAATTTGACAACAGAAGAAAGGTTAGAAGTTATGGAAGAAAAGTGATCAATGGAGCTGACCATATGGTCTGTTGCTCCAGTGTCATTTATCCAGGGCACGAGATTACCTGCAAAATGATCAGGGGAAGGTGGCTGTGGAGTTGGTAAAATGCCAGAGCTGGCTTGATTCACTGATGATGAAATAGATTGTGGTTTGAGCATGGCAAGTAGCTGCTGGTATTGATCTTGAGACAAAGAAAACTTCGGAGCATCATCATTTGATTTACCCATAGGTGAAGAAGATTGATTGGCTGAAGCATTATTTCTTTCTTTGGATTTAAAACCAGGAGGAAAACCATGAATCCTATAACACATTTCATAAGTGTGACATGTGTATCCACAATGACTACACACAGGTTTATCCTTTCGAAAATTGGTTTGCTTAGTAGCATTAGTACCAATTTTCGTAGGCTTTGCTGTCAAAGTAGCAACCGATTCAAGGCTAGGGACATAAGTCTCCAAAGTAATCTCTCTCTCTGTTTCTCTTCTTGTAAGACCAAGGATATGACTTTATTCATAGAAGGAAAATATCAATTAATAGTATCTGACTTCGAATACTATTAAAAGAGTCACTTAGCCCCCATCAAAAACTGCATTACATACTCCTCTTGTTGGATTTCTTCAAAAAACCTTAGGGTTTCAACAGAACACTGTGGCAATCGTCTATAATTTTCTAGCTCATACCAAAAAGATTTCAATTCAGTGTAATAATCACTCACAGATTTCTGATCTTGCTTTAAGGAACTAATCGCCTTACGTAATTGAAAAATTCGTGGACGATTACCTTGTGAGAAGCGGTCCTGTAAGTCTTTCCACATATTGGAGGCATTATCAATGTAGAGAATGTTGGATCCAATGTTCTTTGCCACTGAATTGAGGATCCACGAAACTACCATGTCATTACATTTAATCCATGGCAAATAGAGTGGATCTGCTTCAGACTTTGGCTTTTTGTGAATTTCGGTGATAAATCCAGTCTTGTTCTTCGCACTAATGGCTTTGGAGATGGACTGTGACCAAGAATGGTAATTATCACCATTTAAAATATCAGTACCAAGCATAACACCAGGATTTTCTCCATGGTGTAAGAAATAAGGATTTGAGGGATTATCGAGAGAAGGAGAAAAGGGAGAAGAAGAAGAATCTGAATCAGATGGATCGGACTCCATGACAAATCTCGCAGAGCAGCGATTTATGCTCTGATACCATGACAAAACTAGAGTTCCGCCATGGATTTGTGATCAAGCTAATGAATATGCAGAGCTAGGGTTCAAGAATAGAGAGAGAGATTTGGGTAAAATGCATTCGTATTATGTATATTTTCTGTTAATTATTTACAATAAAAAAGAAGCATTTATATGTACTAAAATATAAGGACAGAAAAGTAATTGTACATTTAAAGAAAAACTAATGTATTTCTAAAACTTCATGAACTGAATGCCTAAGAAATTGATACCCTATTTGTATTCAGCATCCTGAAAGTTTTGCATGAAAGAAATCTATTATGTTATATTGACATTAAGTGCTCATGAGGGTCTTGGAGTTGGGATGTACAAAGGCCATGAGGCAAGTGACATCTTCTATGAGTAATTTTCCACGAAAGAAAAAAATAAAAATGGTGCTAAAAACCAATCTTCTAGTCTCACCATGACAATGGATTATGCTTGACTTGAAAATTGTCTATGAATCACCCCAAAATATATAGTTCCGTACACCTATATTTTTTATCAATTTCTTGTTTGCCATGCTACACCATATGCATATGGAAGTAATCTGGTTTTCTCTCTTCTTCATCTCTTTTTTTTTTCAATTCTATTATATTTTTACATAGAATCAGAGTAGATATTTTGAGTTCGGACCTAACTCTACACTTCACATGGTATCAAAGTATAGGTGTTGGGCCCACACATGAGGTGAGTGTTAAGACAAAATATAAATCATAAAATCTATTTCTTCCCATAAGTTTAAAATTTTGGGACAAGTGGTGATTTCACACCTCAAATCCTCTCTCCCTCCTTCCTCATTCTCCATCTCCTTTTCTATTATATATTTTAAGAGAATACCCGATCTTGGTATCTCTTATAGAATCGTTTCTGTTCGTACTCCATCTTTCTGTTCACAGGCATGTTCCTTCACTTTGCTATTTACATAGCACATCATGTCCAGTTTAACACTCTTTTAGCACTTGACATGTACAATTCTTTACACGCCAATTACATCTCTTTTTCAATTCGATTTTTTTCATATCAGACCATCAATCGTCTGTACGAGTTGTCGTTGCATTTTGGCATCAGAGCCACTGACTTCCTAGTGTGTCTTGTAGCTTTTTTTTTCATTCATGATAAGTCTCATGTTCAACGTGTTATTTGGTGTTCATCACACATCCTCCAAAGGCTTCATACACATTTAACAAATGTTACTCTCCTTTTCATCAACAATACCATACATCAATTAGCTTCCATGCCCTAAACAACTTCTATTGTTGTTTTATTTACAAAAATCACCACTATACATAGCTTCTTTGTAATTGCCTTAAGTTTTCTGCCCTATGTCCAGTTGCACCATGCGCCATAGAGACTCATTCTGTCCGGTCATCAGTTAGATCTCCAAGTTCTATCCACCCAGCTGATAATATGATCTTATTTCCAAATTCAAGATAACATTTTCATCATTGTCCAAAGTTTGAGGGAGATATTAAAATATTACCATACTTATAATAGAATATTACATTCAATTATGTAAGCCAAAAAAGGATACAGCTTTCTTTTGGCTTTTTTGGAAATGGAAAGACATTGAGTGGTTAAATTAGTAACTATTCTTTTCTTGGATTTGCCACAATGTACAAAGTGCTTTCATTGGACGTTCGTGGATCTAAACAAAACTCTTAGCTGAAAAACACTTTATATTGCAATGACAGTGGTGATAAAATCTCAATTCTAGACCAATCTAATAATCTTAAGCTTTATTGGGATCCATTTGCATCTTGCGGCTCATGGGCTGACATAAGATTCCAAGAGATAGTTTTCTATTGTTGAATTACTTAGAAATTTCACATAGATTGATAAATGACACTCGAAAATATATAAAACTAATAATGGTCGTATATGATGGTGGTGGAGTAATCCACATGCCCTTATACTCTTTTATAGGTCTAATTTGTTGGCCTTTAAACAAATGGTATGTTTTTCTCATAAGAGAAGATTACACACTTTAAAAAAAAAAAAAAAAAACAGAGGACGGTACCCCAAATTTTATTGATTGCCCTCGCTTATGGTGGAGGAATACCGTGGTAACAAGCAGGACACTTGAGATTTACAATTATTCAATAAAAACATCTCAGGCATCAAATAAACCAATAAATAAAACAACCTATACAATAAACTAAAGAAATAAAACAATTCTAAACATGCATATTTATAAGCCAACCCAATAAAGCAAAAATTAAAACCTGAAACTAGGACAACCCAATTTATCAAGACGAAGTGTACCTTTCAAAACCCAAGGCAAATTTTGATGTCCTTTGTAAATAAAAGTCCGACCCAATTCACCTTGCCGGGCTAAAACATCTGCCGCTTGATTACCTTCCTGAAATTGATGCACTATGAAATATTGAACCCCTTAAGAGCGGTACGCAATTCTTCCCAATAGTCCCATAAATACCACAAAGTACACCTCCCCACATGAAGCCAATCTACTACAACCTTAGAACCACTTTCAATAATTACATTAAAAAGATTGAGCCATTTACACAAAACAATCCCCTTTGTAATAGCCCTTAACTCAGCTCCATTATTAGTACCAAAACCAAATGAATTGAGAAAGCTCCCCGCACATTACCGAAATCATATCTTATCACTCCCCCTTCCCCAAGAGCTTCCTGGGTTTCCACGGCAACTCCCATCGCAGTTTAATTTAAACCAACCCGCAGAAGGTTTCTTCCAAGATACCATAGAGTGTCGTCGCTGCCGCTAGGCTAGAAAATCAACCTAAAGCTCCTCCAAAATCCGCATGTCCTAGGTAGAAAGCAAGCTAGAAAGATTAATATCCCCAGCAAAAAACCGAAGCCAATATTTCACAGAACACCATACTCGCATATCACTATCCTGCACCCCTTCCATCCTAGCTTTGCATCTTCTCATCCAAAGTTGCCAAGTGATCAAGCATAGTAATAACCCAGTAAGAATACCTTTAATCGAAGTTTTTCTAGCACACTGGAACCACACCATTAATCTAGCCCTCCAAGTCATCTGACGCATACAAGGAACGCCCAAGGTGGTGCTAGCAGTCTCCCAGACCTTCGTAGCCAAATCTTCTGAGCATAATATATGATCAAGGGTCTCACATGATTTTTGAATACAACAATCACAAGACGATGCCATCGCAACACCTCTAGCCTTCACCCTCTCGTCTACTGCAAGGTAATGAAAATAAGCTTTCCATACACATGGAAATTCGTTTAGGTAACAAACGATGTCAAATCCACTCTTTCCATTGCATCTGATCACCCCGCTTACGAACCACTTCCCATGCGATGGCTGTCAAGAAATTGCCATCCTTGGATGGTTTCCACACAAATACATCAGGCCCTGTTTTACCAACGAGTGTTCTAGATTATTTCCATGTTGACCTCCTCCCCAACTAGTTCCGTTAAACGTCTCACGTCCCAACAATTTTCTAGCCAACATTCATTGATCCGTAGCTTAGAGTTTGCAATATCCTCCACCCGCACAGAAAGTGGCCCTGACGCAAGCCATCTATCATACCAAGGGGCATTCCCTCCTCTCACCAACACTTTGACGTTTTCGGAAACCTCAGGTAACACTGAAAGGATAGATCTCCATAGACGAGACCCCCTGTAATTTGCAGCAGCTAAAGAAACATGGCCATCCATGAGATATTTTGCCTTGAAAAAATCAGTCCATAAAGAATTAGTGGACATAAGTCTAAATGCAAATTTCATGTGAAGAGCAAGTTGAACCTCCTTGAAGTCTCTCAGACCCATTCCACCCTCCTCCGTAGGCATACACAATTTCGGCCAAGCTCTACATTTCATTTTCTTCAAGCCATTAACACTCCCCCAGGAAAAACTTGACAAAATATAATTAATAAGAGCAATAGTAGCCAAGCACATTTATCACAGAAAGGAGATGAATAGGCATGCTCGATAAAACATGTCTCAACAAAATCAACCTTCCCCCTTGAGAAAGAAGTTTGAATTTCCATCCGGCAACCTTTTTCCTGACTTTTTCCACTAGAGGTCCAATAATTCTAGTCGTTAATCTCCCCAACACAAGTAGTGCACCCAAATAAGTAGCAGGAAAATTTCCTTCCCGAAAGCTAGTTAGCCTCAATAATGCACGTACCCGAGTTGAGGAAATATTCTTGGACGGATGAAGAGCCGACTTTTCTTTGCTAATCAATTTCCCCGACCACCTTTCATAAATTCCAGGAATCTCAACAAGTTTCCTAATAGAACGCTTCCCACCGTTAACAAAAATTGGGAGATCATCTGCATACAATAAGTGGGGAATCAAATGAGCCCCAACCAGATGATAGAACTTTCCAATCCTACCTTCTTCAAAATTCTTTTTTAGTAGCCGCGTCAAAACTTCTTCCATCACAATAAATAAATATGGAGATAGTGGGTCTCCTTGCCGTAAACCATCAGTTGGTTGGAAAAAACCTTCAAAGGTCTTATTCATCATCACTGAAAAACCATGGAGACTTCATACACTCCCCTATTAATTGACAAAAATTAGGAGAGAATCCGAAAGCTTTAAGAACCACCAATAAAAAACTCCAGTCCACGCGATCATAAGCGTTTACCATATCAATTTTCATCATCACGTTGCCACCCAAAATTTTCTTATTCAAAGAATGAACCATTTCCTGTGCAAGTGTAATATTTTCAAAAATACTTCTACCTAGCACAAATGCACCTTGTTCTGGAGAAACCAACATGTGAATAAGACGAGCCATTCTTTTAATAATAATTTTTGAAAAGATCTTGTAAGCCACCGAGCATAAACTAATGGGAAGGAATTTATCAAAACTCAAAGGATCTTGCACTTTCGGAATAAGAACAATGAATGAGGAGGAACAAAACCTGGGTAGTTGCACCCCACGAAAGAATTCTTGTGCCGCCTCAATCACATCCTTTTTAACAATATCCCAACAAGCAATATAGAAAGTTGAACCAAACCCATCAAGACCTGGACTACTTTGCTTAGGAATGGAAAAAATTGCTTCTTTGACCACCTCATCAGACGGTGTCATACAAATCATCTCATTATCAACGTCCAAAATGACTGGATCAATTATCAAAGATAAGTCTGCAATATCCACCCTCGTGTACCTTGTAAGAAACTCATGAAAATAGGTAGTGGAACCTTGATGAACATCCTTGGCATTCTCCAACACTCGCCCATCCAAAAGCACCATATGGAAAATAAATCCTTGCTTGCACCATTGATTGATCATTGAGTGATAAAAACTAGTATTCTAGTCTCCTTCATGTAGCCAAGTTTTCTTAGCAATCTGGCTAAGACGTGTTGCCTCTCGATGCTCCCAAATATACAACTCGATTTTAGTCACCAAAAACTCTGTTTCAACTTCCTATGAATACCCAAACTGGAGTTGGTGTTCAAGATTATCCAATTGAGCCTCCAGTTCCTTCAAAATAACCTCCACCAGTCCAAAAATGTTTTTGTTCCAGGCTCGTAAGGCCAGTTTGGTTCGTTTAAGACGGAGTGCCAGTTTCAACAGCCCTGTAGCTGAGTCGGGCCTATTCCAAACCTCTTCAACACAAGCCAAAAATCATTCATGCCAACACCACATACTCTGAAAACGGAAAGGAGATGGACCATAAGAAGTGTGTAGCCTATCGAAATGTTCAACCATTGGACAATGATTTGAGGCTTTCCTTCTCAAATATTCCATTTGCACAAACACAAATTGAGAAGAGAAAGCATTGTTGATGACCACTTTATCCAATTTTGCCCAGCTTCTAGAACTCCCTCCGTGTCCATTACACCAAGACATGTGATTCCCTCCACTAGAGAGATCAAAGAGACCATATTGAGCTAAACAATCATTAAATTCCGCCATAGAAGCCAATGGCCTAGGATTGCCACCAATGCGTTCCGAGTCATAACGAATAGAATTAAAATCCCCCACTACTACACATGGATGATCCACCACTTGCACCTCTTCTAAATCCCGCCAGAGAACTCTTCTTTCAATTTGACTACATTTAGCATAAACAAAGGAAACGATAATTCTTTTATTTTCCATCTCAAACCAATCGGTAATCATTTGAGTCGAGCAACATAAAAGCTCAAAAGCGTTAGGGACCCTCCAGAAAATCCATAGCTTTCCCCCCTCTACCTCATTAGAGCAATAATGAGGAAAATTAAAAAAAATTACCAAGTATTGACATACGAGCAACCTCAGCAAAAGGTTCTGAGATCGCAACCAGAGAAGCATTATTCTTTGAAACTAAACTCTTCAGTCTTTTACGTGACCAGCCTAACCCCTCACATTCCAGAAAGAGAACATTATCAATCATAAATTAATTTTTTGGGGTCGGGTATGAACCCGTAAAGACTTGCGCACTATCTTACATAAAATCTCTTTCAATTTTTCAGAAGTTTGACGCGGCTCCACATCCGAGTCATAGCCTTTTTCCTTCCCCAAAACTGACGAGCATTCCCCTTCGTCCCTATCAAAAACAGAGCCCTGCATGACATCAACTCCCTGATCCTCATCAGCCTAAATCAACTCGTCCGAAGCCACTACATTACTATTAGGGACGCTATTTGTTAGAATCATTGGAAGTGACGTCGATATCGCACCAAACTTTCTCACAATTCTCCTCACTACTCTAAGAATCCTTATCACTGTTGTCATTCAAACCATTGACATTCACAATTTCCTACGTTGATCCTCCCTTATTTTCTTCCTCAGGCAAATGCATATCCTGGCCATCAGCAGCAGGATTCATCACAGCCTCCCCCACAATTGTTTGGCTGGGTCGCTTTGCATTGTTCTAAACCAAAACCATTTGAGTGATATTTAGATCCCCCCCCATCCCCCATGTTGCACTTTCGGCTACCACATCTTTTTTCCTTTTTGTTTAACTTCTTCCTTGCGCCTCTCACCAACCCTGCAAACCACGAAAGTGTGTCCCTGACGGAAGCATTTGTTACAATCGAACCCTACTTTCTCATATCGTGCCTCTTGCCAAATACGCTTAGTGGAGGATAAAATTATAGGGAATCCCTACACCAATTCCATCGATAAATCCACTTCAACACATATTCTTGCTCCTGATGCTCTAGTCCGGTTAAGTGTAGCATTATCCGTTCCAAGATAACGGCCAAAACGAGTGGCAAGAATTTGCAAACAATCCTTTCTATAAAGATGCATCGGCAACCCTGGTAAATAAATCCATTAAGGAGCCAACGGAGATTCTTTAGACAAATCAAAATCTTTCGTCCACTTGAAAAGCCTAAAAACATACCCCTCCATTGTTCGTCCTTCACGTGCCCATCCATGCACAAAATCACGTTCATTTTTCATTTGAATAAGCACATGATACTCATCCATAAAACTGATCATGGGGATCTCCACCAGCCCCCATGTCTTCACAACTGCCAATCAAATATTGTCGATTGAAGGGTGAGCACTCATAAACTTCATGACAAGAGCAAACCGGAATCCTCTTCCGCCTTCACCATCTCAGGCTCTGTGAAAATAAATACCAATTCACCTTTAATATCCACTGGAAAACTCATAGGAATTTTAAAACCAGAGGACTCTACCAACTTGATCAACGCCTGAGCATAAGAAGAAGAATTCGAAACACCATTCACTGCTGGCCCCGCCGATGGCGCCGCCGTCAGGGGGGCAACAGGCGCCGACATGGCCAACCCTAAAAGCAGAACTGACAAAAATAGACTTTCCAAAGCCTCCAAAATTGCCTCACAATCGCCTCACAATTCTTGCCGTCAGAGAAGATTACACACATGTTTTTTATCCGCAATTGATCCGTTTAGTAATCGTCTTTTATTGGGTCAATCCGTTTAGACACAAACCCATTTATATCTAATCCAAACCCACTTATTTCGTGTCATGTTCGTATCGGTTTAAGGATCGTGTCATATATCGCAAACTCTAACTTTATATGTCTATCTCTCCTACTCAAGGTCCTAGAGTTCCATGAAGATCTCAAGGAAACTTCTATCCCAAGACTTACAGAAAACAATTTCCTCAAGTTCGAGATGGTCTGAAGTTGGAGAGAGAAAGACTTATATAGGCCTTATTTCATGTGTCTTATCTTTTTCACACATGAAACCCTTAAGTTTGGATAAGAACATAGGGATATCTTGATCCTAAACTTATGAACAAACAATATTGGTTATAAGAATTTGTATGCCACAATAATCTTGCTTGTCTAACTACAGCACCATCTCAAACAACTTTCTCTGAGTTGTACGAATTGAGGTGCTGGCATAGCAAGTTAAGCTCCATTTTCCAGTTCAGAAGCCTAAAACTTGGCTCTTCAGAGTTTAGCCAAAGAGTTCTTGGCTTTCTTTGTGAATTAGTCTTGGAACAACATTCCTCAGAAACTTATCTCAGAATATTATATATTTTGTATGAATTCAGCAATAATTAAGCGTTAAGAAGAAAGTGTTCTTGAACCAACTCTTTTTTTTTTTTTTTATAACATGATCAGTTCATTCATAAATCAAACAATAGAAGAAATACATACATTCGTCCCAGAACAATATAATTAACTGCTAATTACATCAAATCAGATTCTAAAAGCTCCCTATTAATTTTATAAACTCTGAATTTTAAAAAGTGGGCTAATAATATTTACTACTTTAACGTATCAGTCACAAATTGCATGCTGCTTAAGTTATATCTTAATTATTTCCCAGAATGCAGCTTTTATTTCTGAAAGCTAGCCTGAATTTACTCACATTCAAAAGGGGATATCGATCCATGCTCATTTTGCATGCTTTCTTTGGTTGGCACAAAATGAAAAAGCTGCAGCTCTCGACCTGAAAATTATGACCCACTATCTTTTATGGTCTTCATATATTACATTAACATCAACATCATCACAGTTTTCTTCTTGCACAGAAAGTTTTATGCCAACTATAATGGTATATAGTAATTATAGCTGTTATAACCAATGTTTTGAATACTGTACCGGATGGCGTACCGGTCAAGGCACTGGAATGAAATATTTCGGTACCGGTATCGTTTCGTGTACCGTTTCGGGATAGTCGATATATGAATAAATTATATATATAAAAATATATAACAATTATATTCTAAAATAATAATTTATATATGAATAAATCATATATAAATACATACATATATATAAATTATAAATAGTCTAGTCTAAATTGAGAGTCAAAAAATGAACTTTTAGTTTGAAAAAATGAAAAAAAAAAAAAATGAAGGCCGAAATATCGGCCCATACAGGCCGAAATTTAGGCCGGTATTTAAGCCGGTACGAAATACAGGTAGTATCTGTACCGGCCCAATGGCCGGTATGGCAAATATCGGCCGTACCGGCCGGTACGAAACGGTTTTTAAAACTTTGGTTATAACAACAAACAGACATATCGCTCCACAATATATTGACAAAAATAGATGTCACCATCAGATAAAAAAATAACAAGATTTGTTGAGAGGAGCTTTTTGGAGGTTTTAGGTTTTGACATATTTTTATTGAGGCTTGTAAAATAGTGGATTGAAGTTGATTTTCTTAGAAAAACAAAAGAAAAGAAAAAAGAAAGAGAGAAAAATTTTCAATTTCTTTTTTTAGCAATGCTAGGTATAGTCCCCATTTGGGGACTGCAATGCAAGCTTAGGCTATTTTAACTTTAAAATTTTTTAAAATTAGAAAACTATCTCTCCTAAAATATTATTTTTTCTCATTTAATAAAAGACCTGTACATACAGTCTCCAAGTGGGGACTGCAAATAGAATTTTTCTTCTTTTTTTGGAGAAAGCATGCATGATGGGTAGTTGATTGATTGTGTTCTTTCTTTTCTTGGATTTGCATGCTCTCTATCTAAATTTAAAGGGATTGGCTTGTTTTTCAATATTGTTGTGTTTCTTTTCAGGAGGGAGGCTGTTGCATGCATTAATTCTTTAAGCCAAAAAGGATACAGCCTTTCTTTTGGCTTATTTCGAAATGGAAAGACATTGAGCGTGCGCGCGGTTAAATCAGTAACTATTCTTTTCTTGGTTTTGCCACAACGTACAAAGTGTTTTCATTGGATGTTTGTGGATCTAAATTAAGAGAAAACTCTTATAGCTGAAAATGACTTTATATTGCTCTGGCAGTACTGGTGATAAAAATCTCAATTATAGACAAGTAAAGGTTGATAATTTTAAATTTGATTGGAATCCATTTGCATCCCGAGGCTCATGGGCTAGCTGACATGAGATTCTAAGTGACAGTTTTCTCACGTTGAATTAATTAGAGGACTTTCACGTACTTGGATGAATAATTAACACTCGAAAAGATACAAAACTAATAATCGTCTTATATGATGGTGGCACTACAACACAATTAATTTTTAGTGACGGCTGAAAAATTGTGACAGTCTCAAACCGTTACTAAAAAGCTTTTTCTTTGACGGTTTCTGGAAACTGTCACTAAAGACAGATGAGATTTTTTTTACGTTCTAACATATGGGAAATTTACGTTCGAACGTCACATATAGGTTTGAACATTGTGGCTACTTACATACGAACGTGAAATATTTTGGCGCCAACGTTCGAACGTTAGTAATTAACGTTCGAACGTTAGTAATTAACGTCCGAACATTAGAATGTTTTGCACCAATATTCAAACGTCAATTACTAACATTCGAATGTTAATTGTAAATTTAAATTAAATATGACTCTAATTTAAAAATTATGTAGTTTTTATAGTTCATAATTTGTGAACAAGTCTAAAAACTTGACTTGTATATATTTATATATAAACAATTTGTAATATACAAATATATATTTATGTTCTTATATATTTGAAGTGCAGTGATTTAGTATGAAAGATGGAAAATATAACATTAAAGAAGATTGAAAATTGAAATTAAAAAACCATAGAAATATTAAATAATATCTCTCTTTACATATAATAAAAGTAAAATATAAAATATGATCGAATTTCTTAAAAAACACTCTGATGATAACGTTGTTCGCGAATTTCGACCTTCGTACCTCCTCAGTCAAGGTATCAACCTTGTCATTGAGGATATCTACATGATGGGCGATCTCGGAAATAGATGCCTCTATAGCAGTGAGCGATCGATCGATATGTGCAGTCAGCTATGAGACAGACGCATCTCCTGCAAATGTACTCAGCGGCTGCTGACTACTACTGCTCACATGACCTGGCTCAGGTTGCGTAGGAGGAACTAGATCCTCTACAAGGGTGGCTGACATCTCCTCGCCTGTCCAATGCTACGTCAATGCGTGGTCATGTCGAGGGAGCTCATCTGATCTTTGACCCGCTCCTCTGGTTGAGTTGGCACTCCCCGTGCAAGTAATAGCCAGCTGATCAAGACACCGTATGGGAGATTATCCGTGGAGACGATACTTACCTCGTAACGGATCCTCTCAAAGATATGCAGTGGCAAATCTATGGGATCTCCACGTGCCAGTCGTATTAAAAACTATGCCTGAAACCGACTAAATGTGGTTTTATATGCCACAGGATCCACGTTTGTTGCAACAATATGGTGCAACATGCGGAAGAGAGGTAGCAGATGGTTCTGGTTGAAAGCGTTCTTCCTCTCGATATGCATGCGGTTCCTCCTGGTGAGGATGTAGAAATCATCGTCTCGATCATCATCCCGAGCCTCGAGGCCAATATCATCGGCCTCTGACTGGTCTGCATCTATGTAAATTCGAGCAGATCTTTCCACCATCATTTTTTGATGTCATAGTTCATTTAGCACTACATTTACCGCGGGAGTGCAGTGCAACAAGGAAATAACAGGTGTCACTGACATAGGGACAGAACAGGCAAATCCCATGACCCACACTACATGAAAGGAAGTGGAAGGTAAGCCGGCACAGCCACTCCATACGTGGGAATAGGTGTCGTCAAGAAGGTAGTTACAAGTGGGACGAAATGAACAAAAAGTCACTAAAATGACACGAAGCAAAGTGAAAAATTCCCATCAAATCCCGTGTGATAAGAGTTTGCGGGGTAATTGGTGGGCTGAGTATTCCACAAAGAGATTTGGACTGGACCACAATACCTAAGGGCCCATGGGCTCGAAAGAGTAAGCTTGACCAACGAAGTCTAAGATAGTAAACTATCAAAATGCATTGATACGGAATTTGAATCTAATTGTCATTAACAGAGACTTAATGATGTAATGGACGTGGAGCAATATTAATAACCTCCAGCATGATGTTCGCCCACAATATTCGTCCATAATATTAATTCTCCTCAGCACAGTACTTCCCATAAAAGCAAATTTGAAGTTCTAACAGAATGAGGCTGTAGGTCAAGCCTTACTAATTGAACACTCAACCTATATAAATAGAGGTCAAAGTACATACCAAAGGTAACTTCTCAATTCGAAAACAAAAATATTCCATATAATTGATTATCATTAACTTAGACATCGGAGGTACCTCTTCCCACAACGAGCCCCCTTATCTTTGTGGTGCAGGTTGATAGAGGTCATTCGTAGGAGTACGAAACACATCTGCAACAATAACAATAAACTAAAACTAAAGACTTAATACTAGAAAAAGTTCATAAATAAAATAAGACAAAGTTTAGAAACTACAGTTAAAAAAAAAAAAAAGAGAGAGAGAGAGGGAGAGAGAGAGAGAGATAAAGCACTATTAGTGGTTGAAGGTGGCCACCCATATGGTAGCCTTCGTATGGGAAAATGATAGAGTTATCGAGAGGCAAGAGTACTTGGGTCCCAACACCTTTTTTTTTGTTTTTTTTTTTATTTAATGATTAAGAATGTAATTTTTAATAATGTTGTAAATTTTTGTTATAATTTTTAAGGATATAAAAAAATTTATGAAAAAAAAAGATTTAACCTTCTCGGGACCCATCATTGGACTACACCCTCAGTGGGTGTAGCATTACTCCTACGTAAGCCACCCCTTGAGCCGTAGTCTCTCAACTTGTGGTTTAGTTTTTTGTTTTTGTTTTTTTTTTTTTTTTTTTTTTGTAATCTCAATATTTTTCTTAAATGTATTTTAGTGTTTTTTCTTCTAATTGGACATTTTTTATTTATAATTTTAAATTAATTTGATTTTTCAAAAGAATTTAGGTTATTAATTTTGGTTTTGATTTTAGTTTTATAAGTTTAATTTTTTTTTTATTTTAGACATATTTTGAAATTCAAGTCATTTTATTTTGTAAATTGTTTTGTCAATGCTTTTAATATTGTAACATTTGTTGTTCATGACTTGGCCTGCATGTTGATTGACATCATTTTTTAAATTCTTAAAAACATGGTGACAAATGAGTTTCATGTAAAGTAATTTTAATTACTCATTTGATTATATATAAGTATTACCTTAGTAATCGAGACAAGACTTTCTTTTGTTTTGTTTTGTTTTCTTTTCTTTTTCTTTTTCTTTTGATCTTACCCTCAGGGAATCATTTGAAAAATATCAAATCCTACAAGTCACTATATTACTTATCCCTCAAAATTATTTTGTGATCTTGTTAGAAAACATTGTACAAGTGGCTGAAGAGAGGGTTTATTAATAAAATCGGGACGAGGTCACTCATAAACAGGAAATTCTCGGCTCTTCATCAAAAAAACAAAAAAAAGTGGCTGAAGAGAACTCGATAAAGCCAAAAATAATACTTCCAACCATTATATAACAAGTTTGCCTGGCGATGAATGGAAATAACTTGAGATTACATCAAAAGTATTACTGGATCTGCATCTCAAGACTAATCATTGACTGTTCAAAGGAATGAATACCTTTTTTCTTTCCGATTCAGTTAAGGAAATTCCATAAGATGTTAGATGCTTGCCAAAAGATATAAAAGTAGGGTTCCGTATATGCATGGTTACGTACGTTATCAACACATGAGTTTTATAATGTGGTTTTTTATACTTAATTTAAATCGTTGAGTCGAGTTTTGTTCCTTTTCAAGATGCATGAGAATGCCAAATCACCTTTCAAAGAAAAACGTATTTTTCCTCAAAAGACATGACTACACACGTGTCCTATTTTGACATTTAAAATATCAATTTGGAGTACTAGTTAATCTCTATAAATAGGATACGCCCACTACAACTTCTTTACAACAAACATGACCAAAGCAAGAGCGAAAAAGAAAATGAAGAACCAAATTTGTTTTACAAGCTTTGCCATCTTCTTCTTTCTTCTTGCTACAAAGTGGTCAGGCATTGAAGCTCAGACTTGCAAACCTAGCGGCACGATAAAGGGGAAAAAGCCTCCTCCAGGACAATGTAACAAAGCAAACGATTCTGAATGTTGCATGCAAGGCAAGCCTTACACTATTTATAAGTGTTCACCCCCCGTGTTTAGCCGTACAAAGGCGACACTAACCATCAACAGCTTTCAGAAAGGTGGGGATGGTGGTGGACCATCGGAATGCGACAACAAGTATCACCCTGATGACACCCCTGTGGTAGCACTATCAACAGGATGGTTCAACAATAAGCAGAGGTGTTTGAATTATATCACCATCCATGGCAATGGAAGGAGCGTCAAGGCCAAGGTAGTTGACGAGTGTGATTCCACTATGGGGTGCGATGCCGACCATGATTACCAACCTCCATGTCCTAACAATATTGTTGATGCCTCTAAAGCTGTTTGGAAGGCTTTGGGAGTGCCAGAAAGTGATTGGGGTGAATTAGACATATATTGGTCTGATGCTTAGTTTCCATTGTGTTTAAGATATACTACACCTGTGTAGAGGTTTGTTGTGATTTATATGTTTCTACGTTTATGATATTATTATAAATACAAAGGCTTGTTTATTTTGCTAGTTTTGTTTTGCATTTCTACGTTATTCTGGAGTATATGGTATATTGTTTACGATTTTTACAATTTCATTGCATCGAGGGGTGTAACCGGTCTGGTTCGGTTAGGTTTTGGACATATTTTATAACCGAACCGGTATATTTCAGTTTTGAGATTTGATAAACTAATACCACACTGGTTATACCCCTAAACTGGTACTTCCTGTTTTATCAGTTCTAATCCAGTTCGGTCGATTTTTTTGGTATATTATATAGCATATATAATATAGTATATTATAGTATATAATAATATAGTGATAATATATTATAATTATATTATAATTATATTATAGACTATAGTGATATATTATAGTATATTATAATATATAGTGATATGATATTAGTATAACTATTAATACAATAGTCTATAGTGATATAGGATTTAAAATTTGATATTATATTAATTAGTAATTTATCATATAATAAAAAATTATTTTATATATAATTATATATATTATATATATAAATTATATATAATATAAAAGAATCATAAAAAAATATTTTATACAATATAAAAATTAAAAAAAAAAAATATATATATATATATATATATATATATATATGAACTGGTATGGTCCAGTGTTAAAAAAAGGAAAACCGGAACTGGACTAATTTTGACAGGTTTCGAGAAAAATAAAATCAGTACCGGACCAGACCAAACCCACCAGTCTGGTTTACCGGTTCACTGATTTTTTTTTTTTCAACTCTAATTGCACCATGTTTGCAACTTGCTAGTATTTCATGAACCGAATGCCTAAGGAAATATTACTTTGAATACAAGAGTGTTTTTATTTTGTTAGCTTTCTTTTGCTCTTCTTTGTTAATTCCCTCGTGATATACTGTTTACTATGTTTGCAGTTTAATTGCAACACATTTCCTATAACTTACTTTCTATTTAATTTGTTGGGCAAGAGATTATTTAAAATAAACCATATCAATTAATATGAACGAATTAGTAAACTTTGGATGAAGATAATAATTAGATATAGGAAAACATTCCAATTATTGTATTGGTCCATAGATCAGTTTCATTAATTTTAAAACTAGTCCGTAATGGGAATGAAAAAAGCTTGCCAATGATCTAAGAGAGGCAATGGATTCCATCCGTTGATCGAACGCAACCTGCCTTCCCCGAAACAATTTCGGATTTCTTGCAATAGCCAATAGATCCGAGAACTTCCTCGTTCTTTCTCTAGACCAAAACTCTCTCCCTTCTCTCTAAACTTTCTCCACAAATCCAGTAAGAGGGGGTGGGAGCTTTGGCTCCCTTCCCCCTCCCTCCCTCCCTCTCTCTCCCCCCTCTCTCCTCCTCTATGTAGTGTTTTGTTTTATGTTTTTGTGTTTTTTCAGGCCAAATAAGGGAGAATCACAAATCTGGATCCTTCCACTAATCATAGACCAGCACACGCCCCTCCATGGTGTTGCCCAACCGCCGATCTTCAAGACAATTGACTGCGGCGCCAAACGGAGCTGCGAATAGCCTGCACGCACGGGTCGAATTTTTCGAAGAAGTTCGGCGTGTGGCTCTCACGCACCACCGCGGCATTTATGGGGCCTAAGCGGAGGGGTGGGTCCTTTTTTCCAGTTTTTGCAGTATATTTTATTTTGTGTCTTGTCTTTATTTTTTAGAAAAATAAAAATCTAAACAACAGTGCCTTCGGACCTTAGTCCAAATGGAGTAGTCTCCCCCCCCCCCCCCCCCCTCTGCTTAGGCGGTGCTTATGGTGGGGTTCGGTGCACTCTACTCCGCTTATTCAGGGTATGGGGTTTTATAACCAGGTTCTGTTACATCTGTCGTGAACAGAGTTGTGCTATCTCTTAGACTTAGGTCTTTAGAGATCTGCCGTCTGGACTAGACCAAGTCAATCACGGAAAGAGATAGTACTACTCACTTGACGCGACGTTATAACCCTTTACAGACAAATGTGTATATATAGATATATATGAGAAATGTTTGGGATCCCGATAATGGGAACCGAGCATTTCTCCTGACAGTGTTATTTTTTGTTTTTTTTTATTTAGTAATTAAAAAAGTATTTTTTAATGATATTGTGAATTTTTTTCTTTTTAAAAAATATTTAAATCTACCAAAAAATGAATAAAAATAAATCAGAAAAAATAGAAAAACTTTTTTGCCTTCGATCTCGGGAGATCCTCGGGCTACAACCCTCGGCGATGTAGCAGTACTGCTCTCTCTCTCTCTCTCTCTCTCTCTCTCTCTCTCTCTCTCTCTCTCTCTCTCTCTCTCTCTCTCTCTATATATATATATATATAGGTGAATGCCTGTGTTTGTCACGCATATATATCATGCACATGATTAATCTTTTTTAATAAAAGATTAAAAAATCAACTTAACATGCCACGTTACCAAAAAGTAAAATTTAATTAGCAATTAAGTTAATAACTAACTTCATTAAAATATCATGATATTATAACAATAAACTGAAACTAAAAAGATTAGAAACTAAAATAAAGATTAGAAACTATAATTAAAAAAATGAAAAGCGAGGAGAAAAAGTAAAATAAAATAAAGAAAAATTCTTCTTATCATCAATTATTCACTACCCTACACCCCATCCTATGAAAAACACATCCATATTCTATGAAAACACCATCACACCTTATGAAAAAGTTATAGGTGTAGGGTGTAAGAGTGAATAGTGATTGATGCATAATAAATACCAGAAATACTTTTTTATTTTTCTTTTTTTTCCATCTTTTCTTATGATCTCAAGGACTCATTTGAAAAATATCAAATCCTACAAGCCAGTATAGTACTTATCCCTCAAAATTATTTTTTGATGTTAGAAAACATACTTACAATTAACCTTCCAAATATAATAAATTTGCTTGGCGATGAAAAATTGAGATTGTAGACAATAGACATGATCAAAAGCATACTGGATCTGCATCTCAAGGCTACAGATTGACTGCCCGGCCACAAGATTGAGATACTGTTAGATGCTGGCCAAAAGATACAAAAGTAGGGCTTCGATCGTATATTGTTACGTACGTAATCAACACAATTTTATAATATGTTTTATATTTAATTTCAATCATTGAGTCGAGTTTTGTTCTTTTCCAAGATGCATGTACATACCAAATCACCTTTCAAAGAAAAAGTACTATATATATTTCCTCAAAAGATATGACTACACACATGTCCCACCATGACATTAAAAATATCTCTATAAATAGAACACACAACCACTACAACTTCTTCACACCAAACATAACTGAAGCCAAAGAGGAAAAAATATGAAGAACCAAGTTTGTTTTACAAGCTTTGCCCTCTTCTTCTTTCTTCTTCTCACCAAGTGGTCTGGAGTTGAAGCTCAAACTTGCAAGCCCAGTGGGATAATAAGGGGGAAAAAGCCTCCTCCAGGACAATGTAACAAAGCAAACGATTCTGAATGTTGCGTGCAAGGCAAGCCTTACACTATTTATAAGTGTTCACCCCCCGTGTTTAGCCGTACAAAGGCGACACTAACCATCAACAGCTTTCAGAAAGGTGGGGATGGTGGTGGACCATCGGAATGCGACAACAAGTATCACCCTGATGACACCCCTGTGGTAGCACTGTCAACAGGATGGTTCAACAATAAGCAGAGGTGTTTGAATTATATCACCATCCATGGCAATGGAAGGAGCGTCAAGGCCAAGGTAGTTGACGAGTGTGATTCCACTATGGGTTGCGATGCCGACCATGATTACCAACCTCCATGTCCTAACAACATTGTCGATGCCTCTAAAGCTGTTTGGAAGGCTTTGGGAGTGCCAGAAAGTGATTGGGGTGAACTAGACATTTATTGGTCTGATGCTTAGTTTCTATTATATTTAAGATATACTACATATGTGTGGAGGTTCATTGTGATTTATAGTTCGTACATGTATGGTATTACTATGAATACAAATGCGTGTTTATTCTACTAGTTTTGTTTTGCATTTCTGCGTTATTCCAGAGTATATGGTATACTATTTACGACTTTTACAATTTCATTGCACCATTGCTAGTACTTCATGAACCGAATGCTTGAGTTTTTTTTTTTTTTTTTTTTTTGTATAACTCCAAATGCCTAAGAAATTAAAACCCTGTTTGTATTCAGCACCTTCAAAGTTTTGCATCAAATGCATCTATTATGTTGTATTGACATTAAGTGCTCATGAGGATCTTGGAGTCGGGATGTACAGTAGGCCACAAGGCGAGTGAGACTTGCTACAAGTAATTTTCCACGAAAGAAAAAATAACCATGCAGAGCACTAGCAATGGCTTATTCATCTTTATCTTCATCTTCATATTTGCATAATATGTCTTTAAATTCATCTACATTGACTTATGCATCTCTAAATATCTACATAGCTATGAATGGTGCTTCTTCAAGTTTGAAGAAGAACTATTCATTTTCCAAACATTTTTTTCAATATTTTTTCTCTCTCCTACCCATTAAAATCAACTTTATAGAATTTGTATTAAGATGATTTTTATATATGAAATTTATATTAAGTTAATGATACAAAGTGTTTTTTAGTACATATTAATATTTATTGATAAAATTTGTCATTTTGATATATGAAATTGGTAATATTTAGATATATGGAATTTGTATTTTTGAGCACATTGTGGTAATTGTAAAATATATAAAAATTATAATTTTAAGAAAAAAAAATTAAAAAAATAATATTTTATTATTATTTAGTTTAAAGATGCATAATCCAATGTTGGGATTTTTCTTGATATGCAAGAATAATCTTCAAAATATGTAATTTTGAAGATGGAAACCAATGTCAATGCTCAAAACTAGTCTTCCAATCTCACCATAATAGTAGCCGATTCTGCTAAAATTGTCTATGAATCACCCTAAAATATATAGTCCCCTACTCTTTTCTTTATCGATTTCTTGTTTGCCATGCTATGCACCATGCATGCGCAAATTGAAGTAATCCAGTTTTCTCGTAAGGCAATTGGTTTTGTTATTTCTTTGTTCTATTGATGAACCAACTTATAAACCCACATATATTTACTCGCAACAACCATGGGTGGGCAAATTTAGAGAAATCCTGCTATGTCCTCACTGTAAAGCCGGACGTGCACTCCATATCCATACTAGCTTGCAAATATAATTTTTCAAATACTACAAGATTCTACAAGTATGGCCAATGATGATAAAAAGCAATATAGCAGGTGGAAGTGCATACATAACAGTGTAATAACTTGAACATGAAAACTATATTTAACACTTACCATACATAATAGATTATTTCAAGTGCATTTCCAGTTCTCCATCAACATAATACAACTATAATATATAACAGCAAGATGACTTGCAAGTTTTTTATTTTAAAGGCAATCCATATGAAAGTAACTAAGCATCGGACCATGTAATGTCTAGCCCACCCCAATCATCACGAGGCACACCCAAAGCTTCCCACACGGCCCTAGAGGCATCAACAATGTTGTTAGGACATGGAGGCTGATAATCATGGTCTGCATCACACCCTATAGTTGAATCACACTCGTCTACCACCACGGCTACAACTGTTGAAGAAAATTGTGCGGATACAGTAATCTGAAAAATAAATGCGACTTTGAGACGTGTTAATCACTATCTTTAAGGTGATAATTGCCCCCACTCAAAAGAGTTTGCTACCGGGTTACAAGCAATTCACCTCCAGGATACAACAAAGTCACCAACTGCAGATAGCAATTCTGAAGTTTTCCCTTCAGAGTTTCTCTACAAAATTGTGCAAGTGACTGAAAATATGAGAGAATGGAATGTTAAATTCGTGGGTCTCATCCCCTATTTATAGAGAATGAAGTGACACCATGTGAAAGATCACAACTTTTAACTTGTGACATTTCAACTGGCAGTTACTAGTTTAAAGGTCATATTGTTTCACTTAAAGACTAACGGGTATGCCTGGTCAAGTGGTTGGACACCTCCCTTCTCCAAGGGAGGTCACTAGTTCGAAACCCACCTTCACCATTTCTAATGAATATATTTTGAAGCATTGCACCCATCCAGAGGAGTCTTCAAACGGGCCGGTTCGGCCCATGCATTGTGCCTCTTCCCATGCCAAGCATTGTGTTTGTTTGGCCCAAGCATAGTGTCTCTTCAGCCCATGCGTGATCTCTCTTTGGACCAAGCATTGTGTTTCTTCGGGCCTGGCCCATGCGCCGCCTTAGGCTAATTCCATGCCTTGTTAAAATTAAACAAACAAAGTGTAGTTATGGTGGTTTGAACTCATACCCTCTCATTTGAAATAACACACCCTTACCATTGAACCAATGCATCTCTTGGAGATAATGGTTCACTAAAATAACCCACATTCAATAAATCCACATATTTAATATCACAATCTATAATAAATATAACAATCCCCCACTTAGATTGCGATATTAAATTTTCAGTCAAATACTGATATCCTCATGCATACAAGAAGGTATCTCTCGACTTAAACCTTCAATTAGTGTAAGTATCTCAAATTCTTAACAAAGTCAATGGTGGCCTAGGTTTAAACCAAGACTCTATACGCTAAGAACGGAAATACCACACACATGATTCTATCCAATTTTAGCGAGATAACTCACCAAATATTTGCACTAATCCACGTGCTCCATCCTGGCATTCATAAATATTTACAAAAGTAAACCTTAAACTTTTGCTAGAAGTTGTCCCCACCTCTTATGTTCACATAGGTAAAGTTCCTTTATGTGTCTCTGTTACTTCAGACATTTATACAACTATTGAACTTCATTAAGAGTATAATACTCATCCTACATTTAGTGTAACAGCCAGCACTGACCATCTTGGAAGGGTTTCTCACATTAAATTAAGTTTCAGTACTATCCCAGCCACATAACTGTAACTTGTTATTACCCATTAAACCTTAGACTATTTATTAATAGTGTAAGGTTGGGTTCCTATTACAGGTGACTTTTAAAAGAAAGGTTTCAAACCCATTCCACCAGATGTATTATTCACCATGTCTCTCGAGAGTCCCTTTGTGAAAGGATCCGCCAAGTTTTTACTTGACCACACATATACAATAGTGATAATACCATCACTTATTAATTGTTTGACATATTCATGTCTCAAACTAATATGTCTAGATTTTTCATTATAGACCTTACTATAAGCCCTAGACATAGTAGCTTCACTATCACAGTACAAAGAAATGGCTGACATCGGTTGTGGCCACAACTTTATGTCAAATAACAAATTCCTCAACCATTCTGCCTCTTTGTCTGCTGCCGCCAAGGCTACAAATTCAGATTCCATTGTAGAATGTGAAATACATGTTTGTTTCTTAGAAGCCCATGAAACAGCTCCACTACCAAGGGTGAAAACCCAACCAGACGTAGCCTTATTATCACTTACACTAATAATCCAACTAGCATCACAATATCCTTCTAGTACAGCAGGAAAATTGGTATAATACAGTCCTAACGAACTAGTACTTTTAAGGTACCCAAGGACTCTACCAATTGCTTTCCAATGCTTCGTACTAGGATTACCCGTATATCTAGAAAGTTTACATACTGCAAAGGAAATATCTGGCCTAGTGCAATGCATTGCATACATTAAACTACCAATTGCACTAGCATATTCTAACTGAGCAATTGCTCTACCAGCATTCTCAGTTAATTTAAATGAAGAGTCATATGGGATATTTGCTTCTTTAAGTCCTAAGTGTTGAAATTTAAGAAGCATTTTCTCAACATAATGAGATTGACATAAAGCATAACCCCCACTATGTTTCTTTACTTTGACACCCAAAATAGTGTCAATTTCAGTAAGATCCTTCATTTTGAACTTTGAAGATAAATACTTCTTAGTTTCAGATATTCATTCCATATTTGTTCCAAATGTAAGTAAGTCATCCACATAAAGACATATTATAACACCATAACAATCTGTGAATTTAGAATAAATACACTTATCAGCATTATTATGCCTAAATCCATGAGATAAAATTACCGAGTCAAATTTCTCATGCCATTGTTTTGGTGCTTGCTTTAATCCATACAATGACTTAATTAATTTGCAAACTTTCTTTTCTTGCCCATGCATAACAAATCCTTCTGGTTGTTCCATGTACACCTCTTCATCCAATTCACCATTTAGGAAAGCAGTTTTAACATCCATTTGGTGTACATATAAGTTATATATTGAAGCTAGTGCCATAAGCACTCTAATGGATGTAAATCTAGCCACTGGGGCATACGTATCAAAATAGTCTATGCCCTCTTTTTGTTTAAAACCTTTGGCTACTAATCTGGCTTTAAAAGTTTGAAGAGACCCATCTGTATTGTATTTTCTCCTAAATACCCACTTACAACCAATAGGTTTTGATCCAGGAGGCAAGTCTACTAAACCTCAAGTATTGTTTGACAATATTGATTCCATTTCATCATTTATTGCCTCTTTCCAAAATGAAACATCTCTAGAAGTCATAGCTTCTTTAAATGTTTTTGGATCTTCTTCTATAGTTAATAGAATGGGTATCTTATTTAAAACATAATCTCTATTTCCTTCCAAAAGGAAAACAATAGCCTGAGATGACACAAAATTTGGATCCAAGTTTTTTTCTTTTCTAACTCTTTGACTTCTCCTCGATTCAATCAATGTGTCATGAATTATACAATTCCTTTTCCGACTCAAGTTAGATTCTAGTGTTTGAGTTGGATCTAATACTACTTTAGAATCATTATAGAATTTATCTTCAATAAATTCTACATCCTTTGATTCTACTATAACATTAGAATCCAAATCCAAAAGTCTATATGCTTTTGAATTTTCAGCATATTCTACAAAAACACTCTTGATTGCCCTTGGACCTAATTTTGTTCTTTTTGGGTCCGGAACTCTATAAAAGGCTAAATAGCCCCATACCCTTAGGTATTCCAGATTTGGTTTCCTACCTTTCCACAATTCATATGGTGAAATTTTGAATTTCATAGAAGGTATTCTATTATGCAGATAACATGCTGTGAACAATGCTTCTCCCCACAAATTAAAAGATAATTTTGCATTCAAAATCATAACATTTACCATATCAACTAGTGTCCTATTTTTTCTTTCTACTAAACCATTTTGTTGTGGGGTATAGGGTGCACTAGTTTGATGTATTATACCATTCTCCTCACAGTACAAAGAAAATTCAGTAGGAAAATATTCACCGCCTCTGTCACTGCGAAGAATCTTAATTTTCTTTTCCTTTTGATTTTCAACAACAGACTTATAAGATTTAAACATATTGAAGACTTCATCCTTACTTTTCATTAGATATACATATGTATATCTTGAGAAATCATCAATAAAAGTAATAAAATATCTATTGCCTCCTCCTGTTAAAATACCATTTAATTCACAAATATCAGAATGTACAATTTCTAATAATTGTGTATTTCTGTCTGTTTTAGGAAAAGGTTTCTTTGTCATTTTTGCTTGAATGCAAATTTCACATTTAGCACCATGTCCATGATTATATGGAATTAAACTATGTTTAGACATAAACTTTAAAGATTTAAAATTCAAATGTGCTAAACGATTATGCCACAAAGTAGAAGACTCAACAATATAAGCAGAATCAGAACTTATTTTATTAATACTTAGTTTATACATTCCATCACAATAGTACCATTTTCCAACAAACACTCCCCCTTTGGAAAGAATTACATTATCAGACTCGATTACGGTCTTGACACCCTTCTTACAAAGCAAACTTGCCGATACAAGATTTTTCTTTATTTCTGGGACATCAAGAACATTAACAAGAATAAGTTTCTTCCCAGAAGTGAACTGAATTTCCACAGTTCCTTTTCCCACAACTTTTGCAGAGTTGTGATTTCCCATTAGTACTACATGTCCATCTGCTGCATCTTCATAATTTTTGAATTGAGATCTCTGATTGCAAACATGAACGGTAGCGTCTGAATCATACCACCAATTAGAAGACTCGGTTGTTGTAGCCATATTTAACTCTGTAATCATACTAATGTGCATTTCAGAGACCATGGCCACAATTTCCGAAGTCTCCTTTTCGATCAAATTTGCATTATTGGGATTGCCATTTTCTTTCTTGTATTTCTTCCTGTACTTGCATTCACGCTTAAAGTGCCCCTTCTTTCCGCAATTGTAACAAGTTTTTATTTTCTTGGACTTGTCACCATTGTTGGAAAAGTCATTAAATTTTCTCTTGTTTCCTCCAAAATTACCTTGAAACTTATTTTTCTCATCAACAAAGTTCACTTTAGAGCCATTTTGAGAAAATAATTTCTTATCACGAATTCGAGTTTCCTCTTCAATTCGTAAATGTTTTTGAATTTGCTCTATAGTAAAGTCTTATGTTGTGTGCATAAGTTTCTTTCTATAATTATTCCAACTTGGAGGAAGTTTGGCAATAATAGCCCCAACTTGCAAAGGTTCAGAAACTTCAACATTAAGATCTCGAAGTTTATTTACCAAAACTTGCAATTCATGGACTTGATCCATCAACGAAGTATTATCATTCATTGTAAATTCAAAATATTTCATAATAAGGAATTTATCTGTACCTTGCTTTTCGGTTCTATATTTTAATTCCAATGCATCCCAAATCTCTTTTGGTGACTTGATTGATGTAAACAAGTCGTAGAGACGATCGGAAAGTGTATGTAGAATGTGTCCTCTACACACCACTTCATCTTCTTCGCGCTTCTTGCGTTCCGCCTTGATTTGATCATTATCGTCAGGTTTGGGTTCTGGAAGTATTGGCAAGTTCGAATCCAAAACATATGCAATCTTTAATGTAGTAAGAATGAACATCAACTTGTCTTTCTAGCGATTAAAATTCGTTCCATCAAACCTATCTAGTTTGACAAAGTCTTGATTCATCATCTTGAAAGTCGTCATATCAGATTCTGATCTCATTGCGATTATCACCTTAAAATTGTTAAAGAAAATTGTGCTGATACAGTAATCTGAAAAATAAATACGACTTTGAGGCGTGTTGATCACTATCTTTAAGGTGATAATTGCCCCCACTCAAAAGAGTTTGCTACCGGGTTACAAGCAATTCACCTCCAAGATACAACAAAGTCACCAACTGCAGATAACAATTCTGAAGTTTTCCCTTCAGAGTTTCTCTACAAAATTGTGCAAGTGACTGAAAATATGAGAGAATGGAATGTTAAATTTGTGGGACTCATCCCCAATTTATAGAGAATGAAGTGACACCATGTGAAAGATCACAACTCTTAACTTGTGACTTTTCAACTGGCAGTTACTGGTTTAAAGGTCATATTGTTTCATTTAAAGACCAAAAAGGTATAACCTAGCCTAGTGGTCAACAGGTGCCTCACTTGGGAAAGGGAGGGCAATGATTTGAGTCTCCAGAAGTGCCTTTTCAATTAAATTGATTTTTGAAACATTGCACCATATCAAAGTGCCTATTCGGCCCATGTGCAAACACCAAGTGTTGTGACTCTTTGGCCCATGTGCAAGGCTTGGTTGGCCCAAGCATTGTGTCTGTCCAAGTCCAACACTTCATAAAATTATAAATCAAATTGCACTTGTGGAGTTTTGAACTCCTACCCTTTCTTGGAGATAATAGTTCACTAAAATAAATAATAACTCATATTCAATAAATTCACATATTTAATATCACAATCTATAATAAATATAACACCATATTCCTATCTTCTTAGAGCATTCCTATTGGCTTCCCTAAAACTACTTTTTCCCTATAATTTGAGGAATATTTTAGGGAATACTCTAAAAACCTCCCTCCATCCGGATCCCTATTTTAGGGAAAAGATTTAGGGAATGAATTTGGGGAACCACTATTCATTCCCTAAATCACTTTTATTAATATTTTATTCATTTCAATTAAATTAATTCTTCTTCCAATCATCTACACTTTCTTTCATACTCATATTTATTGTAATTTTAAATAATATTTTTAAATATAATTTAAATAGCTACGAAAATATAAAAAAATAATAATTTTAAAAATATTAAAAATAATTTAAATTTTTATTTAAAATCTTCACTAGAGTAATAATTCAAAACATAAAAAGAAATATTGAGTAGTTAAATTTATAAATGAAAGTGAGAGAAAAAATTAATAAAAAAAAATAGAGAAATATTATTTTAATAGAATAGGGAATTGATAGGGAATGGGATGTAGAAGGTTTTTTAAAGATGGGTAAAATTTAGGAAAAACTTTTAGGAAATGTACTTTTTAACTAAATTATAGGAAATTTTATAGGGAACCCAATGTGAATGCTCTTAACCAATGGATCGCTGGCTTATTTCTCCACTGTACTTGCAGGAATAAAAGGGCGAATACTACACTTTTCAAGAATCAAGTCATCTACGCAGAATAAATTTACTCGCCAAGTTTTCCCAGTTAGAAAAAGTCTCCTTCAGTCCTGATCAGGAACCTGAAAAGACTAGGCCTTTGGTTAAAATGTGCGGGATTACATCAGCTAAAGATGCTGCAATGGCGGCAAAAGCTGGTGCTGATTTTATTGGGATGATTATTTGACCCAATTCAAAACGTTCTGTTTCACTTTCGGAAGCGAAGGAAATTTCAAAAGTTGCAAGGAAATATGGGGCAGAGCCTGTTGGAGTATTTGTGGATGATGATGCAGACACCATTTTAAGAGCTTCTGATCATGCATCGAACCTTGAACTTGTGCAGGTACATATTTGCCTAATCCTCGTTACCTTTCATAGAGTATAACGAGATAGTTAGTATGGCATTGATTTGAGGTGATGCAGCTTCATGGAAATGGTTCTCGAGAGGATTTTCCGGTTATATTGCAAAAGAAGCAACTAATATATGTTCTTCATGCAAATGAAGATGGAAACCTTCTAAACCAAACCAAATTTCTGATGAAGAATGCTCTCTAGTTGATTGGATTCTTGTGGATAGAGAAAAGACAAAATATTTTCTCTTTAGCTGGTAATTTGATTATTATGTTTCGTATGTTTGCTTGTGCATTAATAGATGGGCGCTGGTTATCATCTTGTGGCATAGGTGTAGACAACTGAATCACATCACGCAACCATTTTCTCCATAAATCATGTTTTTTGATACTATTCTGTAACGTACCAAAAGACATACATGTTTTGAGAACTGGCTACTTTGATGCTTAAAATTGGGACACCTTTTGCATAAATGGTATGCAGTCCTCAGAGTTAACCTGATTAGAAACAAAAGGTTGTCCAGGGTGTATAATCATATAAATCTTCTTCTTAAATCAAAATAGTTACCATCACCTGCCAGCCAAAGAGATCCTTACTTCATGTCTACTTCTCAGCGAGTTAAAATAGGCAAATGAACTTAAGATCTTTCTTTCTGTGCAAAAATATAATATAAACCAACCTGGTTTGGTTTGCTTGATTGTGACAAATGCCTGAAGTGGTGGTAAAGGTTTCATTGAATAAGAACCAAGTTAATCCTCTCATTCAGACATTTTACCCCATATCTGCTAAATATCCAGCTATTTTATTTTGGAGAAGCCATCAAAGTATTGCCACGATGTGTCTGAAATTTACAGAGTTCCAGTCAAGGTCCCCAAACTAGCAGCACGACAACTAACGCCCCTTTGTAGTTCGAAAGAAGATCAAGAAAGACAATTTTTTTTTTATCCGAGAAAATTTGGAGACAACGCAACAATGTATTTTGTCCGGTTAGACCCAAGTAAGGAACCTATATCACATAGATGATCATGTGATTTATCAATTTAAAAACCAATGAAAACAATGATCCATAGAAATTGTCTGCCCCCAAAAAGTATAACCTTAAGACTTAAGCATACCCCAAAACCAACGCTCTTACAACTTGGGCCAACCTCTAGGAATTAATCTAAAAAGACATTCAGACCAAGAATTTATTCAAACTCAGTAATAAACAGAAGTTTATACAAAACTACAATGGATATTATAGCTTTGCATTCATTTGTATCAACTTACATGACAGGAAAACATAAGCAACAGAAACTAGAGATGGACAAAACATATACAATCACTGCAAAACACATCCAAAACACTTATCGCACTGAAAGGAGAATATTTTGATACAAAATCGAGCCTACAACATGATATCTGTCTTGGCTGGCAGCCGGCGGAAGAAATTAAGTGGTGCTCCGGGGGTCCTACGCCGAAACCTGGGGTGTCTCATGAAGTAAAACCCGGCCAGAAGAACAATCACCTGGAAAGGTGTCACATACAATACAATGGCAGACACAAAACAGAAGATCACAAATATAATGGTGGCACGAGTATCCCGCCAGCTTAGGAGTGCCTGGACTCGCTCTAGCTGGGAAGCCACATCCCCCACAACATTCTGAATTTTCCCAGCCACAACCCTTAACCGATCATATCTTACTCGAACTATGTCAGGAACCCGTTGTGTTGGAAATGTATCGAATTCTTCATCAAGCTCATCAGGATGTGCTGAATCCGCACAAGAGATTCTTGCATTCATATGAGGAGGAGTTTTTGGGCGGAACCTCAAATTCCAAAATCCTATCACGACCAAGTACAGAAAAACTGTTGGTAGAATCAGCTCTGGAAAACACACGAGCATGACAAAGAGAACATGTACTAGCACTGCTGTTATCGGGTTCTTCCACATGCATACATCCCCAAACCACTTTCCAACTGCCAGTAATCCTGAGAAAACCGACATCACCCGGAAAAAGTTTGCCTTGCTACGCCTCATGCTCCAAAGATGAGAGTGTGCATCAGACATGTACTCAACTACCTCCCTCCTGAGCGGGGGTTCTGCTCGACCAAGCCTTGCTGCCACTATGCTTACAGCCTGGTGACGCAACCAGTCCTGCTGCATCACATTCAGAGGCCTTATGTAGTGCATCTTTGGCAGAACAGGTCGAGAGTATATCATCATCATGTTCATCAGTGACGTGCATGAGAACCGTATTGCCAGATGTAATTCACCCATTTTTTTGACACCGGAAGGGTGCAGGACTAGCAATGGATAAGAGTGGGTGTAAACTCGGCCAGTCTCAAGAGTAGAAATTCGAATACGAACTTTGCCAACTTTTAAGTCTTTGTTATCATTTGAACCACCAATGTCGCTGTCATCGAAAACCCCGACTGTAATAACCGTAGCTGGATCGTAAACCTCCCAAGTGTACTGTTCATTGTACTTTGGACTCAAGCTGTTAATTATTGTTCGAGTTCGAACCCATTTGTGACCATACTTTGCTACACAATACGTGTCTGCTGTACCTTTCTCTCCCCTTGTTTTGATTGGGTGGAGCCCATCAGCATTCAGAATGCCGAGCTCCAAGACACCAATTGAAGGCTTCCAGAGCTGCTTTGCTGTAGGTCGGAGGTCACTACTGTAGTGAGTAGGCTCATCAAGCACATGGTAACCTCCATCGAGACATACACTGAGATGTAGTTTACTAGAGAACTTGTCTTTCTTTCCCTGATCCCCATCCATGGCAGCTGACACGGACTTCTCAATGTTGAACCACCGGCTTCGGACGATTCGATCATCAGCACGCCTCTCAACTATATTTAAAGGTATAACAACCTTCCCAATGGTCTCCTCTTTGGTGGGACTAACTCGATCTTCAACTGAAAGGACCAGAAGTTCTTCAAAAGGCTCAGAAGCAACAAGCAAGAACTCCTCCTTCCAGACTGCATTAAGACTTCGCACTTGAGTTGATTTTGTCTTTAACTGCTGGTTACCAATCTGGACCTTAACATATGCATCTGGAAAACGAGACTTGTCAGATGCAACCAAGTCTTGTGCCTCAATTATATTAAGTCGAACATACCATAATCTGGGTGAATGGTAAACTTTTGAGCGGGTATGTGAGGAGATAGTTGAAGAGCTATCATTGGGAGTATATGTATCCGAGTGCCAAGCATCAGGAAAAGCCTCATCAGCTTGTGTGCCATTCCAGACAGCAAGCATTAGCTCTCCTTTCACCCTCTCCCCTTTCTTGTCTTCAAGCCTATACCATTCTGGAGCCAAAGGACTATCAGGTGGAACCCGTGTAGGCACTTCACGGAGATCAAACCGCAGAAGCCCAACAAAGTCATCTTTTAGTGTATCCTTATCCATTACTACAACTTCCAGAAAAGTTGACTGTATATTGTCCTTTGCAAAGGCAAACACCTCATTCCACTCAGGGTTTTGTTTTTTCTCAAAGTACTTTGTATTTCCTTTGAAGTTCCCAACTTTTACTTCAACATAAGGGTCAAGGCTACCAGTCACATCTTTTGAAGGAAGATCACGAGCTTTCACAACACGTACAAAAAGGTACTGCATCTGTTCAACGAGATCGTATGTGCTAACTGGCCTGTCTCCAGGTATCACTCGACCATGAACAATTCGTCCCCCTCCAAGGTGAGGACTCGTCTCTCTAACTGTATAATCAGCTGATTGCGATGATGAACCCGAGTACATCTGAAAAACTTTTGGGGCCTGTGGTTCAGATTTCATCTCTTGCATCCCAAAGGTTACAGTTGACTGGGTTGCCATCGAAGGAATGTTATGCTGCAGTGGTTGTGCAGGACTGGTGTTAGGAAGGTGGTGGAATGTTTGTCTTGACCGGGACTTTTCATTAGTGAAAAAGCTTGGGAGAAATTTTTGAACCTGTTCTACTGGTTCTTGACTTTGGATTGAATCTGAGCCTGTAGGCAGATAGGATTCCATAGCAGGGAGTGGATTTGAGGATTTTATAGAAGGATCATCGGTGACAAAGACTTTCAGACCAAGCTCCCCTTTTACGCGTGATAAAAAACCACGTTTTTCAAGAGGGTAGTGCAAAACAACAGCATCAGAATATGGCACAAATGATGTCCCAGTGAGACGAACCTTACCAAGGAAGGATTTTGAGTTGTTGGCTTTATTAAGGTTATAGATATAGGCGTCAAGGGTGAGGTTAGATAGGATGTTTGGGTCAGAGACATTGAAGTAAAACTGTTCGTTCCAAACAGGATTCAGGTCTTTTTCTTTAGTAGCGGTACGGAATCTTTGTCCATCAAAGTGGAGTTCCACAAAAGTATCAGATGAGCCCTGCCCATCTTTGGCCATAAGGTCATGAGCACTCACAACTTCAACCCCTAGTTTGAGATTACTCATGATATGTATGTTTAGAACTGGCAAGAGATAAGTGAAAATTATATAAGAAGCTACTCGCCGGACTTGTCAGTAGGGCACCTGGAAGGCAGGAACAAATAGTCAGCATTGAAGAATATTAACCGAGAAAATAGAGAAGAATAATTAAACAATTCACACATGGACTTGAGAAACTGAAACACTTGAACTGGTTGAAAGTTGAAACACACAAAACAGAAAATGCAAAAAAGAACAACTTATATTGGATCTAGTCTGCTGTACTTTTGCATCAGTATGCCCAAATTCAAGTCAATATCTTACAATAACCTGCACTTTCAATGTTACCTAATATGAAGCAAGAATGCGCGAGACACTTAGCTTTATAGAGAAAGAGAGAGAATACAATATCAGTTTGGAGATATTTAACCACAGCAACCATCAAAATGTAATCCAACTCTACTCAATTGATTCCATTCTTGACAATCTAGAGTCAACAGGTTAATCCTGTCTGTCATTCCTCAAGCATATTTTTAGTTTAGACATAAGCCATTAGGTCTTCCAAAACTATCCCAAGCCCCTTTGATAAATTAATACTTATCTAAAAAACATAAGGTGATGAGAAGAAGTAAATTTAATCATTAAATCAATCTAAAAGACCCCCTCCCCCCCGCCCCATAAAAAAAAATGGGTCCACATTTACTCTTAATGAACAGGATCAGATGCATAGAACTTTCGAACTTGAACTTGTGGTATAGAAAGAAGATAGAAAGACTAATATCATGATAAATTACCATTTACGCTAAAAACCTAGGCTGATGGAAAACACTAAAGTCAATTATCTAATCAATCTAACATGCAGTCTCTTTTGACTGATTCCCCAATTATCTACCCATGACACAGTGCATCGAGCTTAAAGTAAAGATAATAACTCCTACAAAGATAATAGTAAGTCGTGGCTCCTTGACAAGGATATTAACTTCTATCACTAAATTATGCCCCACAGCCCCCGTTAATTGGTTTAATTGAAATAAGTTTCAGGTCATCATATTTTAATCTTTTATTAAAAATCAGACACCATGTTTTTTTTAATTATCTCATATATCTCAGTAAGCAAAACAATAATAGATATATCATGAAACTCCTACGAAAAGCAAGAAAGAATCAATAAAAATGGGACAATAACCCTAAATTTTCATTGTGCTTCCAAACAAAAGATAAAGAGGGAAAGAAAATTGATGCATCTTTTCAGCAGCAGATTCTCATAAAAAAAAAAAGGTACATCGCTTTTTAGCTTTCTAATGAAACTAAGAATTACAATAGAGCAGATAAACGTAAAGAAAAGAGGAAGGAACAAATAACGAAAAGTCCTTGACTTTTTGAAATAAGAATCACACTAGAAAATTCCCGAGCCGTTTCAGTGACCATTGACCGTAAAAGAGGGCATAATATACGGAATCTTCAAAAAGAAATTATCAGATTTTTAATCGGGACAGAACATAAAAACAGAAAAAAAAAAAAATCCGAGTCTCTCTAATTAATCCGATCCTCCAAAAATTTCTAGAAAACTAGAGAAAATAATTTTCTGCAAAAATAAACTTTTTTCCCAGAACAAAGAGATAAAACAGACAAGTTTTCCACCCAGTTACTCTAAAAGTTTCGGGAAATACTTAAGAGCCAGATTCTAAAGCAAACTTGTGCAAAAATAGTTATCCCCAAAAACAAAATTCTGAGATTTTCCCACTGGGTCAAAGAACCATTTAGCTTCAAATACCTCATACACCATCACACAAGAACACCCTCACGCAGGAAAAGTCATTTACAGCTGATTAAACCCAAATACAACAACAAAAAACCACAATAATCAAAACTCATAAAGAAGAAGAAGAAGATCCAACGCACCTTGTTTCAGAGCCACAGAGTACTTGAGATCAGGAGACGAGTAATAAAAAAAAAAAAAAACAAAGAACCTGTGATGGTGAGCTCAGAGAGAGGACTTTGGGAAACTTATAAACGAAGGAGAAGAAGAAAAGGAGATGTAAAGCCCAGGATTGGTTCTGGGATGGTTCCAAAAGGCGAAAGAGAGTCCTAGTCCTAGAAAACGAGTAAAACAGGTTTACATTGAATGGAGAAGAGAGAATAAACAAAGAAAGAAGAGGGAGGGGTAAAACTAAGGAGGCTCTTGAGAACTGCGTGTGGGATTATTTGTCCCTACTCCTTTGTACTTTTGTGTTGGCACGCCATATGCTTCAAAAGATAATGGCCAATGGGAATGTACGTATTGCGGTATTGGGTAGAACGCAAAGACTCTCTGCATGAGTCAAGCACGCTGACGTGGCTTTCCACGAGTCCATTGTTTCGAGCAATGCTAAATACGGTCTCTATTTAAAAATTATATGATAAGTCTAAGTAATTTTATCTTTAAATTTTTTTAAAGAGAAATTTTATTTGTAGTCCCCACTTAGAAATTGCATGTACAGGTATTTTATTAAATGAGAAAAAATATCATTTCAGAATGGATAGTTTTGTAATTTTAAAAAAAATTAAAGATAAAATTATCTAAACTTACATTGTAATCCCCAAATTGAGATTGTATGTAGTATTTCTCTTTTTTAAAATTATATAATTATCCCTCTTGAAATAATAATTTTTCTCATTTAATAAAAAATCTGTACATATAATCTCAAAGTATGAACAACAAATAGAATTTCTATTATGTAACTTCTCGACGACTTGTCCCTTAAGGTTTCCTAGTTGTTGTTTTTTTTTTTCTTCTTTTGAGGCTGGAGATACGAGAATCTTATCCCCTATGCTCAGACAACACGATTATAATTTATTAGGACATAGATTGATAAAGAAAGCTTGTATGGAAAAATGGTGTTTATATTTGGAATGTATGGAAAAATGATTATAAAAAAATTGTGATAAGCTTCCCAAACCAAATAGATCCATGTTAAGTTGCTACCCTAGTGGCTGTCTTTTACTTAATTATTAATGTCTGAACCATGTGCTAATTAGGTCGGAATCCAGCAATAAATATTCTCTTTTTTACGATTAAAAATTCTTCTTATCAGTCACTATTCACTATCTCACACCACACACCTTATAAAAAAATATCACATACTCTATAAAAAAAAAAAAAAAAAAAACAAATTGTCAGATGTGTGGTGTGGGGGTGAATAGTAGCTGATATATAACAAAACACTTTTACAATTGATCACGAGTTTGTCTTCTATGAATCAATATAAAAATAGTTCATTGATTTTAAATAGAGTAATATTATATACAGTCATAAATTGTGTAGTCCCAGAATACTCTATTTGGAAAAAAGTGAAAGGACAATTAAAAAAATAATTTTTTTAAAGAGAGTATGCAGAGATTGTATACTTCATGATTGTATATATCATTTATCTTTTAAATATGTATATATATATATATATTAATTAGGGGCAAGAAATTATAAAAATATCTAAGTTTTCAAGTCTGGAGAAAAATTATTAAAAATGTTAATACACTCACACCCCTCTAATGAAAATCTTGAGAATTATTTCTAAAGAGGGGTTTTTTTTTTTTTTTATAATTTCTGATCCATCTTTCACACTAATTGGAGAAATAAAGTTTCGTGTGGGAAAAAATTAAGATTTTTTTACCATTAAACTATGAAATCAGGTGAAGTTGCCCACCACCAAAAAGTGGAGTTAATTAATAATTTCCTCTTAAAATATAATCATTAAAATTATATTATATTATATTACTTTTTTGTATTAACAGTCAAGTTTTAATTGAGGTATATACGTTATAACTTAAATATTAAGTGGGGATAAAAACGGCAACTTATTAGTTTTTTAAGATATTTTTAGTAAATAAGAAACGAAAATTTAATTACATGAAATATATCCCATATTTGTAACATCAGAGACGGTTTTGGCTGGTCTCATAAATTCAAGGATAAAGTTAAAAGCACCCGCTACCGCTCTCGCTCCCGTTACATTTTTTTAATTTTTTTAATATTTTCTTTTACTTAATGATTAAGTAAGTGTTTTTTTAATGATATTATAATTTTTTTATTTTTTTTAAAAATATTTTACAATGCTAAAAATACAAAAAAAATAAAATAAAAAAATACAAGAGTTTACACTGAACGGGACCGGGACCAGGGGCTGTAGAGGCGTCCTAAATTCAATAGATATTTGCGGACAGGATTATTTTAGCAGATGGTAACGAGTCGGATTGAGTTGGATTTTGGACATGTTTTAAAATCGAACTTGTATATATCAGTTTTGAGATTTGAAGAACTAATACCACACCAGTTATACTGTTAAATTTATACTTTAAGTTTTACCGATTTCAATCTGATATATTATAATATATATATATATAATATAGTATATTATAATATATATTATAGTTGTATTATAAACTGTACCCCACCCTAAAGATTGAAAATGAAGCCACCAAGATTTTTTTTCCCCACCAAGCGACCACCAAGAAATTGTAGTCCAGGTGAAATGATTTTTGGGTTATTTGTACGAAACTTGTAAATAAATCTCTGGTATAAGATGAGGCTCAGGCAATCACATAAACAAAACTCTTACTTTTTTTTTCCTGGTTTTAAGTTGAAAACATTGATAAGCCTATATCAATGGAAGATCCATATGTTTTATAAGTATCCCTTGGATTACATATAATTACGATATCGAATAATTTTATTTCAATACTAAAAATAAAGAGAAGTGTTACATCTACTCATAAATCTTATACATAGAAATTTGTATGTTAATATGGTTTAATATGATATATTAGATTTATTTTATAAAAAATACAGTCTCAAATTTAAGAGCACTAGTAATAGTCTCAATAAACTTTGGCCAAAATTTGATTTGGAAATTCACTTTTATAAATTTAGCTAGTTATTTTTCAACAACACCAAATAATAGACTCAACAAATCTATCACTATTCTATTAAAATATTGATTTTGAATTTTTATTTATTTTAATTCTAATTGTAAATTGAATATTAATTTGTTATTGAAAAATTACACATTAATTTTTTAACGTTCATATTATTCCAACGAATAAAATTTTCTAACGATCTTTTTTTTACAATGGTCATATTTATTCAACTGATATATGATTATATTAAAATTTATGGTTGTAGTAAACTTCATTTTATATATATATATATGATTGGTATGTGTATAAATATTTCTAGAAAAGAAAAAAATAATTTGAATAAATTATTGGAATAGATTTTGGCATAACTTGAAATTTTGGTCCATTATCCTTTTTCAATTTTATTTTTATATGGTGGTTTGATTTTATTGAGTTATTATTTGGAGCATGTCGCCCCGCTATTTTATTTATTTTTGTATTCTTGAATTTTTGCCTGTACCCAAAAGTAAGGTGGGGTCCATACCGGTTGAAACATCCTTATCACCACCTCGATGCTTGATACTGCCATTTAAGCTAGGATAAAAAAAGTGAACAGAAGGAGTGCCAAATGACTGATTTCGCCTCGACCTTGACAAGGGAGAGGTGGAACAAACGGGGATGAAAAGGTGAGAGGGATTGTGGTGGGGTCGGAATTGAAAAGCATATTGGATATTCCAATGTGTGGATCACATGCCCACAAATGGAAAATGCTCGAGCTCTAGTGTATTTTATCATATATATTTTTTAATTTTTTTATATAGATGTTTTTATAATTTTAAATATTTTTTAAAAATAAAAAAATTTATAATATTATTAAATAATACTTGCTTAATCACGAAATAAAATATAAAATATTTTTTTATGATTTTTTATTTTACTTCGTGATTAAGGAAGTATTTTTTAATAACTTTTTTTTTTACTTCTTGATTAAGAAAGTGTTTTTAATGATATTCTAAATTTATTTTATTTTTTAAAAAATATTAAAAAAATTATATAAAAAATAACTTAAAAAAAACACATACAATATATGCTACAGTCCCAACGGAAGCCCCCAGCGGGGACTGTAGCACGATCCGCCCACAAATAGAAGCTTTGGAGCTTAATTTTAGATTTCCGCTGTATATGGTTACCTATATATATATTTTAAAAATTTTATTAATATAATTAGTTAAAATAGTTATTTTTTATTAAAAAAATGATACAATTAATCGCATTAATAAAATATATAAAAAAATACGTAAAAGTGACTGCATATATAATTTTTTTAATTATTATATCTTCTCTCCCCCATCTTTCACATCCACATGACCATCTTGGACCACTTCTCTTCTTTTCTTCTTCTTTTTTCTATTTGTATTAATGATAGCTAAGAAAATTATGGAATTCATGACACCAAATTAATAGCATTGAAAAAAAAAAAGAAAAAAAAAATTATTAAGAAGTGAAGTCATAATGCATTTATTTCAAGTTTTTTGCCTATTAAATGATAAGTAAAGTATCAACACAAGGATGGATGGTTGGATGAGTGAGCCAAAATGTTATACGGACAGGTTGGTAAGCAAAATCAGACTTCGAATTCAACTAGTGAACAAGTTGAGCATACACAAAATAATTTTGTATCGATGCATAAGACTCACAGGCTGTTACTAGATGAGCGTATATTGAATGGTAGTGAAAAGAAATGAAAAATTAATAATAGAATATTAAATAGTAATTAAAAGTAATAATAAAATAATAAATAGTAGTGGAGTATTATAAGAATACATGAAGTACTTTTAGTACCCAAACGTAACCTGTCCGAGAGACTAATGGTTATGAGGACCACACACAACCTTTACGACACATGGAGCCATGTTCCCTTTGGAGTGGCATGTGTTATAAATGACTAAAGACTTGATAAACTTGTCTTCATTGAGAAAAATCAAAGTTATTGGAACAAAGAAGTAATATAGAAAGCGAACAAGTACCAATGTGCAACATCCACTTGTGCAATAATATTCTGGCTAAGAAAAACTCTTGCTACAGTCGCCTAGTTTAGTCGCAGGGCAAACGACTCTGACGTAGACAAAATATTTAAACGCATCATTTCATAACTTCTCTGCATTTCTCCATATGCCTCTCTTTCTTCCATTTCCATTACACCATTTCCCTCCCTCTCCGTATTTCTCCCTCTCGATTTCTCTCCCTTGAAGACGAAGATCCCACATCGTCAAGACTCTGTGTTCTCTCAATTCAAAATTATGACCACAAAGTTTATTCTTGGGGCCTGGTGCAAAATTATGTATCAAAAGATCTTATTCTATTGAGATTGGACACGCCGACAATGACTGTTTCTCCTCCTCTTTAGTATCACGCACATATACACAAAACAAGCTTCTAGAAATCTTTATTTCTATAGTAAAAGCCCAAGCAGTTTTGGCTCAAATGATGCAAAAACAACAATAAAGACTCAGAGAAAGGAAATCAAATAAAATAGCGAGAAAACGAGAAGAAACAAGAACGAAAACAATACCCAGTAACTAATCCTACAAAACTACACAGAAAGTTATGAGTTTTGTCTCATGAACACACGAAAAAGAAAACACTAATAAAAGAAATGGGATTATTTGCAGCAGTTTTTTTCCCTAAACAGAGGTATGAGGCCGACCAAAGCGAATATCCATTGACAAGAAGAAGCAGTTGATGAAATGTAGACTGAGAAAGAAAACCCAAATGCCATACGTGGGAAGACGAAGACCCAGACGATGCAAAACTCTGTTTTAGTGAGTTTTTCGTTCTTTACGATTTCGGTTTCTAGTGGGATCCTTTTACTCTTCTGCCTCTATTGTCATTTTTTTAAAAAAAATTGACGTGCCGTCAACGACTGCACACCGATTACCTATCATGACTGTATATAAAAGAATTGTCTAGCTAAAGTGTCAAGCATCATCCTCTCCGAAGAAGGTGTAAGAATCAAATTCAAAAGGAATTTAGAAACATCCGCGCGCACTAACAATAGATCACGTGATTTGATTAAAAAAAAGGATAATGTGGTTTAGATCTCATATGGGGTGACTGTTTACGTTTGAGTAGTAGGAATTCTCATCTATTTTATAAATAATAATAATAAAAAAATAATGATAGAATATTAAATAATAATAAAAAATAATTAATAAATAATTAATAATTAATAATTAATAATTAAATATTATGAGAATAGATGAAGATTCAAATTCGACCATTTATATGATTTATTAATTGATTTATTTATTTTTATAAGAATGCTTTTAAAATCTTGCGTGTCGAGTTGTCCATAATTAATGAACTTTCATAGAAATGGTATAAGAAGAGAAGCCTTAAAACAGGACGAAGTTGCTATGCTAAGAAAAGTCATTGATGATGGCTGCCGGCCCAAAGTTCAACCTGTAATGTTACTGTTCTATTGGGACCCTCTGAAACTCTGTAGTCCTTCCCTTGATCTACGCTAGCTATATGTCCCATTAAAGTTTAAGTAATGTTATATATAATTAAAATCAATAAATATTATGCAATTATTTAAAATAAAATAAAATTTATTATTAAAAAATTAATTTCTTTTTATGTAGGTCTCATATTTATTCATTTTTTTTAAAACAATTGTACGACTCTTACACACTCACAATACTTGATTTCTTTGAAGTTTAATGAAAATGAGTTCTTCAGCTACCCATTTTACTGCTACAATTTGCAATATATTAAGAAACATTAATAATTTTGTGTCTTTTCTTTAATTTGTATTTTTTTTTAGCAATACAGATTATTTACAAGAGTTTTACTTTTGTGTTCTTGCATTTGCAAATCAACAATGAAAAATTTTATACATTAATTATTATTTACTATTTCATACCTTACATCTTACGAAAAATATTCTTACATTTTATAAAAAATACTTCAGCACTTTATAAAAAAAATATATATATATTTACAGTCCTGAGTAGAGGATTGTGTGTGCAATCATATTGATGAATTGAGTAAAAAGGAAAAAATATCATTTTAAAAAAGATATTATTGTAATTTTAATTTTTTTTAAATATAATTGTATAAACTTACATTCTCTAAATGGAAACTGTACGTAGACTAACTCATAAAAAATAATATAAACATAAAATGTAAAAATAAATAATATAAATAATATTTTGTGAATTAGAGTTTTTCTAATACTTTGATTTAGATAAAAAATAAATAAATTCAAAATAAAAATAAAAAAAGAAAAAAAAGAAAAGAAAAAGAAAGCCAAAAGCACAATATTCGAAGAATAACATCAATTAATGTCGAGCTGAAAAGCAAAATTTAAGACAGAAGAAAGCAATTGACGTGACAACCACGTTGTAAAAAAAAGTCAATTCATACGTAATATATATTAATTGGGACCATATAATTTAATAATTTGTGATTCGAAAGTGTTACCAACCTAAGATTTTTGAATGGTTTGATTAACACACCTAACTTATAAAAATATTGGGGCCATACAATTCACGATGGCATAGACAGCAACACCTAGTCTATACTCATGACGCCTGACGGGCACTTCACAGTGCTCTGAATTTTGCGGATCATCTAACAGTAACATTGACTCAACGCATGCAGACTTTGCCGCTCTAACAACTAGAAATCATACTTACAGTCGTGAGTGTGTAGTCATTGTGTAATCGTTTTGAAAAAAATAAATAAATATGAGACTCACATGAAAAAAAATTAATTTTTTAATAATAGACTCCACTTTTTTTCAAAACGACTGCACGACATTTGCGCATTCCATGACTATATGTAACATTACTCTTTTGCAATTAAACATTTTCCTAGAAATTTATTGTCATGTTCAATGCAACAAGAAAATAAGATTAATATCTTTTTTTTTTTTTAATTTCTCTTTGTCAAAACTCTGTTTGCATCACTCTAATAAATATATCAAAAATTCAGGAAACTTTTCTTGTTTTTTTTTTTTTTTAAATTGTCAATGAGAACTCAGCTAGGCCAACGAAAAAGAGATGAAAATGATGGAAACCTAATTAATGTAATTGCTTGGAACATCAGTATTTAGATGATATAGTATTTGGTTTCAAGACGTGGAATTCTTGTAAATTTCACGATGATAACATTTCGAACTTTGTTACTTATAATCTCGCACGTCTTTTTTTTTTTTTTTTATTCCTGTGAAACTAATTGAGTTCTTCTACTCATCATTCTATATCACATATTTGTTATAGGAAATAAAAAATAAAAAAATATGTGTAATGTGTAGTATAAGAATAATGAAAAAAGTTTTTCTTAAATGTTTGATGTTCCAAATACGTAAGACCTTTTGGTTTGATCATAGTCGGAAGGAAATAATAGATATAGTTATATTGTTTCCTCATTTTGACATCGATCACTTATATTTATAAAAAATGGTCAAAGTGTTAATCACGAGGGTTGCTATAACCACAAAAGATTCTTATAGAGAATCCACACTTTAAAGATTTTTAAAAAATACAAAAAAAAATCACAAATTTATTTAAAAATGTTTTCTTAATCATTAAGTAAAAAAAATTAAAAAATAAAAATAAAATAAAATTCGATACAAGATTTTGATGTGTTTTCCATATTTTTTTTATACAAGTAGAAACTTTCACATCAACAATATTTGATGTGTATATAAATAGACGATCTATGACTCGCCATGTGAGGGGACGGTACCGTCCCTTTCTATCGTTGTAAAATGTGAAAAATCTCAATAAATGATGAAAACTATGTATTAAGCATGTCCAAAAGGCAGAAGGAACTACTTGAGTAACTTAGTTCTTATACAAAATCATATTATCTCATTTCATTTCATCTCATATAATCATTACAATTTTATCAAACTCTCACACAAAATATAATAAACAATTCAATTTTTTCAAATCTTGAAACAAAAATTATATTAAAAAATTATATTATAACAATATTTTATTCAACTTTCAACATCTTGTCTAATCTGAACTGAACTGCATAACCAAACGAGTCCTTATTGAGTTCCCTCAAGTCATTTGCTTGTTTTGGTCAATCAAGTTGGGATTAAAAGGCTAATTAAAATAGCATATCCATTTGTAGTTAAATCTAAAGGAAATGAAAATATAATTGCTTCTTAAAAAAAACACAGAAAAAAAAGGGTTTTTTTATATTACCAAATTAATTCCAAGTCTTCTAATAATTAATATAATTCAGTATGCATGGTAGGTTGGGATGGAAGCTGACTCAGAACACACACACTTTTATAGCACAAATTTCATAAAATCCACCAAAGTCTCCTTTTCATGCCATGATTGTGTCCTAAAGTTTCACACCCCCAAAATGTTTTAAAATAGCATTATAATTAACAGCATTATCTGTTTATAATAAAGCTGATCCAAAGCTTGAATTAAAAAATAAATAAATAAATAAATTAAAAGCTATTTTTGTTTATGACCAAAATAACCAAGCTAGCTATAACAATGGAACAGAATTCCGAAGTATATGGGAAGCCAAGGTTTGAGAGAACCTTAAAAAAGGGAGAAAAACATGGTCAAAATTCCAACAACTCTGTAAAATCCAAAATAAATAAAATTCCAGAGCCTAAAATATCAAATTCTTGAACCAAAATTGGGAAAAAAGGAAATGAACCCACAACGTGGCAGCATGGAATGCAAAGTTGGTAGTGGAATGAATTGTTCAATCCCAAATAAGAAAAGCTATCTCTCATCATTCATCCATCCATCCACCTCTATTTTATAATTATTATCCTCCTGAAAACAACCCAATTCTCATGCCCCTATCAAATCCAGCCTAGCTAGGGGGATCCATCTTCTTCTCTTTCTTCTTCTTCTTCTTCTTTTTGTTGATCCAGATCCATTGCTAATTATTGGGTACTACTCATATTCCATCCATCATCGGAGAAGATCCTATAACATTAACATGGTATGTTCTCAAACCTCTTTAGACAAACATGTTCGTTTATACGATAAAGCTGGCTTGGTTCGGTTGTTGGAGGTTTGAATTATCTGTTGATTTGCATATATTCTTTTCTCACATGTACTGTAGATCAAATAAGGGTTCGTATCATATGACATGACATGAAATGAGGTGCCCGCGCACATACCTATATATTACATTGATATGTTCATCGTATATCTTTTTCTTTTTTCCCATAATTATAACGAACAAAAGATGAATGATTTGGGAGTTATTACAAGTCTTGTACTTCTAAGTTTGGGAGTTATTGATCTACATATTGCTTGATTTAAACATGATCATGAAATGGATTCTTGTCTCATGTCTTCTGTTTGAACTTTTTTTTTTTTTGCCTCTTTTTATACTCTTCTTTGCAGTCTATATGAGGAATATATATATATATATATATATATATATATCCATAATATCATTTATAATAATGAGGTTATTAAATCATGTATGTTGTCGTGCATTATATTCTTGTGGAGATGGGATCTTATTCCCTGCAATATATATATATATATATATATATATATATATATATATTTTTAATAATTGATAGGCAAATTCATCATCTGGAATGGCTGTACATGATGAATGCAAGCTCAAGTTCTTGGAGCTAAAAGCAAAGAGGAACTATCGATTCATTGTGTTTAAGATTGAAGAGAAGATCCAACAGGTGATAGTAGAGAAGCTTGGGAATCCTGATGAAACCTATGATGATTTCACTGCCTCCATGCCCGAAAATGAGTGTCGTTATGCTGTCTATGATCTTGATTTCACTACCAACGAGAATTGCCAGAAAAGCAAGATCTTCTTCATTGCATGGTAATATAATTAATTAATTTAGACATACGTACAATATGCAGCATGCATGCACGAGAGCTAGCTTTCAGTATTTAGCAGAAAATATAAATGCATGTCTCAACACACACACACACACAATCATGTCGTGATGAATATTATTAGTATGACATAATTCTTTATCAGTGTGTAGAGCACATCATTTACATGATCACTTAGATGGTAAGACTTCATGATTTGTAAGATTCAAATTTTAAAATTTATCTTACAAATCAGATTATGTCATATAAGCACTTTATCCAGTGTGCTTTACATGTACACATGCTTGAGAACATATTTTTTCTTATGAATATTGTTTTCTTACCTCCTCATATATGTACAATAGGGCACCTGACACATCCAGGGTGAGGAGTAAGATGCTTTATGCAAGCTCGAAGGACAGATTCAGGAGAGAATTGGATGGGGTTCAAGTGGAGTTGCAAGCAACAGATCCAAGCGAGATGAGCTTTGATATCATTAAGGGGCGAGCTCTCTAAATCATCTTCTTATAGTATTAATTCACTTTTATCTTCAAAACAAAGCCTGATTGTTCTGATCTATTATTGTTCGAGTACTACTTGTACTGGAGATCATCTATACCTCTTTTCCGGTGACTTTTTTTTTTTTTCTTTTTTCTTTGGATCATTCATGTTTTGGTTGAATCTGGAAATTACGATATAATTTCATGTTATAGATTCTTAATTTGTTGGAGTACTACCGGCATATGCAAGGATTTCTTAATTGAATACCAGACCCATTAGAATTTATTGATTACTGACTCATGAAATTATAGGCAAGTTCTAAAATTTAGTTGTACCCTTAAAATGGCCCAACTCATTTGTTAGAGTCTATGTGTACGTATGTGTGTGACTGGCCAACTCATGAACCAAATGAAAAGCCCAAACCCAGTTGCAAAGAAAACCATACCCAACGGGCTGACTGCTTTATATACCCACGAGCCCCATGCACATGCCGACTTCATTCTCTGCCCTTGTGTACGTAACCAGCATTACTAACATGCACAACACGACCAAAACGGTAGCATCGTGCACGTCCCACGTTCACTACGCCAAAGCCGCGGCCAACCTCCATGACCGCGAAACCGGAAGCTACCGTCAAGCCAACTGAAGACCCACTCCACTGCACCTCCCTCCTCTGCAAGCACCGCCTATAGACCACCGTAAACCACTCGGTTAAGCCCCTGTTCTTTCTCCTCAAAACAGAGCAGTCCCGCACGACTCCCACTGCCGTGAACGCTGAAGTCCAGCAACCGCAGCCCACGTAAGCGACACTCCCTCAGCCACAGACAGCTCCTCCACCATCTTAAGTAAATTAGGGCAGCAAAAAGAACCAATGGAGACCTGCCCTACGCGGCAAGCAGAAGCCAGACAACCGCACGCTGCCGAGCTTTGTCCTGCAGGACGGAAATGGAAATCGCCACGCCCCTTTCCCTCATGGTCAGGGAAGCACACCCCGCTTGCAGCCTATACCGTCGCCTACACCACCGCGGCGCTCCACCACAACGCCGCAAGCTATACTCAAACGCGCACACTGTTTTCACACCACAAAACAGAGCAACGTTGCAACCCTTGCCTCGCTGCAAACCACAAACGAACCCAACCGTAAACCACGACATCTCCTTCCTCTGAGATCACCTAGATCGCAGCCCAGACCTCATGCACGGGTCCTCCGTCCGAAGCAAAACCAACTCCATCGCACAGCTCCATACACGCTCGGCAAGATTTCGGTATAAATATCAAGCCCTAACTTGCTGTGCCTCCACAAACCGCCAGCACCATGTTTCCGTCGACTCATACTCCTCCGCTGGTCAAGCTCTCTCTCGGCTAGTCTCTCTCACAATCTCTCTCTCATGCATTACAAGTATATTACGGGTGAGGGCAGATTACCTGAGTTGAGAGTTGTACTCCCATGTCTTAAAGTTGGTCATGAATTTATGTTTAGAGTGGACTTAATATGTTTATTTTATGGGTTAAGACCATGTATTTGCATGGATGATACGACCTTGCACAGGCGATAATATAAGACCAATTTACGAAGCTAACATTAATTTTTTTTATGAGAATAAAGAACTTCATATATTAATGATGAGCTAACTCGGTCAATACAGCAGAATGAATACCTCCAGGAACACTTTCTAAATCAATAACTAAATCAGTACATAACAATGCATTTTTTGCCAACAAATGAGCAACGTGGTTGCAGTCCCTCTTCACAGCTTGAATCTACCAATTACTTCCACCATATGCCCTTACTTGCTCAAGTTTTCTTCAGATCTGTGAACAAATCTTAAGTTTTAAGGAATATAGGTTATTTAAGTATTTAGAGTTTATAATTAAATTTTACACTTTATTAATAATTTACGTGATGATACGTGTATTTTATAGGTAATTAGTCGCACTCTAAAAATATTAGATTAGCGATACGTGATAAGTAGCATGATCATACCAACGTATATACGGTAAATGACATGTCATTTTATAAAAGTATTGTGCATGTATCATGTCCTTTATTGGAAGCCCATTTTTATGTAAGTGAATTTTGAATGTCATAGTAATATGTGTTACATGCATGATCATGATATGTTTTCATTTATGATTACAATAAGCTATGTCATTATGTGTTCCACATGCATCACGGTAAGAAAGATAAAAGACAATTTATGAAAGAAGATTTAAGAACGACCATCATATACGCATGATACCAATGCAATCATGGGTGGATGTGCAAGTCATGGACTTAAGCGTGGTTTACTACAATATGTTATGATTAAATCAGCGATTCCCCTTCATGTAATGCCTCGATCCTGGAGGGTCAGAAGGTTAGTTCTTGTCACTTAAAACTTTGAATTTCCAACAATACAAGCATAGACTCCAAACAATAAAAGCACTAGGCTCTATAACATGTATACTTCATTTATGCAAATTTATGACCCTCCATATGAAACTCCTTCCACATAAAAAATAAACTCCACAAGGTCTCAAATAAGGATCATTGTCTAAAAATACTACTCAAAGGTATAATAACTAATATCCTAAATAATAATCATCCAATAATTACTTGTATCATTTGGCACTTATTTCAGTTTGATAGCTTACTTGTGCCTTTTAAGCAGTTATTCCTCTACGCTCAACTAATCTCGTCCATGTTTCCCATTCCTGGTCCTCCACTCAACTAATCTCGCCCGTGCTTTCCATTCATGGTCCTCAGTTGGAATCTCAATGTCATCTAGCAAAAGATAATGGAGATAATTAGGTGAGTTATAAACAACTCAGTAAGCAACGAACTTATATTAGTGTGTAAATATGAGCTAATTATAAAATGCAGAAACAGACAGTCCTAAAAAAAATATGGCAGTGGTATTTTCAGAAGTATTTCATTACAATAATAATATACAAAATACTATAGGCACAAACATAACTGAAACAATATCATGAACATGGCAGGGTTCTGCATGTAAGCGGTTAGCCAAACAAAACATAAATTGCTATCTTGTCACCAAATTGAAGTACTCAAAACAGAGGCCATGTTTTCCCCATGGCAGGATTGTGCATTCTGCGGATATAGCCAAGCATAACATAAACCACTTTGTCACCAAAATGATTAAACTCATAACCGAGACGAACGACGAGGGAAACAGGTAGAGAAAAGGAGAGGCATGGGGTTGTCTCTAGGAGGAGAGAAAAAGAGGAGAGGAGGCGTTGGGGCTGGGGCAAGGGGATGGGGAAGAGATATAGGGTTTTTTGAGGACTTAAGCTTGGGCTTAAAATTTGGACTTGGGTCTTAATATGAGTTGAGTTATTACAGCCCCTGTAGCCACAAAATGTGGAATTGGTACACAACCTTACACACGGATTACGGTGTGTTGGCCAGTTATATAATTTAGATAAGTCAGACAATTCAAATGGTCAGATAATTCAAATAAGTCAAGATCAATTATGATAAGAAAAGTCAAGCATGTCATAAGTATTATGTTAATATAAGAATTAAGTCTGCACGTATTTCCAGAAAATCTTATATTTGTTATGTTTATTGTATGATGTACTACTTATTAAGTATTCGACTTATTTTGTTATTGTATGTTTTATGTTTTAACCACCCCAAGTGAGAATATTTATAATGATGGAGTGCAGGATGAGACTCGGCCCAGGGAGGCGTTGTAAAACCACCACTTATCTCAAAAGTTTAAACTAATGAGAAGAGGTAGATTTTATTATTTATTTTATATCTTAACACTTCCTCTCACGTATGGGTCAGAATCCCCCTTAATGGGTGGCTCAACCCATGGAATATTTAATTAAATGTTACAGAGTGTAGAGTCAGGGTTCGAACTCAAGATCTCTTCTCTTATACCATATGAAATCACCACTTGTCTCAAAATCTTAAACTTATGGGAATTGATAGATTTTATTATTTATTTTATATCTTAATAGGCTTGGCAGATGCCTAGATTATGTACAAAAGTTTTGAGTTAATGAGTATTATAGTACAAAGTTTGAGAAATTTTAATAAGTATTTTCGCGTACTTTCTTTCAGATTTTAATGAATTATGTTTTATTTTAAATTATAGAATCTTTTGTATCTAGCGTTTTCATAAGAAAATAAAAGTTTTTAAAGGCAATGTGAGTGACACTTTGGTCCTCTTAGATGCCGTTTAGATAGTGAGTTGATCAGATGAAAGTTAAATAAAATATTATTTTTTAATATTATTATTATTTTAGAATTTGAAAAAGTTAAATTGTTTATTATATTTTACGTGAAAATTTAAAAAATTGTAATAATAAGATGAAATAAGATAAAACACTTTCACCATCAAAATAATTCTAACGTCATTGTTAACCCTGGGTGAACGCGGAGTAACAGAAAATCTCCCTTCAACCGCTCTACGCTCATTTGCAACGTAGAATCCACCTACAAATACCCTTTCAATCGTCACTTTCGGTAAATTGTTATATACAAACATAATTCACAAGAGTCGGCAACTCGTGCACTGTGCCTTGCCAGAAAGTCTAGCTGCAACCTAAACTTATAAGTACTTTTTCTATGCAAACAGATCTAGATCACCTCATCAAAGGATCATCATGACAACCCCTCGCTAAGTTATCAAAACATGCAAAGTCAAATGGGCAGACCCAATTAATTAGTAATTCCAAACCCAGGTGAATTGAATGAGCTGTTTGGATCACTCTTGAATGCATGTCCACTTCAATGTCTAGATCAGCTAGGACCCTAAATTCACGTACATGGATTATCAACTACGGGCGACTCTAAATCGGGAAAATGTCGACCCATAATGATTATTTTCATAAATTTACATACCAATTATTCCAGCTAACACATGATTGACAGTAGTTGACCAACCTTATTAAATGGCTTAGCACTGTTTACTTTTTTCTAGCCGGCCTCGGCTGATCCAGTGTAACTTTTTGTAACATCAGTACTACTCGAATTAAATGGTTCAAACATTTTACCTTAGAATATAAAATTAATAACATTCAAATAGTTGCGTCAAAATATTTTACGTTCTAACGTAAACAGACATAACGTTCGAATGTATATGTGACGTTCGAACGCATATGTCCCATACGTTCGAATGTAAAAAAATCTCATTCTATCTTTAGTGACGGTTTCCAAAAACTGTCACAGAAAATACCTTTTAGTGACGGTCTAGGGACTGTTACAATTTTTCAACAGTCACTAAAAAGTAATTGTGTCGTAGTGTACATGCGACTTTAAATCGGGAAAATGTCGACCAATTATTCCAGCTAACACATGATTGCAGTAGTTTACCAACCATATTAAATGGCTTAGCACTGTTTCCTTTTTTCTAGCCGGCCTCGGCCTGATCCAGTGTAACTTTTTGTAACATCAGTACTACTCGGTCATATCCAATGTTAGTTGTCCTCTTTAATTTTTTTGAGAACCTATATATATGTGGATGCCTATTAGCTCATGATCTGTGCATGCATGGTTTGGTGATATATATGGTCGCAAAGAAAAGAGTAGTTCAAATTCAAGTTCCTCTCCAATTAATGGGTTCAGCTAACATATAATTATGTATTCACGAAACCAAATCTTTGCACCAAGATTTGCTTTACTTCGGACCAAGCTCAATGACTCAGAACACACACCCAACCAACAAATGAATTATATCATAATTCATAAATCAACGAGGTAAAAAGCTAATGCGTTTTGTTTTGATCATTAGCTTTGTACATGATATAAAAGAAAGATTAAATCATTGTAAAAAACCGCTCTCCTCAAAACTATCACTCATAATATTTTTTAACTAGGAAAACACCATAGATATAAAAGAATCCTACAAAAAGATCCCACACAATGATGTGGTGCCACGTCTCCACCTATTTTATTTTCTCTTTCTTTCTCCCCTCCGCCCGTGTCGCCACCCTCGCCCTCTCTCCGCACTGGCCATGGTGGTCGGGGGCCACCTCAAGGTGGGCAGAAGACATCGACGATCCAAGCGGCACTGTTAGCGTGGAGCTCATGGGAGCTCGCCATGCACATTGGTGGCTGGGGATCACATTTCGCACACCGTGTACGTGGTCGACCGCACGCCGCTAGGTGGCGGGATCTGAACCGGTGACTTGTCCTTTGGTTGTCTGTGGTGGTCGGGAACCACCTCGGGAGGGCAGACAACACTGGTGAGGAGGGAAAGGGGGACAAAGAGAGAGAGAAAGGGGGAGGAGGGGAGGCACAGGGCGAGGGGGGAGAAAGAGAGAGAAAAGAAAAAAGAAGAGAGACGTGGCACACTTGCCACATCAGTGTTTGGAATCCCTTTGTGTCTCTAGCAGCCTTCTTTTAACTATATATTATTGTTTTCTCCTCGATGTAACTTATTGGTAGATGATGGGGGAAATGATGTAGTTAAAATGATAATGAGAAACATTCACCTAATATGTACAATAGCCAGCTTGGTCGTAGTCACAAGGCACAAATATTTTCCATTCAACTATATGCATGCTTTAAAATGAGCCAGATTTCCTACTCAAACTTCTCCTGTCTTTAGATTTTCTTTAAAATCTAGAGCCCCGAGAATATAAAAAAGACAAATACAAACAAAAAGACCGGCCCGTTATTATAGATTTTGCCAGTATATATGTATACTCAGTCGGCCACATGCATGATCTATGATCTCCAGTACTCCCATTATTGTCTCTTTAATTATAATTTTGTATGGATCACAAGAATAGTTTCAAGAGTTGAATAATCTTAACGAGGAATCGTGCATGGAAGTGTAGCCTTAGGGGTCGTCACCATGGAGTCCACCATAAAGTTTCTCCATAAACCATCCCCTGGACATGCCAATGTTGTTTCCGAACATACCTCAACTGCTCCTGGAGGAATTGTAGGTTGATATTTGAAGAGCTTTCCGTATTCACTTAGCAAGTGAAACATGTAATCGTACACGAATTCCATTTTCAAATCCTCTTGAATTAACTTGCTTGCCATTTCTGCAATAGCTTGTGCCTGTGTAAATTAAGTTGAAGCACACAAATTTTATAAGCACATAATGTTTGAAGGAAACGCACCATGAACATTTTGAGAAGGTTCATAACAAACCCATCTCCCAAATAAAACCGAACGTTTCCTTAGGGTTTGTGAGATCAGAGGTCTAGTACATACCTTGTCGGTGTGGTTATTGCCCCAATCGACAGCAGACTTAACATCTGTGCACATATGTGAGGTTCTAATGGGCCAGTAGTGTTTCTTTGAAACCAAGCTTCTTGTGAAAAAGTCATAGTACTTGGGGTCGACTTGCAAGGTCATGGAATCGCATGCCAATATGTATTTCTCACTCACCGACCATGACACTCCTTCTATGTATATTTTATATCTTCACTTGTAATATATGCATACAACAGAGCAGAAAGTCTCATCAATAAGACTTGCATTAATGCATGGAAGTAAAACTCTCAAATACATATCGATCGATGAGAAAATTACCTGTGGGTGCATTGATCTTCTAGATTGGAGTGCTTGAATCCTTCTTGACGTTCCACACCCCAGTCCTGAATAAAAAGAAAGAGTCAAAAGTTTCTTTACAAACTCTGATCTGATCCTTTATTAATTTGGTAAAGCGCCCGATTCTATTCATCATGCATATTGGTACTTGCAGTACGTTCATGGACATGACTAACAAATGAAAATTCCAATAGATATGAGATTTTTACTTCTCTATAGAGGCGAGCATTCCATTCATGTTTCTCAGAGAGATTGCATTTCATAAGTTCTCCTCTCCTTGGAGATACGTATGGGTTTCCTCTCCAATAAGCATAGGGTTCTCTATCCTTCCACTTGGTCTTGTTGTTGCTTTCTTTTAAGGCCTCCAGCATAGTCGTCCATGGCTTTATATTCACCTCAATCCTAGAACCACCGCAAAAAAAAAAAAAAAAAAATCTCAAATGAATATATAAAATAGCAATGAAATATTAGACTCCAGGCTATAGATATGAGAAGATCAGGAGGCTTTACCAACCCCAGTAGGACCAATCAGGGAATACGATGTCGTATGATTCGTCATCTCCACAATAATGAAACACCGGCGGCAGATGCTTGACATGATTATGTTCTCTCTTTAAGATCGCCGGCCGGTCTCCACACCAGAACATCAGGTCCAAGTCCGGTACTTTCCCAGGGTACAGCCTCAGAAGCTGCACAATCCCCCATATCGTAAAAACATCCCTAGTTTCGTACGCATTTTGGTATCTCTCAACATAAACCTTTCCCTTCACAATCACCACCCTAAAATTTGCAAAATCTCTTGCTCTGTCCACCATGTCCCTCGTGATTCCCGTCCTCTTCCACGGCCGTAGATCTTCTTGGATCCACCGAGTGTACTGGGGACATGTCACTGCAGACGATTTGTCGGCCTGAGATGTCACGCTCTGGTTGGATGTTGGGCATGTTATTGCTGGGTCCCTATTGGAGCAATTGAATGGGAAGTCGATTTTGATAGCGGGCCTTGGAGGAGTACTTGGCGGAGGAGGAGGCGCCCTAAAGAAGTAATTACCTGCTATATCATACTGACAAGTACAGAAGAAAGCAGACATTATAATTGTGAATTTAATGGATAGATCGACTTTAAATTCAAGTGCTTGAATCAGTTTATTTGCATTTCTCACAGTACTGTAGTTTTGATGATACCCATGAAAGAAGCCAATTCATCATTTTACCAATTTTCAATCCAGAAATATATACATATATATATTAGGCCAAAAGCTTCCTTTTGCGAATGTTGTTTTGGGTGATATACATCTGAGTGTTCATGTATGTGGGTTTTATCTCATTTTCGTTAATATGAGGATGATCAACCCAATATGGATTTTGATTATTATGTTGGATGCCTTCAATATTAACTAGGCTCAAAGAAATTTGCTTGTGTAAATGACTTTTAGTTTTTGTTAAAAAACCTGTTCCATGTTGTTGGAATATTTGATGGTTGAAATCACATGTAGCTGTAAATTTTAATGGTAGAAAACAAATTAGAAACTTATATGTTTTGAAACTTTAGTAAAAAGAATTATGGCTCTCCAGCTAGTACTGGATGAATGGCCGATTAACAGTATGTTATTAACTTCATTCATACCATTTGAAGGTGTCATTTGAAAAGATGGAAAACATGGCTGTATGGAGGGTTCTGGAAAACATGGTCTAAGCGATGCCTAGACCACCTAGGCATCGCTTCTCTTTCTGTTTTCTCTTTCGCCTTTATCCTTCTTTTCATTGTCACCCTGTTGTCACTATGACCCAAGCTAATGCTCTACCACTATTTAAATTCCTAGCAATAAGTAGTGGTCCTCCAGATGATGTTACAACTACTTCATTTTCTTGAGCCTTTTTGCAGGCGTATACACTAAGTTTTGCTGTCCCACATTTATTTTTTTATTAGTTGACTGGTACATACTCTCATCTGTCCCATTTTGGTTTCATAGTGGTTAAGCACTGCTTCATGGCTTCAACCTAGCTAGAATCATCAAGTACCGCATCTATTGATAAACTCAAGAACCTGTCCAATGCGTTTTAAGTTTTTTACATGTCCAAGCCCATATAATATATATATATATATATATATATATATATATACACACACACCCAACACTACTCCATTATCAATAATATTGGTTTATATATGTTCATTTAATTATACTTATAATAGGGGTACTGTCTCAGATAAAATGGAAATTAGAAAAACGACTTTTAGATGGTAATTATGGTGGTGGTACAGGTACTTGATTAATCTATAAGAGAATTGTTATCAAGGGAAATGCTTAGTTTTCTTTTACCCTCTGGTGCAGGATACGAGTAATTAGCATGAGCTTATATATATATATATATATATATATAAGTATGTTAATATACTTTTTAGAAACTATCTGATCTTTAGCTATGAATTAGTTCCTGTAAGTTAAGCTAATTAAGCCGAATGCATGCTTATGCGGCATATGTATCAATCCTCAAGCACTCCCAATTACAAATCCACAGCTAGCTAGAGTTGATACGTTTATTACTTTCCTGGAAGAAAGTAATCGACTATAGTACTCTTAACCATTGAGAAATTCATAGGTGAGAATAGAATATTCTTTAAGCTTTATTTTTTTATTTATGGTAATTAATTGGTAAAAAATAAAAAACTTTATTGTTTTGTATACGTGTATGAGAGAATCACGCCCAAAACAATACTAAATCATTCGGAAATACTGTTGCACTATTCTTAATTTGGAATAGTTGACATTTAAACACCCTCTTTGATCTCTCTCTGGATCTCTCTCTCGCTCTATGTGTAGGTAGTGGGCTGATATCAGTTTTTTCAGCCACGTTTGGTCTGAATACTGAAATGAACTGTACTTATAAAAAACTCATGCTTAAATGAACTAAACATTTGTCATGAATCGTGGGCTGCTGTCTGTATTCATATAAAATATAGATTCTGCAAACTGACCTTATATATATGTTGGACTATATATATAAATTGAAGTTTGGCAATGCTTGTTGAGTGAGTCAATGGAGGCTTCCATCTGATTCATGGCTTCTGATTGTACTTTGCCCACCTAAGGTTTAAACTGCCCTCTCCTATTTCAACCTCAGCATTGTAAAGAGGTTTAACATTTGCTGAAATTTAAAAAATTTCAGGATTTAGTTCCTGCTCTAGTGTAACTTTCTTTTTTTTCCAGACTAAGGTTGATGTTATCATTCCCTTCCCTTTGTATATTCTAATGCCAATCGAGTGTTTTTGTTTTTTAGTTCTCAAATAGGTCTGTTGATAGAGATTTTATGTGCATAGCTAAGGTTTGTGAACTAGAAATGAGTTGTTTACGTCAAAACATGTATGATTTCTACTCCATTTATTAGATTTAGTTGATTATTTATTTCTACTCCATTTATTTATTTTCTCACACATTGCATCTTCCTTTTCTGCATGGATATGTTCATGATCTGTCTGAGTATCTGGATGTTGATATGTGTGGAACTTTTTGTGTCTGATATAACACATGCTCAATCATCTACTCTGTTCAGGTGACCATACCATGGAAACAAATGTTATTGTTTTGTATACGTGTATGAAGTACTTCCTGGAAAATCAACTTTTCTGCATGGATATGTTCATGATTTGGGATTCTTGGAAATTAAATATTTGTCCTAATACTAATAGATTGTTATATTCTGAATCTTAGTGGAAATTAGCATCATCATGCAAAATCTGGTGGGTATGGAAATTGGTTGCATATGGACCACTATCAGCCACATTACCCACTTCAACTTGCTTTCAAAACTAGGAAGAGTAATTTAAGCATCTGCACGCAGGATGCAATGCATGTGGCGTATTGAAGACAGAGGAGATCAGAAACAGGCTGACGCACTTGATGCAAGGTTTGTAGGGAGACCCAAAAACCCAACATTGAACGAATTGGCTTTCTGCTTTTTTTTTTTTTGGAGTATGATACTTGAGATCAATAAGATCATGTGCCTTTCCTAATGTGATGAATAGTACTTCTCCTGTGTAATAATATATGAATGGTGGGAATTTGGACAAATCTTTTTGTTTTATTATCTAACTGCACAACGAAGTTCTGTTCGTTTCTATAGAGAGCTGATAATTGATGGCCATCCTCGCTGGACAAACTTGTCCTAATTTTCTGTTTTTCTAATTCCAAGTTAATTAATGAGTTTAATACCTCTAATTTCCAACAAGTTGGAGTCCTCATGAACTCTGCTTTCCAATGGTTGGTGTATGCAATCCCATTTTAATTGGGATGGATGAATTTATTACTCTTTATAATGTTTTATTAATGATGGTTCAATTATATAATTAAATAATCTTTTTGAAATATAGGACATATGATTTTGTCCTTCCATTAGGGCATTACAAATGGAATAGGTATTATACATTATGTCGAGATTTTGATATATGAGGTTTTATGAAATATGAGGTTTTGGATTTTGCCTATTATAGTTATATGTTTTGGCACAACAAGGATGGTTATAAAACCAATACAAATATCTATCCAAAAGTAGAAAAATTTCTTATAATCATGCCAAAATTAAAGAGTAAGGAAAGAAGTAATCAGTGCAAAAATCTAGCCCAAATTGAGTTCAATATCATTATCCGGAATTACAATAAAAGGGAAAAAAATATAACTAAAAATAGCGATCTGTAAGGGAAAACAACATTTCTTTGCCTCATCCAATGTGCGCGCCGAGTCAGAACACGGTTTCCTGCCATCTTTGCACTAAATTGCCAACTAAACATATCCCAACGCCCTCGAATTGCCAAAGGAAAGTTTAGCATTATCTGACTCGGATCTTCCTGCATCAAATACACATACGTTAAATATTCCCTTTTTATTATGAATAGGTATGCAAATCTATGAAAAGGTATGAAAAAATAGACGTAGGAAATTGGCTTGGGAGCTTACGCCATTGAATAACATATATAGTGAAAAGATAAAATTATCTTGATATTTGTCCAAATGTAATTTTATATTTTATATGGTATATTTTTAAATTATAGGAAATAAACACTAGAGAATCTAACGTCCAGATATGTATTTTTTATTAAATATCTAATTTGATGATTAACTTTGTATTCAAATGACCGTATAAGAGTGAAGGGCCTGAATTCAATATAATCGACTTTTTTACAAATGTTAATGTAAATAACGGGTTCTTTGAAGCTTTTTTGTTTTTTTTTTTTCTTGAGACAAGACATGTTAATTGTTAGAGAGGGAAAAATGGTTTACATATCTGTGTGTCCATGGGTCCCACCGTCAGAACTAAATAGTGAAATATATTTTTGTGATGTGAAGTTTGTAATACGCGGGATCACCAAATATCTACAAGCCAAAATTGGAGGGAAATTAGCCTAACTTTTAAAAGTCTATACCAGATGCAAGTCACTTCATGACTTTCAGCTCACTACACGAAAGCAGCGCAGTACACAAAAAAAGTTGCCTCTTATATATTGACTTCAAGGGAAATCTGGTTAGACAAGGGTGGCAAAGGCCTGTATATGAATGTGGAGGCCATTGGAGACGTTGATGATTTTCAGACTGACCTTTAAGCACTAAGGAGCCCTGTATGTATTTTCCTACCATCTTTTATTCCTCCTTCTCCACTTCCTTTTATAATAAGTAGCTTCTTGTGTATGCCACCCCTTATTAGCTTCATAAAAATGGGTTTCCTAAGTTTATTCCCCCACATTATTGGGGTGAAGCTAAACTAAACTGAACTTATGGATTTTCTCAGCTGAGGTGAAATCCATATTTTATTTAACAAATATGGTGTTGGTTATTTATAAACTAACCTGATAATCTGGTGAAGAGGGCAGTTTAGAGATTTTTGTAAATGGTGAACTTATTTCACAAATCTGTAAACTGGGTTTGCACAGTTTCATAGTCTGTGAAATGACCTTATTTCACCGAAGTAATAGAGCTAATCTGGGGTTTAATAAAACCAACCTTATGTCATCTTGGTGAAGGTAAAGAAAATGTAAGGAGATAGACGTGGTCATAAGACAAATCCATAAACCCAGTTTAGTAAACTGCATGAAATGATACTGAGTTCATTTATGAACTTCTCTACAACCATAAACCAAACATGAATGGATTTGCACAAGCTTTTCTTGTTGCCATTCAGATTTCATGAATAAAGATTTCTTTATGGGTCTACCAGCATGCCTTAATCTTATTATTCCTAAGATTGTTTTATTACCCACATCATCCAGTTTTATCACAGAGGAAGAACTAAAGTAGACTTTTTGGATGGCCTTGGTTGTGTGGATAATGTAGTTAGCTAGTAAAATAGTTATAGTTTAATGTGCTAATGAAGTAAAGGCCCGTAGAGATCTTGCATTTCCACGATGATCACCCTCAGGTTTTTTGGTTTTCACATGACAGAAACTTTTACAATACAGTTGCATATAGAATTGATTTCCAAGCAATTGTAACTTCAATTTGCCATGAGAGGAACAAGAAGAGGACATGGTGGACATGCCCGAATGATAGAAACTCGCACACGCGCACCAGAAATGAGCACATGGAGTGGTCCAACACCCCAGTCGCAACCGTGTAGGTGGACACGAATGGTTCAACAAAACTCATCATCGGATGACTCAACACAGCCCCCAGAGATGGTTTTGGGTACTGAGTTTCCTGAAATTAGTAGCAATGGTCCAAATACAAGGCCTGAGAACAATGGTAATAAGTATTGTTTTGGTGGAAATTGCAAAGAATTTATTATTCATTACTCTCAGATTTAGCTTCAATATTTATTGTTTTATGTGGTGGCTGCACTCTAGACATTCTTGGTATGCATGCTGTAAGAATTATTTGTTAGTTCTATTCAACATACTTAGTTGAATGCAAGTTTCTCATTAGCATTAGTCTTAAATTGGTTTGATATTTGAAATTCATTCCCCACTCATTTAACACTTCGTGAAGGTCCATGGAATGTATTTCAATGGTCAAAAAATAGTGAAAGTGAGGAAACACTAATTGATTACTTAATTAGATGAGGACATGACCTATGATGTGCCTATTTTCCTCCACTAAACTGCTCTGTTTAGCACCTGGTTTATAGCCCAGGGGCATTGTTATCTCTTCTTGGTTTCAAGTCATTGACGACTTCTATGGGAGAAGAATGGTTGCAGCAAGGTTGGATTTTTGCATATCACTTGTATTTAAGGGAACATATTATTTGCTCTAATGAAATATTTGTAAATATTTTGTGAAGGCCATGTAATTAAAAGCATTGAATGAGGTGAAATTGCTTCTATTATTATGAAGTAAAATTCTTGCATTTGTTATGTTCAAGTCAGTAGCTATTTTTTGTTCCTTTCAAGAGCATATCTCATTTGTGGGTTCAGTTTGTCGTCAAATCCAACCAGGTTTTTTTTTAGCTACTGACTTGTGTAGGTAGAGATTTAGTTAGGAGGGTGTAGAGTGGTTCTACTCTTCAGTTCCGTCGATTTCTCTCTTAGCTAGATCTCTAATATGGCTACTGTTTTTTAGCCATATCTAGTGGACGTATGCAAAAAATGTGGAATAATTAGAAAAGCTGGAAACTTAGTATGTGGTTTTTCTTTAAATGGTTTTTCTTTGAGTAACATGGTATTAGTGAAGATGGTCATGCACGTTTGAGATGTGTGGTTCTGGACACAGTAGTTGGTTTCTTCAGATTATTTTTGTTGTTAGTCATTCATTGTCAACATGTGAATGGCAGGGAAACTACCAATGCGGAGGAGTCGTGGACCAGCTGGGTGCACTAAGTTTATGAAGCTTCGTAAGCATGGTCTCATTCCTTTGAAGATTAATGATGGTGAAAGGGCACCATCATGTGAGAATGCAGTGTTCTTTACAACAAGGGTAACATGGATTATCAAGCATCATGCAACCATGGCTCAAAATACTTGGGATGCTGTAGATACACAAGAAAAAGAGGAGCTAATCAATCGTGTTCGGGTATTGTGCTGCTTGCATTAAACTAGGAAAATAGATTAAATTACAGTTATATTTTTAAAGATGTTATGTGTATTTTCTGATGTCTTTTGGTTTGATGTTACAGGCTGATTTCATTATAGATTGGAGCAAAAGGAATCATCGCGAGATGGTCGAGAAGAACCTTGGAAAGAAGTTCAATGACTTTCACTACCAACTTCATAAAATATACTTGGAATGTGCAACACACGATGAGGCATTAGTAAAATCAACCTCATTGGTGGAACCAGATGTATGGAAAAAGTTATGTGGGAGATGGGGTAGTGATGAATTCAAGGTAACAAGTGACGTATAAACAGTTTGAAAATATAAGACAGCTTTACATTTGATGCAATTTATTGGAAAGAGATATGTGTTGAGTATTGTTAACATTGCCATTATAAATATTGCAGAAAATATCCAATCAAAATAAGGCCAATAGGAAAAGGCAGCATGTAAACCACACAGCAGGGAGAAAGTCTTTTCTGAGGTTAATACAAGAGATGGTAAGATTATTATCATTTTCAATATCTAAGCTCATTGGTTAGTGCTAGTGTGTAAACAAAAGAACGTCCTTAATATTCATGTATGTAATTGAAGGGTCCGCGCTCATCAAACTTGGTAAATTTCTATAAAGAAACTAGATGGTCAAAGAAGAAAGGGGCATTTGTCACTCCCATGACAGAGACACTCTATGTGCGTGCTCTCTAACTTACCAACTTTGTACTATGTTGTTCCATTCATAGATAAGTAAATAAAGAGTTTAGTTATTCCCCCAAATGGTATAAATGACAACAAATATGATTTTGCATCAGAATACGATGATTGAGAAGTTCGATGAGATGGAGCCTGAGGAGCGCACAGATGAGGCTGCAAATGTTATATTTAGAGATGTGCTAGGACACAGATCTGGTTATGCAAGAGGACTTGGTGGTTCAGTTATACCTGAGCCTAGACCATCATCTATGTTGGCACAAGTTGAGCACCTAGCCCAAGAAAATGAGAAACATAAAAATGAGGCAATGATGTACAAGACTGAATTGGATGACCTGAAAAGGGAAGTACGAAAATTATTGGTTTGGCAACAATCGTATGACCAGAGGATGAACTTACTTGATACTGATTTTGAAAGAGTGTCTAATGGAGACACTCTAGGAAATATTTAGCTGGATGGCCTTCTAAACTGGGATTTTTTGATATTTTGCTAACTTTTGCTGGCAGGTACAGGAAATATTTATTAGTTGTCTAGAAAATGGTGCAAGGTATTTTGACTTTTAGTTGTACTTGCTGGATGTTGCTTGATGGAATTATAAATAGTCCTGGGCTACAATATTTTGGTGGGAAAGGTTATGAGATAACTTTGTTTTGTATGCTTTAAAAGCCATTCCAACTGCATGTATTGTCTATACTAGCTAAGAGAGTTGCTGATGCATATTCTATAAGATTAGTTATGATGCTAGTGATATTAAATACATAAGACTTGAGAGATGTATACTAGGTACAAAGAAATGTTTGGTAATTGTTTTCTGTAATAGACTATAGGTAGAGATAGTTATGTTGAATATACATGTACAGTTTAAGATATCTAATCATATGCTGTCATTTGATTAACTCGGCTACTACTGGAAAGGATACAAGTTTTGCATTATATTTGGGGTTATGGTTGGGTCAACTTGGTTTTGTTTTAATTGAAGTGAGGTTTGGCTTGTCTTTGTTGGGATTTTTTAAACAATGTTGCATACAGTTTTTTAACCAATTGGTGTTTTTTTTTTTGTATATTATATGGACATTAGTCCTTGCATGCATACATAATTATCTAGCTTCAAAAAACTAACTGGGTATGCACTGTTTTCAATATTTGGTGGTGTGGGTCAAACAAAAATGGCATGAAGATATCGTTTGCTGGAATTTTGGGCTTAGGTGTTAATTTCCACCATTCATTCCCCTGTTTTTGGACAGGCTATATACTTGCATATCATATACTCTCTAATGTAGTGCTTGAAAATGTAGTGCATATCAAATACTTGGACATCATATCATAGGAAAGATACTTGGACAGGTCATCCATTTTGTGAATAGGTGTGTGCTACATGATATGTAGTTTTAATATCATATATAGGGCTGAAAATTTTATCCACCCTACAGATGGTTGAACTGTGACCATTGTTAAATCAAATACATTTGTGAGTTTGGTTTAGGGTTGATATGTTCTTTATCTGGAGCTCATGCCTCAAAACTGTAATGTTTGTACATTGATAAACATAGAAGGGTCTTTAATGTAGAGCCTAGAGCAGTGAACTAGAAAAAATCATGCCACTGCCTAATGCATCTTCTATTTTCCTGTGAAATATGGATGATATAACAGATTTTAATGAATTATTGGAGGCTTTTGCTTAGTTTAGTTTGTACATGCAATGAGTGGCATAAGTTTAGTTTGTACATTCAATGACTGGCATGAATTATTGTCTGCTTAAGTTTGTACATGCAATGAAGCCCATAAGGTTAGTTTTTGGTTGATTCTTTGTAATTTGCAGTAGACATCAATAATTACTTCAAGCACATCAATAATTGTTTGAGGCATGTGTATTTTTCAGGTAGACATAAGCTCCCATATGTTGATATCAGCCAAGTGTCATTTTTTGATGCACCAATGAGCCTGCTGGATGCTACATATATGGACTCATTCCCAGGTTTAAATTAATATATAGGGTTTATATTAATGTATAGCCATGTTGACAACAATTCCAATTAGACAGACATATTCTTCATGTGTACCGTGGCAGTAGACGTTTATAGGAATTTAAGGAATTGCATGACAATTAGAAGAAAGCTGCTATAATGTATTTCTGATAAAATATCAGAAATCTAAAACCCAAGTCCTCAAATACAGGTTTGGCAGAGTACATAAATGAGAGGAATCTCAAAGATGTACATCTTTGACTTCTTTCTTCTTGATCTTCTTTATTTTTCCTGGGTTAGTGTGGTGTAAAGAATGCTTAATCTAATTAGATCCTGTTACCACCAAGATGTTAAGAAATTAATAACCACTGCAAAGTATTCCTACATGTATCTATATTTGTTTAATTCCATGATTTGTATAAAGAATCATCGATATGCATGGAATGATCAGGATGCCATCTTAAATTTGTAAATAGACTTGAAGTATATATTAGGACCTGAGCAATATAAATAGATGAGAAGGACGTCATCTTATATTGCTAATATATGCTATTTCCCTAGCTCTTATTATATATAATATTGCTCATCCGTTTGTAATTTATTTTGGCAAATTCATGAGTCACAGAGTACGTACTGAGCTATTGGGTTCAATTAAATTAGATGCATCTGCATCTATCTAATTTCCTGATCATGATCTCTAAATTAAAGAAGAAGAATTTTTTATGATTGGACATTATAAATTCATGAGACGTATACTGGGGCAAAGAATCAATATAAATAAAATATATTTTATGATTGGTGGAGAATCAATATGCATGCCAAGAACAAAAACAGGGGAATTGCGATAGAGGTTGTTTCAATTCAGAGTACATATTGAATGATTTGCAAACTAACCTGGGTGAAGAACATGAGCTTTAAATAACGTAGATGGTGATTTGAAGCCAGTGAATCGAAAAACCCATAAATTACTGTCACTTTAGTTGCTGCATCAGTGAATCCAAAAACCCATAAATTTGCTCTCAACTATTGTTTGAAGCCAGCGTTCGGAAAACCCAGCGATCTAATTCTGTGAGTGGGTTAAGAATAATTTATTCACCGCATATCCATTAACCCACGCAGCTGTAAATTTGTTAGCAAGCCTCCGCATTTGGCATTTCCTGCGCCATACATGCTCACCGTATGTAAAACCCATCTGAGATTGCGGCGTGGTAATCGAATTCACCGCATGTAGAATCTTAACCAAATGCGGGGATCTCTCTCTTTCACCGTATGGATCAGTACTAGAAATTGCGGCGTGGTAATCGAATTCACCGCATGTAGAAAAAAAAATTGCGGGGATATCGCTCTTTCACCGTATGTAAAATCCTACGAATCGCGGCGTCTACAAATTCAGCGAAAATGAACAAAGCTTCTTACCGCCAGCCCCAAAATCGCCGAATTTTGGATTTTACAGCCCCGCAAACTCGCCGTAAATGACCCCAAATTTGCGACGCCTCCTCACCGTAATTGCCCTTCTCCCAAATTGGCAAGACGATTTTGCTGCGAGAAATGTTGGCCGACTTAGGTGCAGCAATTGCGGCCGCCCATGATTTATCACCGAAATTCCACTGACCAGACGTTTTACTTTCGACCGATTAGCGAAGAGTGAATCTCGCAGCTTCTCAAAATTTGCTGCGAGAAAACAAGATGTATGCGGAGATTTCGCTCCCCGCGAGAAGGGAAAATTCCTGTAGTGAATAATGAATAATGAATTTTCATTATTGACTATTCAGCCATGTATTATTAATGAAATTAGCATTAAATATACATTGGTGATGCCAAAACTGGGTTCTAATTAATATTAATAATGTTATATACAGTCGTGAAATACGTAAAAATTATACAGTCGCTTTGAAAAAGAATGAGGTTCACTATTAAAAAATTAATTTCTTTTCATATAGATCCTATATTTATTTATTTTTCTCAAAGTGATTACACGACACTTATACATTCACGATTACAACTATTATTTCTCATTTTAAGAATACCATATTACAGTACTTATCCCTAGCATCTATCTCACGACTCACTAGCTATAAAAGAAAAAATGATAAATAATTCGTGCCAACCATGCACATCTACATATACGTGTGTACATGTACACGTTGTACAATAAGTACCGTAAAACAATGAGCTGCTATGCAAGTTGAACATGTTACTACAAAAAAAATAAAAAAATAAAAAAGATAGAAATGAAAGTTGAACACGTATACAATATATATATTAGGAACTGGAAAATTGTGTAAAACCAGAATACACAGCATCTTTTCTTACCTTTCAAGTCTTCAGGAAAAGTGGCCAAGAAATACCATGTCATTTTTAAGGTATTATGCATTTGGGATTAGAGCTAAAGGTCATATACCCAATCTTAGAGTTGTTTTAAGGTTGGTATACTTATGTGCCATGCTCGTGTTTGACTATTCTTTTTAACTTTGCATGCTCAATGATACAGAGGCAATTGGAAACTCTTGGTGCACAACGGGCTGGTCTTGAAGACATGCTTAAAGAGATGAAAAGGAAGGTATGCATTACTAATTAAGTTATTGATTTTTTTAAAATTAAGTTATAACGCTTTTATTCAAGAAAAGAGTGCTGTCTTGTACACCGGTAGTGTGGAGTTATAACACCTTGTTTGGCTTGTTTATTGCATGCATGTGATTATTAAGAGGGCAGGTCTTATTTTTGAGGTCACATTTATATTTCCCTGCAATCTCAACCTAAAATGCCAATGAACTCTATTTCAAATTCCCATAAGTATTATGTTAATATAAGAATTAAGTCTGCACGTATTTCCAGAAAATTTTATATTTGTTATGTTTATTGTAAGATGTACTACTTATTAAGTATTCGACTTATTTTGTTATTGTATGTTTTATGTTTTAACCACCCCAAGTGAGAATATTTATAATGATGGAGTGCAGGATGAGACTCGGCCCAGGGAGGCATTGTAAAACCACCACTTATCTCAAAAGTTTAAACTAATGAGAAGAGGTAGATTTTATTATTTATTTTATATCTTAACACTTCCCCTCACGTATGGGTCAGAATCCCCCTTAATGGGTGGTTCAACCCATGGAATATTTAATTAAATGTTACAGAGTGTAGAGTCAGGGTTCGAACTCAAGATCTCTTCTCTTATACCATATGAAATCACCACTTGTCTCAAAATCTTAAACTTATGGGAATTGATAGATTTTATTATTTATTTTATATCTTAATAGGCTTGGCAGATGCCTAGATTATGTACAAAAGTTTTGAGTTAATGAGTATTATAGTACAAAGTTTGAGAAATTTTAATAAGTATTTTCGCGTACTTTCTTTCAGATTTTAATGAATTATGTTTTATTTTAAATTATAGAATCTTTTGTATCTAGCGTTTTCATAAGAAAATAAAAGTTTTTAAAGGCAATGTGAGTGACACTTTGGTCCTCTTAGATGCCGTTTAGATAGTGAGTTGATCAGATGAAAGTTAAATAAAATATTATTTTTTAATATTATTATTATTTTAGAATTTGAAAAAGTTAAATTGTTTATTATATTTTACGTGAAAATTTAAAAAATTGTAATAATAAGATGAAATAAGATAAAACACTTTCACCATCAAAATAATTCTAACGTCATTGTTAACCCTGGGTGAACGCGGAGTAACAGAAAATCTCCCTTCAACCGCTCTACGCTCATTTGCAACGTAGAATCCACCTACAAATACCCTTTCAATCGTCACTTTCGGTAAATTGTTATATACAAACATAATTCACAAGAGTCGGCAACTCGTGCACTGTGCCTTGCCAGAAAGTCTAGCTGCAACCTAAACTTATAAGTACTTTTTCTATGCAAACAGATCTAGATCACCTCATCAAAGGATCATCATGACAACCCCTCGCTAAGTTATCAAAACATGCAAAGTCAAATGGGCAGACCCAATTAATTAGTAATTCCAAACCCAGGTGAATTGAATGAGCTGTTTGGATCACTCTTGAATGCATGTCCACTTCAATGTCTAGATCAGCTAGGACCCTAAATTCACGTACATGGATTATCAACTACGGGCGACTCTAAATCGGGAAAATGTCGACCCATAATGATTATTTTCATAAATTTACATACCAATTATTCCAGCTAACACATGATTGACAGTAGTTGACCAACCTTATTAAATGGCTTAGCACTGTTTACTTTTTTCTAGCCGGCCTCGGCTGATCCAGTGTAACTTTTTGTAACATCAGTACTACTCGAATTAAATGGTTCAAACATTTTACCTTAGAATATAAAATTAATAACATTCAAATAGTTGCGTCAAAATATTTTACGTTCTAACGTAAACAGACATAACGTTCGAATGTATATGTGACGTTCGAACGCATATGTCCCATACGTTCGAATGTAAAAAAATCTCATTCTATCTTTAGTGACGGTTTCCAAAAACTGTCACAGAAAATACCTTTTAGTGACGGTCTAGGGACTGTTACAATTTTCCAACAGTCACTAAAAAGTAATTGTGTCGTAGTGTACATGCGACTTTAAATCGGGAAAATGTCGACCAATTATTCCAGCTAACACATGATTGCAGTAGTTTACCAACCATATTAAATGGCTTAGCACTGTTTCCTTTTTTCTAGCCGGCCTCGGCCTGATCCAGTGTAACTTTTTGTAACATCAGTACTACTCGGTCATATCCAATGTTAGTTGTCCTCTTTAATTTTTTTGAGAACCTATATATATGTGGATGCCTATTAGCTCATGATCTGTGCATGCATGGTTTGGTGATATATATGGTCGCAAAGAAAAGAGTAGTTCAAATTCAAGTTCCTCTCCAATTAATGGGTTCAGCTAACATATAATTATGTATTCACGAAACCAAATCTTTGCACCAAGATTTGCTTTACTTCGGACCAAGCTCAATGACTCAGAACACACACCCAACCAACAAATGAATTATATCATAATTCATAAATCAACGAGGTAAAAAGCTAATGCGTTTTGTTTTGATCATTAGCTTTGTACATGATATAAAAGAAAGATTAAATCATTGTAAAAAACGGCTCTCCTCAAAACTATCACTCATAATATTTTTTAACTAGGAAAACACCATAGATATAAAAGAATCCTACAAAAAGATCCCACACAATGATGTGGTGCCACGTCTCCACCTATTTTCTTTTCTCTTTCTTTCTCCCCTCCGCCCGTGTCGCCACCCCCGCCCTCTCTCCGCACTGGCCATGGTGGTCGGGGGCCACCTCAAGGTGGGCAGAAGACATCGACGATCCAAGCGGCACTGTTAGCGTGGAGCTCATGGCAGCTTGCCATGCACATTGGTGGCCGGGGATCACATTTCGCACACCGTGTACGTGGTCGACCGCACGCCGCTAGGTGGCGGGATCTGAACCGGTGACTTGTCCTTTGGTTGTCTGTGGTGGTCGGGAACCACCTCGGGAGGGCAGACAACACTGGTGAGGAGGGAAAGGGGGACAAAGAGAGAGAGAAAGGGGGAGGAGGGGAGGCACAGGGCGAGGGGGGAGAAAGAGAGAGAAAAGAAAAAAGAAGAGAGACGTGGCACACTTGCCACATCAGTGTTTGGAATCCCTTTGTGTCTCTAGCAGCCTTCTTTTAACTATATATTATTGTTTTCTTCTCGATGTAACTTATTGGTAGATGATGGGGGAAATGATGTAGTTAAAATGATAATGAGAAACATTCACCTAATATGTACAATAGCCAGCTTGGTCGTAGTCACAAGGCACAAATATTTTCCATTCAACTATATGCATGCTTTAAAATGAGCCAGATTTCCTACTCAAACTTCTCCTGTCTTTAGATTTTCTTTAAAATCTAGAGCCCCGAGAATATAAAAAAGACAAATACAAACAAAAAGACCGGCCCGTTATTATAGATTTTGCCAGTATATATGTATACTCAGTCGGCCACATGATCTATGATCTCCAGTACTCCCATTATTGTCTCTTTAATTATAATTTTGTATGGATCACAAGAATAGTTTCAAGAGTTGAATAATCTTAACGAGGAATCGTGCATGGAAGTGTAGCCTTAGGGGTCGTCACCATGGAGTCCACCATAAAGTTTCTCCATAAACCATCCCCTGGACATGCCAATGTTGTTTCCGAACATACCTCAACTGCTCCTGGAGGAATTGTAGGTTGATATTTGAAGAGCTTTCCGTATTCACTTAGCAAGTGAAACATGTAATCGTACACGAATTCCATTTTCAAATCCTCTTGAATGAACTTGCTTGCCATTTCTGCAATAGCTTGTGCCTGTGTAAATTAAGTTGAAGCACACAAATTTTATAAGCACATAATGTTTGAAGGAAACGCACCATGAACATTTTGAGAAGGTTCATAACAAACCCATCTCCCAAACAAAACCGAACGTTTCCTTAGGGTTTGTGAGATCAGAGGTCTAGTACATACCTTGTCGGTGTGGTTATTGCCCCAATCGACAGCAGACTTAACATCTGTGCACATATGTGAGGTTCTAATGGGCCAGTAGTGTTTCTTTGAAACCAAGCTTCTTGTGAAAAAGTCATAGTACTTGGGGTCGACTTGCAAGGTCATGGAATCGCATGCCAATATGTATTTCTCACTCACCGACCATGACACTCCTTCTATGTATATTTTATATCTTCACTTGTAATATATGCATACAACAGAGCAGAAAGTCTCATCAATAAGACTTGCATTAATGCATGGAAGTAAAACTCTCAAATACATATCGATCGATGAGAAAATTACCTGTGGGTGCATTGATCTTCTAGATTGGAGTGCTTGAATCCTTCTTGACGTTCCACACCCCAGTCCTGAATAAAAAGAAAGAGTCAAAAGTTTCTTTACAAACTCTGATCTGATCCTTTATTAATTTGGTAAAGCGCCCGATTCTATTCATCATGCATATTGGTACTTGCAGTACGTTCATGGACATGACTAACAAATGAAAATTCCAATAGATATGAGATTTTTACTTCTCTATAGAGGCGAGCATTCCATTCATGTTTCTCAGAGAGATTGCATTTCATAAGTTCTCCTCTCCTTGGAGATACGTATGGGTTTCCTCTCCAATAAGCATAGGGTTCTCTATCCTTCCACTTGGTCTTCTTGTTGCTTTCTTTTAAGGCCTCCAGCATAGTCGTCCATGGCTTTATATTCACCTCAATCCTAGAACCACCGCAAAAAAAAAAAAAAAAAAAAACTCAAATGAATATATAAAATAGCAATGAAATATTAGACTCCAGGCTATAGATATGAGAAGATCAGGAGGCTTTACCAACCCCAGTAGGACCAATCAGGGAATACGATGTCGTATGATTCGTCATCTCCACAATAATGAAACACCGGCGGCAGATGCTTGACATGATTATGTTCTGTCTTTAAGATCGCCGGCCGGTCTCCACACCAGAACATCAGGTCCAAGTCCGGTACTTTCCCAGGGTACAGCCTCAGAAGCTGCACAATCCCCCATATCGTAAAAACATCCCTAGTTTCGTACGCATTTTGGTATCTCTCAACATAAACCTTTCCCTTCACAATCACCACCCTAAAATTTGCAAAATCTCTTGCTCTGTCCACCATGTCCCTCGTGATTCCCGTCCTCTTCCACGGCCGTAGATCTTCTTGGATCCACCGAGTGTACTGGGGACATGTCACTGCAGACGATTTGTCGGCCTGAGATGTCACGCTCTGGTTGGATGTTGGGCATGTTATTGCTGGGTCCCTATTGGAGCAATTAAATGGGAAGTCGATTTTGATAGCGGGCCTTGGAGGAGTACTTGGCGGAGGAGGAGGAGGAGGCGCCCTAAAGAAGTAATTACCTGCTATATCATACTGACAAGTACAGAAGAAAGCAGACATTAGAATGGTGAATTTAATGGATAGATCGACTTTAAATTCAAGTGCTTGAATCAGTTTATTTGTATTTCTCACAGTACTGTAGTTTTGTTGATACACATGAAAGAAACCAATTCATCATTTTACCAATTTTCAATCCAGAAACATGTACATATATATATTAGGCCAAAAGCTTGCTTTTGGTAAAGTGACTCGGTTTCCACCAAAAAAAGGGAAAACCACGTTCAAGTCGCATTTCTACTCCATGAAAATGAAACAAGTGCAGCAAGCAATCATTTCTAAAGTAGAAGGTTGGTGGTAATTAAAGAGGTGGGATCGAAAATCATTCTTTAGCGCCTGTGGATTTTTTTAGAGCAATACCAACTCTCAAAAGAAAGCATATTACTGCTCGTAAGAAAGCAGACGCCCACAGTCAATATATATTTTATGAAACTGCTACAGATACAAACAAAATATAAAGTAAATTCATAAATTGATTTGATTTTATAGAGTCCGTTAAATCTATTTTATTAAATAATTTTATAATATAACTTATTACATCAATCCATATTAAATTTATTTTTTGTGTAATCACTTTATAATTATATTTTCCATATTTTATATATATGATCTCACCAAAATTATCAGTAAAAGACAAAAACAAAATAGTTCGAATACCCAGTCATCAACTCCCATTTCAGTCCAAAAATGAATGAAACAGCCAGTCTTTGACAGATGATCATCATGAATAATTGTGGAAGAGCTTGAAAACCAAAGTTAATAATTAGGAGATATGAATTTCATGCAAGATCTTCCAACTCAAAAGCAGAAGTTCATATATCCAAAAAAACAAAACAGATACATACATACATACATACATACATACCATCACGAGCTAATTAATCAATTGTTAGCAGAGATATTGATATAGACAAAAGAAAGAAAAAGAACGATAGAGCAAAGAAATAAAAAGGGCCATAAGAGACTTGCAACATCATTCCAATAGATGAAGATGCTGATGCAGAGGCTGACAAAGAAGAAGGCGGAAACGGTGGCAAGAACCCATCTTTTTCCCGGAGAGGCAGCAGAGAAAGGACCAGTACAACAGAAGCGAGCTCCTCCTCCTCCTCCTCGTGAGCAAAAAGAGCGAACTGAATTAAGATGATCTCCCATCGAGTATTGATCAAAACTACGTACCTTTACTACTTCTTCTTATCTTCTTGATCAACAACAAGATTAATGTTATTGTATAACTAACTACATATGTAGAAAGATTAGTACTCTTTGCGCATGCCCATGTGACGGGGGAAAACTAATTGCTTTCTGTTAATGCTAGCTGAACTTAAGTCAACGTCGACGTACAGATGGCCGAACAAGGATCGAATGTGTAGATATACTTCTTCTTGCTAGAAAATTCTCTCTCTGTTTCTTTCTTTCTTCCCCCGGCCAGTTTGTATTAATCCAACAAGAAGTCAATTTCTAGTTTCTACCATTAGGCATTAATTAAGTACGCGTCCTTTTTTTTTTTTTTTTTTTTTTTTTTTTAACCTACAATTTTATATAACGTATCTTTTATTTTTGTGTATATATATATATGGAAAATTTTATATATCATACTACCATCTTACTTTCATTCTACTAAATAAGATGTGGTACATTTATCACAATTAAATAATCATTTATTACATACTTCTTTATCATCTAATGGTGATGAATGTGTCACATACTACTTAGTATAATTAAAATAGGATGAGAGTTTGGTGTATATCATTACTCATTTATAAAAAAAGAAGAAGATATTTACAGTCTTAAAATTTACACACTCTACTACTGTATATAAGTAAGATTACTTTTATATATATATATATATATAGTATGGTTGGTTTTATTTTTCATTAGTGTAAAATATAGATATTTTTTCCAAATTCTTTCGTCAGTATATTTTTATCCAGCCAGTCCCCCCCATTTTCAGGACCAGTAAAACCACTTAGGCATCAAATCAGTGGACGTTGAACAAGACTTTCAAGTGTTTGATGTGCGTGGGTGGATGCCTAATTAGAATCTTATTAAGTAGGATAATTAATTTTCTTTGATCATTGTTGACTATTCAGCCATGGATTATTAATGAAATTAGCATTAAATATACATTGGTGCTGCCAAAACTGGGTTCTAATTAATATTCGTAATGTTATATATAATCGTGAAATGCGTAAATATTGTACAGTCGCTTTGAAAAAGAATAAGGTTTAATATTAAAAAATTAATTTCTTTTCATATGGATCCTATATTTATTTATTTTTTTCAAAATAATTATATGATACTTACATATTCATGACTACAATTATCATTTTTCATTTTAAAAATATCATATTACAGTACTTATCCCTAGCATCTATCTCACTAGCTATAAAAGAAAAAATGATAAATAATTCGTGCCAACCATGCACATCTACATATACGTGTGTACACGTTGTACAATAATTTTATGACTTAAACCTACGACCCAAAGGTTTGAGGCAGCTTGTCCTATGATCGAGAAGCCGAGCATGTGATTACTGATCTGTTTGGAAAACGAGAAAGTAGATTTGAAATCTTTTTGAATATTGTGAGATAATTTTAGATAAAAATTAAAAGTTAAATAAAATATTATTATAATATTATTTTTTAATAATATTATTATTTAAAAATTTAAAAAAATTAAATTATTTATTATATTTTGTGTAAAAATTTTAAAAAATTATAATGATATTATGAGATGAGATGAAATATTTTTACTATCTAAACGAGATATTAATCTTTTCAAAAGAACAATACTATTTTAACGATGAGTACTGCATGCCGACAGCACAAACATTATCAATAACTTGGAATGCTTGAATTGGCTTTATAAGAGCTCAATGTATGGTTAAACACACAGAATATTATATTCCAAAAAAAAAAAAGGCAATTTAATGTTTCTTATTGTTTTGACTTTGCCAATATTTATTTAATTTCCCATGTTTCCACTTGCTTTCTGGACCAATTACTTTTCTCGATGAGGTCGTGTAAGGAGGAGGGATCAAAAGGAGGAGGCATAGTGCATGGGATTGAATCACTTGGAGACTTCACCATGGATTCCGCCATGAATTTCTCCCAGGTGCCATTTGCTGGGCAAGCCATTATTTCTGAACAAAGCTCCACCGCTCCCGGAGCTATTGATGGTGTGAATTTCAAAAGCTTAGCATACTCATTTAATAAATGAAACATGTAGTCGTACACGTTTAGATCCTCTTGTATGAATTTGCTTGCTGCCTTCCCAATGGCTTGAGCCTGCCAAAAAATAAAAAAAGATCAGGGGCTCAACTCAGATGCGAAATGATTTTATATAATACTTTAAATTTATTTTTATGAATTTTTTTTATATGAATCTTTGAATTTCGTAATCTTCTCTTATTAATTTAGTGTATTCAGATATAAAATCAAGACAATTTTAAGGGTTATATCATGATGTGACAAGTATATGGTATCTGGCATATTATATAGTAAATTAATAATGTAGAAAAGAATATAATCATGGTGAATTGAACTAATTCCCATTCATGAACCATTATAGATGGTGACAAAAGAATCAGTAAAGTATGCTAGCTGTCCGTTAATTAATGATCAATAGGATAATCTTGTTTTCTGCCTTTGGATAGAGACTGTAAAATATATTAAGGAATATTATAAAAATGTACACCCATTTCATTAATTTATTACTTGAAAAAACTAATCCGGTCTTTGTTTAGCAACTTTCCAATATTCATCTCGATCGGGAGTAGTTCCAAAGGCAATCATGTGATAAATATCATGAAAACAATTGATTTCTTCAATAATTAATTCTTTAGTTGTTTATTTCAAATATTATTCTCTTTCAACGATAAAGAGACAAACATAAAATGTGAATTTTATATTATTTAATATTAAATTTTTTTGGATATATAAACAACAATAAATATTAAATATTAATATATATATATATAATCTTTTTAATTGCTTAAAAACTTTTATTAAGAGAAAAGAAGAAGAGTTGAGTCTCTCCATTCTTGCATGTGGCCATCACAAGATCATGAATATGATATTAAAACTGTAAATATTATTTTTTATTTTTTTAATCTAAAAAAACAAAAATCACATTTTACAAACCCTGTGCTTATCAAATATTTCATTCTATGGCACAAACGCAGTAGTACCCCAAAGCAGCTTTTAGATCATGTGGTAGTACGTACTAAAGAGTAAAACACTCCAAAAGTCAAAGCAATTTCTACAAGAAAAAATTTGGGGAGAAGCTACTGTAGTGGGAGCAGCTGCTACATACCCTACGTGGCATAAGTAAAATGATAAAAACACCCTACAATATTCATCTCTTAAATTCAAAATTACTATAGACTGAAAGAGCTGATGAGAGAGAGAGCTCGAGATGAGAGAGAGAGCAGAGATGAGAGAGAGAGAGAGTCGATGAGAGAGAGAGCCCGAGATGAGAGAGAGAGCTCGAGATGAGAGAGAGAGTCGAGGAGAGAGAGAGCTGATGAGAGAGAGAGACCGAGATGAGTGAGAGAGCTCGAGATGAGAGAGAGAGAGTCGAGGAGAGAGAGAGCCCGAGATGAGAGAGAGAGAGTCAATGATAGATGAGAGAGAGTCGATATGATGAGAGAGAGTCGAGGAGAGAGAGACGATGAGAGAGATCTGATGAGAGAGAGAGAGTTGAGGAGAGAGAGAGACGATGAGAGAGAGAGAGTCGAGATGAGAGAGAAACGATGAGAGAGAGAGAGAGCTGCTGATGAGAGAGAGAGACGATGGAGAGAGATGATGAGAGAAGCCATCTGGTGCAAAGCAAAAAAAATACATAGACCAGAAGGATTCACGTAGTGTGTGCATTGTGTGTATCGCTACAGTAGATGTTATATGAAAGAACAGAATTTTATATGAGAGAGAGACGATGGAGAGAGATGATGAGAGAGAGAGAGAGCGGAGAGAGAGACTGAGATGAGAGAGAGAGAGCTGATGAGAGAGAGAGACTGAGATGAGTGAGAGAGCTCGAGACGAGAGAGAGAGCAGAGATGAGAGAGAGAGAGTCGAGGAGAGAGAGAGCCCGAGATGAGAGAGAGAGTCGATGATAGATGAGAGAGAGTCGAGGAGAGAGAGACGATGAGAGAGAGTTGAGGAGAGAGAGATGATGAGAGAGAGAGTCGAGCTGAGAGAGAAACGATGAGAGAGAGAGCCGCTGATGAGAGAGAGAGACGATGGAGAGAGATGATGAGAGAAGCCATCTGGTGCAAAAAAAAAAAATACATAGACCAGAAGGATTCACGTAGTGTGTGCATTGTGTGTATCGCTACAGTAGATGTTATATGAAAGAACTCTTTCTACAAAACTTTCTTAAGCTGAATTTAAATAAAAACTCCATAAAAAAAATTGAATCAAAATGAAGAGATGAAAACAAATCTTAATAAGGAGAGAGAGAGAGAACCTTGAGAGTGTGATTGTTGCCCCATTGGACAGCAAACTTAAGAGAAGTGCACTTGGTGTTGTCCCTAATGGGCCAGTAATGGTGTAATGGCGCCATTCCTCGAATAAAGAAATCATAGTAACGAGGTGTAATGAGCAAAGTCATGGAATCACATGCCAGAATGTACTTCTCGCTTACAGACCATGCCCATCCTTCTATATATATCTTATATCTGTCCCAGGCCATTATATATATTTATCAGATCAAAATCATCAGACACCCATGCACAGATCATCATATCAAGATCATGCATCATGCATCATGCATCATGCACAATATTAATATATATATTTCAAATTAATATTTATTGATGAATTAATAATTCATTTTCATATAAATAACACTACTAGTACCTGTGAGTGCATTGGTTTTCTAGGTTTGATTCTTTGTACCCTTTTTTGGATTCTTGCACCCAGTCCTGAAATTACAACATGCCATAATTAGCAGTCTTACTATATATTACGTATCCATTAAAGGTAACAAATTTCTTGTTCTTTAAAAGTGCTGTTTTCCCAAAATACAATTAGAATTGACAAGAATTATATATATATTATGAGTAGTGCTACGTGTACTTATAATTTTTATTTATACTTTTACTTACAAAATTCATTTTATCAGTTTTGCTTTTAAATTCAAAATTTGAATTTTAAATTTCAAAATTTGAATTTTAAATTTCAAAATTTTCAACCTATCAATAATTGACACGTGAAAAAGTAATTTTTTTTATAAATTTTTCTTAAATACAAATAATATTTTTCTATATATGTGTGTGACCTGTATATATAAGCGGGTGTTCCAGTCATCTTTGTCAGAGACATTGCACTTCAGAAGGTCTCTTCTAGTGGGAGCCACATTGGGATTCCCTCTCCAATAAGCGTAGGGTACCCTCTCCATCCATTTGGTTCTTTTGTTCCCTTCTTTTATGTCCTCTAGCAGACTTCCCCATGGCCTTATGTTGGTCTCAGCCCTATATAAAAAACATATAAAGGCAAGGCAAATTACCTTTTTTCAAAAATAAAACAAATCTGTCCTCTCTCTTTCTTTTGATTTGTCTTCTCTTAACTCAAAATGAACCAACTTTGTGAACAATTCAGGTTAAGTCAAGATAATCTTGGATTTTTTAAGAGAAATATTTTAGGAAGATGTTACATAATTTAAGTAAATTCGTATGGTACATTTAATTAAAGACCATAAAATTTAAGATAAACTAGAACGTGTTCATGCAAAACTATTGAAACTTCAAAAAAAAAAAAAAAAAGACTAGAAAAGAGAGAGAATGCATGTATATAATCACTTTACCAGCCCCAGAAAGACCAATCCGGGAACACAATATCCAAACTCCAGCCGTCCGAACAGTACCGAAACAATGGCGGCGGGCGGGCATTTGGGTGGCGAAAGTCCTTCGCTCGGACGACCGGCCGATCGTCACAGTCGAACATGAGGTCCAAGTCCGGCAATCTCCCCGGGTACCATCTCAGAAGCTGCAGAATCCCCCACAAAGTGAACATGGCTCTTGACTGTATCGACGGCCTGTACATCTCCACGTAGGCCTTCCCGTCCACGATCACAAGCCTGAAATGGGCAGTCCTCCGGGCCCCTTCCACCATGTCCCTCGTGATTCCGGTGCCCTTCCAGTGCCGGAGATCTTGGTGGATCCATCTGAAGAATGATGGGCATGTTGTGTCTGATATTGGTACTGGACGGTCATGAGGATTGGTACTGGGTTTGTGGGATGTCGGATAATCTCTTGGACATGTTTTTGTTAGGTTTCCTCTGGTGCATTTGAGTGGGAATTCTTGCTTTTGCGTTGAGTTTGATTTTTCTCTGATCAGGATCAATGGTTTCTGGGTGGAGGTAGATAATGAAAATACAGACTGCCATGCATGCACGCACACAAAAAATACCAGTTCATCAATGAGATGTGAAATTTGGGTTTAAATTTGGAGTAGTGTTAGAGGCAAGTGAGCCACATTTCTTTTGGAAAATAGTGTATGGTGGTTAGTATTAAAAAATTAATTTTTTTAATGAATTTTATATTTATTTAATTTTTTAAATGAATGTACATGGCTTGTATGTTCTAAAATTGTAAATATTATTTTCCTTAAATTTGATTGATAAAGTTGTCGCTCTTTTATGTACCAAATGAAGTACAAGAAAAACGTTTATTATTGACAAAAATATCATATATGTATATATATATATATATATATATATATATATATATAAATGTAATCACACAACTTTAGTACTCATTCTCGGAAAATCTAAAACAGTTGGTTACATTAGCTACTTTGTACAAACTCATGATGTGACATTCTAGTACCACGTAACGACAACGTCGTAGACAATTAATCCATGTGTCCCAAGGAAGTACATGTTACTCGTGTATCGGCCTAACTATCGGGATTAGTTATATTAGTATTTTTTATTTTTTTATATGTATTTTTTTAACACTTTTAAATATTTTTTTAAAAAAATAAAAAATACTTCTTTAATCATTAAGTGAAAAAAAAAATTATACTGGGAGCTACCAATAAGAAGAGCATAGTATTTTCCAAAAGAAAAATTTTACTCATAGTCTCAACTTAACAATATATACATACTATACATCACACATAATTAATTAATTATTTTTTTAATTTTTTACCTTAATAAGTATGTGGTGTAAAGATGATTAGTAGAAGAACTCAATAAATTTAGCATGAATAAAATTTAAAAAAATAAAAATAAATATGACATGTGATATATAAATTGATAAATAGAAAAACTAGCTAGTAATAAAAATATTAAAAGTATGACTGACTTTTTAGTATTATACTCTATTTGAGAAATGATACTTACAGTCGTGAGTGCGCAAATACCGTGCAGTCGATTTGAAAAAAGTGAATAAATATGAGACCCACATAAAAAGAAATTAATTTTTTAATAGTGGATCTCATTCTTTTTTCAAAGCGACTGCACGACGTTTGTGCATTTCACGACTGTATGTAGCATTACTCTTCTATGAGATATCATGACCAATTTGATTGACCATGGTGGATCTAAACGCTTTCTTTTGGGATGGCTAATGTTTGAAATTAATTAAGCTTCATCCTTGCTAAGCGATGCCAAAAAAAAAAAAAAAAAAGACCATATACAGCAATATTATCTTGATAACTATGCCTAGATATATAAGAATATACTAGAAAATGTATGGTTGAAAATGATCAAAAGCACTTACAGCATCAATCCAGCCTGCAAAAACCAAGGAACAGACAAGGGTGAGGAAGATCACAGCAGCTGTTGCAACTGATCTCTTCTTTATAACTATGGGTTGCCAACGTGTTGCAGTAAAATGCATATTATTATTATGCATTGCTCCCGGCCCATTATTCCACAGCATCATCATCGTATTAGGTTTATGTTGTTTCTCATTGCTCCATTTCATGATCACCGGCCTTTTACAGTCACTAATTTCTAACCCCAGCTTCAAGAGTAGTCTGTCATTGCAGCAGCTAGCTAGCGCTCCTAAAACTGAATGTTACGGCCTTCAGGTGAGCTCAATCTTCGTGTACTTTGGTGATTTCCTCGATCGAGCCGACCAGCTCGTACCTTCATATATATATATATATATATATAAAAAAACTCAGAATATTAAAAGAGAAAACGTACCCAACAGTACTGTGAAAGTCCCAAGAACAAGCATCAACTATGTTGCTGTTTCATGCATATATATATATATGTCAGGTCGAATCAGCTAAGGAAATTATGATTCCTAGATAGTAAAAGGTTAAATTCACGTTTCATGTCATACCCATGATTTGCTCCCTGATGCATGGATTGCGTGCAAGTTTCCACAACAGTTTAGAAGAAGAGAGTGCAAGCTAAGCTACATGCCTTGGACTTAAAACCGCGCGCAAGGGGATAAAATTAAGGTGCGGGAAGAGGGCGCTCGATCAATATTGCTGACTGCTGACCCCCGTCCATGAGAAGCTAGAAACTGTACTTGTTTTTCTTTCCACTATAATATACATATCAGTTATAATATATAAATGTAATAATCTGATCCAATGAATTGATTTGAATCTTAGTCACACGTAACTGGCCCATTGGCTACTTTGAAAGAACGACATCTTTTATCAAACCGATGCATGATTGCTAGCTAGCTATCTAGTTGATCGAGTCACTATCAAAGTGAGTGCTTTTTCATTGAATTTGTATTTGTAAGGTACTTGAGTCACACTTACCATGATGTTATTGATCATATTAAATTGAAAAATTCAGCAAAATATCAAAGTTTTTTTTATAGGTAAAAAGAATTTATCAAAACAAATTCCATAGGTAAAAGAAATATAAATTTTTATAATTTAATTTGTATCCTACGTACACATCAGCTGCATGCATGATGAATTGCCAGAATTAAGTAGATGATCAGCTCGAAGAAAGCTAGAAAATGTGAATAAAGATCATGAAGATGATGACGACGGTTAAAGACTAGATCAGGATCTTAAAGGAGATCAGAACGGCCTGGATCGAGGAGATCATGCATGTCGGCCTCATGATCTCCACTTCGTGATGATCATGCACAAAGGACGATGATCAGTTTCTTCACTCCGGCTGAGGGATTAAAATCGTGAAATCGATCCAAACAGTACTACTACTTGTCGTAGTAGTGATTAATTATGAGAAACGTGAATACTATAACTCATGAATCACCTGCATTTTGATCGTTACCATTGAAGAAACGACCAAAATATAATTCCAGCTTCTTCTTACCTAGGCTTGATATTTTGTATAGTAGAATTGTAGAAAGTCTCAAAGCTAATTAAATAGATTAGACGATTTACAAGAAAGTTTACTTTTTTAACATTAACTTTATTTATTTTATGGATGGTTGTACTGCCACCGCTCATAGCTCCCACTGTGAGCTACAGTTAGTGTTAAGATTCGGTTTTTTTTTATTTTTACTTTTTCATATATGTATTTTTTAATACTTTTAAATATTTTTTTAAAAAAATAAAATAAAATATAATATTATTAAAAAATACATTCTTAATCACTAAATAAAAAAACAATATTAAAAAGAATAAAAAATGGTAGCGAAAGCTACCGGCTAGCGGTAGCCCAGCGGGAAGGGTATGATTTCCCTTATTTTATTTAAGTTGGATAAATTTGAGAGTTTGAATTCCTGATCTGATAACGTTTCCAGCACGTAAAGCCTCAGAAAAATCCATTGAATATCAGGAAACGAAAGGAATCGAGTGCCAAATTAAAGTCATTCACCGTTTGTCGTAAACGACTTTCTTGCTTTCTTTCTTAAGGCCGCCTACGAGCATCGTTTCCTACCTAGCTAGCCAAATGTCACTGTCACTACAAGAAAACTGCTTATTTACGACCAGTTAATACTAGCGAAATGACTATTTGTAACTAAAATTGATCACGAATAGTCTTTTGGTTGCAATAAATTGGTCACAAAAACCCGATTTTCTTGTAGTGTGTCTAGCCAAATTTTGATTAAGTAGTTTAAAAATATTTTACATTAGAGTAGTTAAAATTTTAAGGCTCTATTTTTAAGCTATAATAAGTTCATCTCTTTCTCTAAATTTGGTCAGCTACTACTGATCGTCAAAATAATATTTTATTCTAAAAATATTTTTAATGACTACTATTAGATAATTAGGTTGAAGAAAAACATAGTTGAAAAATAATAATTTTATGTAGAAATTAAATTATTAATCAATATATAGAGTGTCTTTGCAAAATATATAAAAAAATATTATTTATTATTTTGATTTTTTGATTGATAGTCCAATATGAATTAACCTCTCCAATAGTTTTTACTTTAGCTAAAACTTCAACTTTTAGTCAAATTTTAGACTTGACAATGATTAGAGTACTATTGTCAATGCTCTAACTAGGCTGTCATATACAACGCTTCAAATAAGGCACTTAGAGCAGTCCTAATGGTTTATCTATTTTATCCTTCAAAATACATTATCAAAATTTACCGTTTCTATTTTACATACTAACTTTTACAATATACCATACATCAGTTTATCTATTTTTTCTTTATATTACATTATTTAATAGTTTGTTGGAAAAAAAAAGTACAAGGAAAGAGAAATTATTGTGGGAGATAAAGTACATGAAAAGAGAATAAATAAATAAAATATTTTTACATTTGTGAATAGTTCATGCTAAATGTAGCTGAACACTGTAGTAAAATGTAAAATAGATTTGAAAATAAATGATCCATTGGAGGTACTTTTGAGTTACTTTTCTTCAAATTTTACATAAAAATAGGTTTTACAAGGGGTGCTCTAACATCCCTTGCGTGCTATATATTGTCCTAATTATGTCAAAGAATTAGCATTGGTCTATTTCATTTTTTTTTGCTAATATCTCCTTTTTTTTCCATCTTGACTACTACACCAAAAACTTAATTTCGCATGTAAATTATATAATAATAAAATATTATGTACTTTTAAATTTTTCGTTATTTGTTTAGAATTTTTTTCATCATATTTTACGGATCTATCGGTAAATAATTTTATTTATCATAATTTATAATGCATACTTTTTTGATAATTTACCTACCATAAAAAAATTATAAGAAGTTAAATTCGTATAACACGAGATGTGTGACCAAATTTACCTACTATAAAAATCTAATTGTAAATAAGGAAAAATTTAATTGTAAGCGATTCTGCGTACTAATACATGTATTCATTTAATATGATTGGTTAGAAAGTAGATTTTATTGAAAACAATACTAATTTAAATTTAGAATATAAAGGTAACAACATTAGTACGCAGAGATTGATACGCAAACTTGCTTGTACATAGCAAAACTCTATAAATAATAGGTAGAAGAATTCCTTTAGTTGAGCAAAAATAAAAAAAAATATATAAATAAATAAAAAATTATGTATAATGTGTGATGTAAGAATGATGAGTAAAATGATTCTTTATTTTTTGGTTTCAACATATATGTAGTATAGACTATAGAGTTGCTGAGCAGAAGAAGTCAAAATACTCTAAAAATCCCCAACTCACCATGTTATGTTCTCAACGTCTACAATTTCGGCCCTCATAACCGCTGCCGGGATGTTGGGCCTATAATCATAAAAAATGGCCTATAGTTGATCATGGAGGGCCCAGTAAATAGTCCGTTGGCCCGAAATACAGTGGGACTCAATATGATTGAGGTCAACCGGAGTAAACGGACAAAACCAACAAGAATGTGGTTAGAACACGCGGAGCCCGTAAAACCATAACATTAATGCAGGACCTTAATTATGCATAATTTCAGTGATTTAAATAAAATATTATAATTTAGTACCTATTCCAATATATTTTATTAATCATTAAATATTTATTTTCTTTAACTTGAATGATTATATTTGGTTTTATTTATTTGATATTTTAATCATTTAATGTTTATTTACGTTCAATGGTGTCTGTTTTCATAATATGAGCTATAGTTTTTTTTTTTTTTTCCAGTTATTTTCCATAAATATGTCTAGGCATGAATTCAACTATTTTTCTCTCATGACTCGTAATTATCTTAGTTAAATGAATGCTTGGTTCGTTTTTGTTTATAAATAAAATAATGTATTTGTTATGATTTCATGTTTTAACGTATATAAATGATCATTTGATTTCCTATATTCAAGAGAAGAAGAAGATGCTTTAAATATTTCATTTGAAAAAGGCAATAACGATAATATTTTTTGTAAAGAATAATCATATATATATAAGCTTTAAGTGTACAAAATTCTAGCAAGTTTTTTCATAAAAAAGTGCCCCCCACCATAAAAAGTGTGAAAAACTATTTTTTTATTTTTTGGGATCTTCTTTTTTACACACGACCTATGCGAGGCATGTACCTTTAGGGCCAAAATTTTGAATTAGGTTCGGTTGACTGTTTCAATTGAATTACTGGAATGGAATATTTCGATACCGGTACGTTTCAATGTACCGTTTCGTGGACAACATTTTACAACCATGGTTTCTAAAGTTCAAAACTTCAAACTACAAAATAAATTAATGAACCCATCACACACAGAGAGAGAGAGAGAGAGAGAGAGAGAGAGAGAGAGAGAGAGAGAGAGAGAGAGAGAGAGAGAGAGAGAGAGAGAGAGAGAGAGAGAGAGAGAGAGAGAGAGAGAGAGAGAGAGAGAGAGACCGTGGCTGTGGTGGAAGCTTGAACTTGAAGCCATAAATTAGAAGTTTAGATTTGGAAGGTTGAGTTGCTGGCTAGAAGGTAGAGAAATTTGGATAGGAATTTAGGAAAAGTGAAAACTATTGGAAGAAATTTAGGAAGAGATATTGCAGGGTAGAATAAAAGCTTGCAATTTTACAAGTTCGCCCATTCATTTTCAGAGTATTTCTCAAATTTCTATTTAGCCCAATTTTAGAACGAAATGTGTGTTCCAGCTGAAACGGAATGAACCGGGACAGGCTGAAATGGCCAAAATTTAAGCCGAAATGGAACAATCCATACAACGTGCCAGTTACTGTTTCGGCACGGCATATTTCGTTCATTCCAGCAGGAACAAAATGGTTTTTGAAACCTTGTTTAGGGCTTGTCCTTTACATTTCTCTTCTGTAAAAGAAGAAAGAGAGATAATATTCCGTATAGCGCTTGTTTGGCTATGCTGGAGGAAGGAGAACATTCAACGAAAGCAATTCACTTTGATTCTAAAATTGTGGAAAACATTGTCAAGAATAAAGGTAAAAGGGTTACCCATGTAACTGGTGTAATCTCTAACACAAAAACTCATATAATAGATTGATGAATGCTTTTCTAGTTTAGAATGTTCGTGGTGTTACTAACAAAGGTACTATGCGTCATTTTAAACACTTGGTTAATTTTAGGTGTGTAAATTTAAACCGGAAAACCGGTCCGGACCGAACCGGACCGGACCGGTTGGTCCGGTTTTGAACCGGTCCGGTCCGGAACCGGTTCCTGTTGGAAAAAAAAATTAATTTTATATATTATACAAAATATTTATATATATAATATATAATTATATGTTAAATTTTTATATATAATATATATAATTATATATCATATATGAAAAAATTTCATATTATAATTTATAAATAATAACATAAAATGTTAATCTTAAATATGAACATTTGTAATTTATTTGATCATATGTTATTAATATAATTATATATAAGATAATATTGTTATAATTTATAAAATAAAAGTTTAATCTTAAAGATAAAAATTTAATTGATCTTATGCTTTAAGCATAATATATATATATTAAATTATTAATAACATTTTATAATAAGAAGTAACACTTTATTATATGTTTTTTACATTTAAAAAAAACCGAAAAATCGGATCGGAAACCAGTAAAACCGGAGGTACCGGTTTAGGAGGGTAATCGGGGCGTAATCGGTTTTGAAAAATACAAAACCGGTACAAACCGGTTCGGTCATAGATTTTGTCCAAAACCGGACCGGACCGGACCGGTTACACCCCTAGTTAATTTCTATAAACTGCCTTTTACTACTCTCTTAGAACCTATGATTATTTTTCCCAAAGCTGCAAATATTGGAAAAACCTTAGGTTTACCCTAGATTTTTTCCAATGAGGAAAATGGTGGGAAAGACTTGACCGTGCTCTTGTTAACCAATCTTGACATTCTCATTTCCCTCGTGTTACTCCCACTCACTTAGAAAGAAACCATTATGATGACTGCCCTCTTTTAATCTAAAACAAAAAATCTAAAACGAGGTCCATCTTCTTTTAAATTCCAAAAAATATGGACCAAACACCCAGATTTTTTAGATTATGTTCACTCTAGTTGGAACCAACCCTATCATATGTTTTGTATGCATAAAATGGTCTTTAAATTGAAACCCCTTAAAAAAAAATTGGAAATTTTCTGTTTTTGGAAATCTGCTTCAAACCCTTGCTTTATTGAGGGACTATATACAAGCTGCTGAGATTACTTATCAACAATCCAATCTTGATTCTGATCTTACCTCTCTCCAAAAATTAGAAAAACATTACGATTACAAGCTCATTCAAGAAGAGATTTTTCTTAAACAAAAATCTAGAATATACTGGTCGTTAGAGAGCGACAAAAATACTAATTTCTTCCATCAGATAGCTACTCAAAAAGCAGAAAATCTAGCATTGTTTCTCTCACTCTCCCTGATGGAATTTCTACTTCTGATCATAATATCATTCATGATGCGGCTGTTGAATTTTTTCATACTCAACTAACTGTTAAACCTGTTCAGGAGGCTACCCATTTGCTTAATCATATCTCCAATCTTGTGTCTAATGACGACAATGATTTTTTGTAATGCCCCGTCCCCGAGTCTGGAGAGTTAACTCATGTCACTTAAAAATCATTTTTCTTCCACATAGTACATATTCTAATTTTTCTCTATCGCACAAAATACCCATATATTTACATCACTTACTCCAGAATAACCATTCTAAGACAATACAAAGTCTTAATATAAACATCAATCTCCCAAACAAACACATCATCAGAACACAAGAAGCTTACTAAATGAAAAATTTTAATACACATATAAACCTTCTATGCTTAAACCATCATTCTTAACTCTTCTCACCCATGCTCCATATCCTTGATCCTCAACTGAAACATTCAAATCATCTGAAAAAGATGGTGGAGATAAGGGGTGAGTTATCAACAACTCAATAAGCAGAAAACATATACTAGTATGTAAACATGACCCTTTTCAAAAAGTTCAGTATGCAGAAATAAAAACATTTTATTTTTATATGTAGATCTCATAAAAACGTGTTATCAGAAAATCAGAGTGACTTTTCAATCTTTTCATACTCAAAATCAACAATTCATATTTAAGGATCCATTTCATATTCAAAAACGTTTTAGCATAACATAACTGAACATCTTCATCTTATCATATACCATATTTAACCCCCGTGGTAGGGTTGTGCTATCCCTGGTGGTCAAACCAGACAGTATCATGTGGTGAACTTCTCATTTTTCAATCTCGAAGCCCCGAGTGTGCACACAGGAAAGAACACGTAAAAAGACCACTTTGTTTCCAAAGTGGGTGCACTCATATCATATTATATCATGGTGGTACCAACCATATCACGTGAACAGTATCATCATATCAGAACCATATTCAGAACATATAAGTATGCCAAAGTTTTATTATATCCATATCATATCAAAACACGTGCGAAACATATTCATATAATTTCTATTTGATCAAAAACAGATCCAAATCATTTCATATCACATGCATAAAAATCTCAATGATATCATATTCGCTCTTTTGCATATTTCAGAAACATGTCAAATATTGCTCATGTCTACACATTTCATGTCAAAAATATATATTTTTTCTCTTTCATACGTATCTCATGAGGGAATGCGAAAACATATACTGAGGTTGTTTTTCACTTTTTCTTTTTAAAACAACATGCACATTTTTTACAAACCAACCTCAGTTCATTTCTTTTTATGCAAATCTAGCAAAAGAACCCCGCTTACCTGGACGACTTAACTTTTCCAAAATTTTCCTAAAAAATGTCGACCCGACTATAGATCGTCACCTATAAAAATAATGACGTAATTTCTGTAAATTTCCAATTAATCACGTATTTCGATATTTAAGCCTAAACTTAAAAAATAACCTATTTTAATTCCTCAAAACTTAAAACCCTCGTAATTCCAAAAATATGTCATCACTTTCTAAAATCATCAATATCCGCCACAACCCACGTCATACACAAAACACCAATATTTAAACCCGAACAGCCAACAAATCTCATAGTCTAAACCAATCATACTAACAACTCCATCACCCAATCCAATCAACCCCGTTACTCCTCGGACTTAGTCCGGCAAAACCAATCAATAATTAAATACAGTGTAATGTGTTAGTGCAAAAATACATTAAATTCACGAGAATTCTTAGGAAAATACTTACAGTACTATATAAAAATTTCTGGAGGATCATGGAGGCGCAAGAAGTAGAAAAACAACTGCAGAACAGTGCAAAATACACTGTGGCCGTGGGTCACAGATACCCACTTTTCAACGGGTGCAAACGAAGATCAGAGATTGATAGGGTAAGGTCTAGGAATGTCGGTGAAGCTAGTGGTGGTGATGGTTGGTCGTGGGTGGCGGCGCAAAGGGTGGTTTAAGGCCAAAAATACCCAAAACGGAAATGAAGTTGGATGTGCTTCACCGGTGACGGATCGGAGGTGGGGTTGGGTCCAATGGGTTGCTTGGAGGTCGAGGATGAAGTGGTGAAGAAATGGTGGCCAATGGTAGTGTGACAGCGGCGCAGCAGCACAAGAGGTGTCGCGGCTTCAATGAGCTCGTGGTAGCTAACGGCGGCACGGCTGGGGCTGGAAATGGAGGGGTGGCTTCGTCGGCGACTGGGGAAGACGGTGGGCCGGGAGGTGTCGGTCACCGCTGGCTCACGGCGGCGCTGGGAGGAGAAGAAGAATTGGACGAAGGGAGAGAGATGGCTGGCGTCGCAGGCGGGAAAGAAGCAGGGGAGAGAGGAGAAAAAGAAGAAAAAGAAAGAGGAAAAAGAGAAAAGGGAAAAAGAAAAAGAGGAAAAAGAAAAATAAAGTGAAAGAAATGAGGTCCAAAGCTCACATCTTGGGTCACAAAAAAAAATTATCCAACGGAAACGATTTCGAAACAACAAGTGTAATAAAATAATTCAAACGCAGTGATTAAAATGAAAATAAATAATTAAACCCAATAATAAGTTAATTTAATTTGAGAATAAATTTAAACACATAACAATAATTAATTTAAAGAAAGCACTTCAAAAAAAATAATTTTCGTAAACTAAAAATTATAAAATAACCCAATTAAAAATCCAATAATTTTAAGACAAGAGAATAAATTTTGAATCAATAAAAATACCCTAAAATACAGGGTGTTACATTTTTTTGCTTAAAAGTTCAACTATTGAAGATGTTAAACAAGCGGTTTGGAGCATTCCTATGGACTCTACTCCTGGTCCTGATGGTTTCTCCTCTTCTTTCTACATTGCATGTTGGTCGATTATATGCAAGGATCTTCTAGAGGTTATGGTTGAATTTTTCCAAGGGGGTCTTTTTCCCCTTCTTACAAGCACACTTTCATCACTTTAATTCTTAAAACTGACAAGCCTACCACTCTCTCTGAATTTAGGCCAATCGGTTTATGTCAAATCTCTTATAAAATCATCTCCAAGATCATGGCTTCTCGCCTTGCTATGTCTAAGATTACCTCTGAGCATCAGTGCACGTTTGTTGAAGGGAGGATCATCACTGATAGTATTGCTTAGGTTCATGAATTGCTCATAGCTTGGCTAAAAATACTTGTGGTAATAATGTCATGCTTAAAGTTGGCTTGGCCAAAGCTTTTGATAGAGTCAATTGGGCCTATCTTTCTCGTATTCTGTCAACGTTTAGTTTTAACGCAAATGCGGTCTCTCTTTTTCAAGCTTGTTTCTTTGAGTCTACTTTTTCCATCTGCCTTAATGGTACTCATGCCGGCTATTTCACGGCTAGTACAGGGATTAGACAATGAGACCCTTTATCCCATTTTCTTTTTATTCTTAGTGAAGAGTCGTTAAGTAGAGGTCTCCATCAGCTGAAGATTGACGGGCATACCGCTCCTTATGCGGTACCTTGTGGTAGCCAACCTATCACTCACATCCTCTTTGTTGATGATCTTTTAGTTTTCACAAATGGATCCAAGAAAAGCCTCCAAACTCTTATGGCTTTCATTTCTCAATATGAGAATGTCTCAGGGCAAAAGATTAATCACTCTAAAATGTGTTCCTACTGCATAAAAATACCCCAAACACTAGGAAGAATATCATTAAAGATGTCACGAGTTTTAATGAGGGTAAATTTCTCTTTGTTTATCTTGGTAAGATTAAGAAATGGCTCCGAGACCTAAACCCTTTGGTTAAGCCTTAAGATATTGTGTCTAACATCAATATTGATGTTCTCAATTTTTTGCATATCTCTCGAGGGAAAAAAGACCTATCTTGGTCAAATGGATTCCGCCTCCCTTAAGCATTCTTAAACTGAATAATGACGGTGCCTCAAAAGGTAATCCTAAGCCTGCTAATTATGGTGGTGTTTTACGTTTCAATAATTACTCTATCATTGCTGGTTTCTCTTATTTTTTAGGTGTTGGTAATAACACTTTTGCAGAATTGTCTACCTTAAGATTTGGTTTAACTTTTTGTTATGAGCTGAGCATCACTGATCTGATTGTTGAGACTGACACTATCATTGTGGTTAATTGGTTCACTAAAGGCTCATCTCCCCATGGAATTACTCAACCATGTGGGATGATATTTTACATTTCAAGAATGATTTTCCCTTCAGTATTAATCATGTCTACAGAGAAGGTAATGCGCTAGCAGACAGTTTAGCAAATTATGGTGCCATGGGACATACGATAAGTTTTACATCTTTATTTCAACTCCATAAGCATATGACTGCCCTGTTCTCTCTAGATCGTGTAGGTCTTCCTACTATTAGGCATTAAACTTTATAGGTTTTTCCTTATTTTCTTGTAATATCTATATAAGGTCTTTATTTCTTTTAAGGAACTTGGGTTTGGGCCTTTATTTTTCTCCTCATAACCCTCAAGTTTCGCTATATGTACAAGGTATTATGTCACCATAAGTGAGGGTAATCAATAAAATTAGGGTACCATCCTCTTTAAAAAAAAAAAAGAAGAAGAGAGATAATTGTCCAACATAATATAAATTTTAAGGTGATATTTGAGGTATGGCTATCTTCGGATGAAAAGTCATTGGGTTACATTATTCAACTACTAGTATATTGTGCCATCAACAGATAACTTAATCATTGTTTGACATATTGTTTAGAGAAACTTAAAAAAAAAAACCATTCTAATGATTGAAAAGAACTTACAATTTCATTTTCAAATATATACTCAAAATCTAAATCTCATATTTAAGTCATGTAGGAACTTGCGTCTTTGGAAAAAAATGAGAAAATCTAAACAGAATCTCAAAAATCTTAAACCGCACACCGTGATGTGGCAAATCCAGTCTAGGCGCCATGTCACGATTCTCAGATTTGTCTCAAATCACACTCGTTCTCATTCCGTCCTGTACATCTCTCTCTTATGCTCCCATCTCTCTCGGTTTAGGTTATAAGTTTGAAACTCTTGTAGAGTCCCCTCCATTACTTCTCTCTCACTATGTTACTTCTCTCTCCCAGTGATGATTGATCTCTTTTCTCTCTCAATTTTAAAAACACAAGCCATCCCCTCCTTGATTCAAGGGCAAGGCTGACCCCATCCATGAGTCTCTACTCCCATGTGTCCCTTGCAAACTCCACATTTTTCTCTATCTCTCTTTCAAAATCGAGTTGACGTTGAAGTGAAACCCCATCTACATCCAGATCTTCGTCTTCATTGAGTTCTTGACTTTCATTTATGATTTGAAAATCTGGGCTACGGTTATTCTTTCTCTTCTTATTGAATTCTTGGTGGAAATTCTAGGTTCGCATTGGCGACGAGGATAAGCTAAGGAAGTAAAAATGTCGTGTGGAGATAAAAAGTCAAAATGAAAAACTCATTGTATTTGCAAGAAATCATGATTGGATCCGTAATTTCAGAAAATTGAAAAATGAAGAAAATGAAACGAGTGTTTAGATTATGTTAGAAAAAAGTAAAAAATAAAAAATAAAAAAAATCTGACCTGGCAGAGGTGTGTCGTGTAGGATTGCTCTATAGAAGAATCGAAAAAAAATACTTTACAGCAGTCTGGGATGACATGCGAAGTAGAAATTTTTTTTGAATTAGTGGTGTTTGACGAAATTTATGTCAGTTCATATTTACACATCAAACGTCTCGTAATGTAGGATAGAACTTGACTTTGTTTTGTGTTGATAACGTGCCTCAATTTTAGGACATGTTTTTACACTTGGAGTATCTCATAATTATATGAAAAGTACTGAATTAATATATGTTTGGGTTTATAAGTAAGTTAGGATGGTTTAAAATTTTTATAGGGATTGAAGAAGTGCTATTGAACCCAAGGTTTCAAGTATCATCTAGCTATATTTCTTCTTATAGATTTTGATGATAACAAATGACATAAAGGAGTCTCAAGTTGTCCTCATAATGAAGTATTGAAGATCAAAGACATAAACAAATCACGTATACGCAATAAAGGAAACAAACTTACAATTGAAACTCTAAGAGTATTTTTGTACATCTATTTCAAACTTCTAAAAAAGGTTAAGACTCAAACATGTTTTTAATATATACGGAAAAATTATTTTTCATTTTTCACATGTGCATAATATGATTAAAAGTTTAAAATTTGAAATTTGAAAGATGATTGATTGTCATTTTTCAACATGTGCATAATATAATTAAAAGTTTGAAATTCAAAATATGAAAGATAATTGATTATCATTTTTCAACATGTGCATGATATGATTAAAAGTTTAAAATTTAAAATTTGAAAGATGATTGATTGAGATTTTTGACATAAGTATAATATGTTTGAAATTTCAAAATTTGGAATTTAAAAAATGATTGATTGTCATTTTTCACATATGCGTGATATGTTTGAAAGTTTAGAATTTAAAAATTTGAAAGATAATTGATTGTCATTTTTTACAAGTGCATGATATGTTTACAAGTTTGAAATTTGAAAAAGAAGTCTTATATGTCTATAAATAGTTCATTTGGAATTTTCAAAATGACACAACAACTACAAACTTTACAACAATCATTCATCAAAATTTCAATCTCTCTATTCTAGCACTGAAAAGAACTTGTGAATTCATTTTCAGATATATACTCAAGACCAAAATCTCATATTAAAGTCATGTAGGAACTTGTGTCTTTGGAAAAAAAAATGAGAAAATCTAAAGGGTGACCCAAAAATTTTACATTGCACGCCGTGATATGGCAAACTCGGCTTGGGCGCCGCGTCACAATTCTCAGATTATCTCAAATAATACTCATTCTTGTTCCGCTCTATACTCCTCTCTCTCTCTCTCTCTCTCTCTCTCACACACACACACACACATTGTTTAGGTTACAAGTGCGAAACTCTTGCAGAGTCCCCTCTGTTACTTCTCTCCCCTTTCGTTTATTCTCTTGCCCATCGATGGCCAGTCTCTTTTCTCGCATTCAGTTTTAGAAACTCAGCTCATCCCCACTGTGATTCTAGGGCAAAGTCGACCCCATTCGTGAGTCTGTCCCCCCATGTGTGCCTTGCAAACTCCCCCCCTTTATCTATCTTGCAAAATCGAGTCAACGTCGAAGAGAAACCTCCATTGAGTCCAGATCTTCATCTTCACCTTTGAAATCTGGGTTACTGTTGTTCTTTCTCTTTTTATTGAATTCTTGGCCTTCGTTATTCATGGCGGAGATTATAGATTCACATTAGTGACAAATAAATTCTTAATAAACAAAAAAGAAAGAAAGAACGTAACAAAGAAGACGAAAGAACAAGGATAAGCAAATGAAATAAAAATGTCGGGTAGCGATAAAAACTCAAAGCGTTAAACTTATTGTATTTGCAAGAAATAAGGATTTAATTGATAATTTGGAGGAATGGGGAAATGGGGGAAAATAGGAAAAATGAAACACACATTTAGGTTAGGTTAGAGGAAAAAAAAAATTGACTTTGCATAAGTGAGCGGTGTAAGGCTGATGTATAGAAGAACTCGAAAAAATACTTTACAGCAACCTTGGATTACATGTAGAGAAGAATAAATTTTCAAAGAAGTGGCATTTGACGATGTTTATTTCAGCTCGTATTTACACATAACAAGTCTCATAATGTAGGATGGAACATGGCTTTGTTCTGTGTTGACATCGTGCCTCATATTCTGGGCATGTTTGAACATTTGCCGTATCTAAAATTATATGAATAATATTGAAATAGTTTGAGTTAAGATGTTTAAGTCTTGTAAAAGTTTGTAGGTCTCATTTTAATATATGTTTGGATGTATAAGTAAGTTGAGATGATTTTAAATTTTTATAGAAATTGAAGTCATTGTTCAACCAAAGGTTTCAAGTATCATTTATGATTTAACTGTATCTCTACTTATGGATTTTGATAATAACAAACAGGTTTAAGCATAAAGGAACCTCAGTTGTCCACATAATGAAGTCTTAAAGATCAATGATATCAACAAATCAAGTATAAGCAAGAAAGGGAACATGCTTACAAATGAAGCTCTAAGAGTATTTTTATACATAACTTTAAAAATACTAAAAAAGTTTAAGGATAAAAAAAGTTTTAAATATACTCATGACAATCATTTTGCATTTTTTTAGATGTCCATGATATAATTAAAAACTTGAAATTTGAAATTGAAAAAATGATTGATTGTCATTTTTCAACATGTGCATGATAGGATTAAAAGTTTAAAATCTAAAATTTGAAAGATTATTGATTGAAAATTTTCACATGTACATGATATGTTTGAAAGATTGAAATTTGAAATTTAAAAGATGATTGATTGTCATTATCACATGTGAGTGATATGTTTGAAAGTTTAAAATTTAAAAATTTAAAAGATGATTGATTGTCATTTTTCACATGTGCATGATATATTTGAAAGTTTAAAATTTGAAAAGGAAGTCTCATATGTCTATAAATAGCTCATTTGAAATCTTTAAAATGACACAACAATTACAAGCTTTACAATGATCATTCATCAAAGTTTCATTCTCTTAATAGATATACTCAAGACCTAAATCCCATATTTAAGTCATTTAGAAACTTCTGACTTTGGAAAAATAAGAAATCTAAACGGGAGAGCAAAATATTTACACCGCACACCGTGACGTGACAAACCCAGTTTGGGGACCACGTCAAGGTCGTTTGATTTGTATCAAATCATATTCATTCATGTTCTGCCCTGTACTCCTTTCTCTCGTGCTCCTTTCTTTCTCAGTTTATATTACAAGTTTGAAACTCCTATAGAGTCCCCTCTGTTACTTAAAAAATATAAAAATAAAATCTGACTTGACAGAGGTGTGCGTTGTGTTATGCTCTGTACTCCTCTCTCTCGTGCTCCTTTCTCTATCACTTCCTCCTGTGCTCCTTTCTCTCTCTCAGTTTTGGTTAAACAGTTCGAAACTCTTGCAGAGTCCCCTCCATTACTTGACTCTCTCTTTGTTACTTCTCTCGCCCGTCAATTGCTGGTATCTCTTCTCTCTCTCAATTTTAGAAACCCACAACTCATCCCCTCCCTAATTCTTGGGCAAAGACATCCCCATCCGTGAGTCTCTCCCCCGTGTGTCCCTTTCAAACTTAACCCCTTTCTCTATCGATCTTGCAAATCCGAGTCAACATCGAAGAGAAACCCCCTTTACATCCAAATATTCGTCTTCATTGAGTTCTTGATTCTCAGTTGTGATTTGAAAATCGGAGTTATTGTTGTTTTTTCTCTTCTAATTGAATTCTTGGTCCTCGTAATTCATGGCGGAGATTTAAAGTTCACATTGGTGACAAAAAGAGTCTTGGAAAAAAAGAGAAAGAACGTAAGAAAGAAAACGAAGGAATGTAGATAAGCCAAGAAATTTTCATTTGGAGATAAAAACTCAAAAGTGTATTCGTAAGAAATTAGGATTGAATCGGTAATTTGGAGAAATGGAGAAAATGAAATGCGCTTTTAGTTTTGGTTAGAAAACAAATAAAAAAATAAAATCGAACCTGGCAGAGGTGTGCAGTGTAATGCTGCTCTATAGAAGAACTTGGAAAAAATATTTTACAGTAGCCTAGGATGACATGTGAAGAAGAAATTTTTTTGAAAAATGTAGTATTTGACAATGTTTATATCAGTTTGTATTTACACATCATAAGTCTCGTAATGTAGGATGAAACTTGGCTTTGTTATGTGTTGATAATATCCCTCAATTTATGGGCTTGTTTGACCACTTGGTGTATCTCAAAATTATATAAATAGTTGTAAAATAATTTGAGTTAAGATGTTTAAGTGAGTTTTATAAAAGTTTGTAAGTCCCATTTCAATATATATTTGGATGTATAGGTAAGTTGAGATGGTTTTAACTTTTTACGGGGATTGAAGAAGTGGTTGCTGAACCCAAGGTTTCAAGTATTATATAATTGTATCTCTTGCTATAGATTTTGATGATAACAAAAGAGTTCAAGTATAAAGGAGTCTCAAGTTGTCCACATAATGAAGACTTGAAGACCAATGACATCAACAAATTATATATAAGCAAGAAAAAGAATAAGCTTACAAACGAAGCTCTAAGAGTACTTTTGTTCATCTCTTTCAAAATTTGAAAAAAGGTTAAGACTAAAAATTATTTTTCACATGTACATGATATGATTAAAAATTTGAAATTAGAAAGATTGATTGTCATTCTTTAACATGTGCAAGATATGATTAAAATTTTAAAGTTTGAAAGATTATTGCTGGGGATTTTTCACATGATATGTTTGCAATTTAAATAATGATTGGTTGTCATTTTGTGCATGTGCATGATATGTTTGAAAATTTGAAATTTGAAAAAGAAGTCTCATATGTTTATAAATTGCTCACCTGAGATCTTCAAAATCACACAACAACTACAAGCTTTACAACGAACTTATGATTTCACTTTCAAATATATACTCAAGACTTAAATCTCATATTTAATTCTTGTAGGAACTTGCATCTTTGGAAAAATTAGAAAATCTAAATGGAGATCCAAAAATTTTACACCGCACACCATGACGTGCAAAACCCAGTCTGGGTACCACGTCAAGGTTCTCAAATTTGTCTCAAATCAGACTTGTTCTTGTTCCAGTTTGTACTCATTTCCCTTATTCTCATCTCTCTCTCACTTCTTCTCGTGCTACTCTCTCTCAGTTTAAGTTACAAGTTTGAAACTCTTGCAAAGTCTCATCCGTTACTTGTCTCCCTCTACATTGCTTCTCTTTCCTGCCAATGGCTGGTCTCTCTTCTCTCTCTCCGTTTAAAAAACCCAGCTCATCGCCTCTGTGATTCCATCCGTGAGCCTCTCTTCCCATGTGTCCCTTGCAAACTCAACCTTTTCTCTATCTATCTTGCAAAATTGAGTTGACGTCGAAAAGAAACTCCATTGCTTCAGATCTTCGTCTTTATTGAGTTCTTGATTCTCAGTTGTGATTTGAAAATTTAGGCTACTGTTGTTCTTTCTATTCATATTGAATTCTTGCTTTTCGTTATTCATGACAGAGAGTCTAGGTTCACACTAGTGACAAAGAAAGTCTTGGAAAAAAAAAAGAGAGAAAGAAGGTAAGAAAGAAGATGAAGGAATGAGGATAAGCCAATGAAATAAAAAAAGTCGTGTGGAGATAAAAACTCAAAACGGTAAACTCCCTGTATTTGTGGAAAATCATGATTGGATCAGTAATTTGGAGAAATGGAAAAAATGGGGAAATGAGGAAAATGAAACACACATTTAGGTTAGGTTAGAAAAATAATAAGAAAATAAAATCTAACCTGGCAGAGGTGTACGGTGCAGGGCTGCTCTATGGAAGAAATTGAAAAAATACTTTATAGTAGCCCAGGATGACATAAGAAGAAGAAATTGTCGAAGAAGTGGTGTTTGACAATGTTTATGTCAGTTTGTATTTACACATCACAAGCCTTGTAATATAGGATGGAACACGACTTTGTTGTATGTTGATAACGTCCCCCAACTTTTGAGCATGTTTAGACACTTGGCATATCTTAGTATTATGTGAATAGTAGTGAAATAATTTGAATTAATACGTTTAAGTGAGTTTTATAAAAGTTTATGGGTCACATTTTAATATATATGTGTATGTATAGGTAAGTTGAGATGGTTTTAAAATTTTACAGGAATTGAAGATGTGGTTGATGAATCCAAGGTTTCATGTATTATATAATTGTATCTCTTCTTAAAGATTTTAATGATAAAAAATGAGTTAAAAAATAAGGAAGTCTTTAGTTGTCCACATAATGAAGTCTTGAAAATGAAGGACATCAACAAATTAAGTATGAGCATGATAGGGAACAAACTTACAAATAAAACTCTAAGAATATTTTTGTACATCTCTTTAAAAATTTGAAAAAAGGTTAAGGCCAAAAAATGTTTCTAACATACTCAGGAAATATCATTTTGCATTTTTAACATATGCACGATATGATTAAAAACTTGAAATTTAAAATTTGAAAGATGATTGATCGAGATTTTTCACATGCGCATGATATGTTTGAAATTTGATATTTGAAATTTAGCTGATTGATTGAGATTTTTCACATGTGCATTATATGTTTGAAAGTTTGAAATTTAAAATTTAAAAGATGATTGATCGTCATTTTTCACTTGTGTGTGATATGTTTGAAAGTTTTAAAGATGATTGATTGTCGTTTTTCACATATGAATGATATATTTGAAAACTTGAAATTTTGGAAAGGAAGTATCATATGTCCATAAATAGCTCATTTAAAATCTTCAAAATCACACAACAACTACAAGCTTTACAATGATTGTTCATCTAAGTTTTTATCTCTTTGTTCTACCATGAAGCCTTAACATTTGTTCATTTTGAGAGATAAATAGTTTGCACTGTATTATTTTCATTTCACTTATTGTGGAGTGTAATCTGATAACCTATCCACTATTGATTTTTGTATAAACAATAAAAATGTTTGTAATTCCAGTGAGTGTAGCAGGAGTTCTAGACAGGGAATGATTGAATAATCACTCGTAAGGTAATTATAAGTGTAGAATGTGTTCTACACGAATTCTTTAATGCAGTATTGCTCAAAGGTGTAAGAAGTTTCTATCTCCACCTAAAGAAGGTTGAATAGTGAATTCGAAAATCATCAAGGGATAGTTTAAGACGAGGACATAAGCTGTAGGGCTGAATCTCATTAAAATAGTGGGTTTTAGTCTCTCTCACCCTTACTCTTTATATTTTTTGCTGCTTAGTATTTTGGTCACATTTTATACTGTGTATTTGATTTATTATTTTTCATTTTTAAACAAATTCAATTCACCATCTCTTAGGTTAGTCATCTGGCCAACAATTGGCAAGAAAACAAAGGCTCTATTGTAAGATGAATTATGTTTTGAATTAAAGATTTTTTGGCTAACATTTCAGATAAACTGTTGAACAAGTTGTTAGAGTATAAAAATATTCTCATTAAACGTTTCAACCTCACTTGTTCTAGACTCTAATCGTCAAGAAATTACGACAATCGATGACAAATACCGAGTACCAAGAAAGACAATTTCATAAATGGCATCATCATCTGAGTTATTAGCCAGAGCTCTTTCCTGTTGTACCATACACTTTTGGGAGATGCAAAGAAAATTGGTAATTGAGGTGTCGAATACCTCGTATATTGATAAAAATGGTTGTTAGAAGAAAATTGTTCAGTCATTGCTAATAGAGAAAATATTCAAACAAAAAATGTAGATTGATTACAGGTACGCAAAGGAGATTGAATGTAAATTGGATAAGTTGAAAACAACCTTTTAATGATAAACATGAACACAAGATGAAACATCATATCTCTTCATACCTCACTTGGTCAACATTACAACATATATATTGAACTCATTTTTTCAAAAGTTATTTTACCAAGCCAAAGGGATTAAATACAACTTATCCCATGATTTTTTTTCGATTTTCAGAAAACAATTACTTTTCTTCTAAACGTTAAATCTCTACCATTATTAGTTGTTATTGCCTTAAATTTGAGCTCTCTTTCTTTCCAGCTCCTCTACTTGGTTGGTTGAAGGTCACGAGCATGCTAGTTTGTCAACTCTTTATTTTCTTATTTTATCATTTTATTCTTTCTATTTTTATTAGCAAGTATTCACTGTAATTTAGAAATTTGACTATTAAGCTGATCAACCTCACTCACTCTCACTCTTAATCTCCGAGACATAATTGTAACAGAGGCAGCATATTGAATACTGAGAGTCCTTGATTCTGCAATGATCTCATAATTTGTCCTGCATGGCGTTAATAGCTTCAATGGGGAGAAAATAGGTGGTTGAGGTATGAAGGGTTCCTAATTTAAATTTAAGACATTATTAGAAGAAGACTACTTGACCATAAAAGCTGTTTTGCATAAATAAAAACTAGGTCAAGAAACAATGTGAAAATAATTTTTCTCGTGAGAATATGATGGGTAAGGTTGATCATTTTCTAAAAAGTCCTAGAGCTTTCAAATGATTACAAAATCTCATTTATCAAAAATATCAAGTGACGGTGTCAGAGCTAGCCTCATAGCCCAGTAACATTTGTTTTGATCCAAGTAGTTCCAATTATAAAACTCTCTATAGTTTCTACTATGGCCCATTTTCATCTGTGCACTGGTTATTGCGATTATTTTTAATGATGTTAAAAGGGGGAGAAGTTTATGGACATTAGCAAGATATTTACTAATACTTAATTATTTGATTAGATTTAATCACTTTCATATAATTAAGCTTGATATATATTCGCTTAGTGTTAAGTTTATCTATATCTATTACTTAAAAAAGTAACGCACATTCTCAAGAGGAGCTTAAGTATTACAATAGATATAATAATTTTACTAAGTGTTTGTCATCATAAAAAAAGGGGAGATTGTTGAACCCAAGATTTCAAGCATCATATAACTCTATCTCTAGTTATGGATCTTGACTGTAATAAATGAGTTCAAGCATAAATGAGTCTCAAGTTGTCCACATAATGAAGCCTTAAAGATCAAGAACGTCAACAAATCAAGCACGAACAAGAAAGAGAACAAACATACAAATGAAACTCGAGTATTTTTGTACATTTCTTGCAAAATTCAAAAAAAGGTTAAAGCTCAAAAATATTTTTAATTTACTCAAGAAAAATTATTTTTCATTTTTCACATGTGTATGATATGATTAAAAGTTTGAAATTGAAAGGATGATTGATGGTCATTTTTCAACATGTGCATGGTATGATTAAAAGTTTGGCATTTGAAATTTGAAAGATGTTGAGATTTTCTTATGTGAGTGATATGTTTGAAAGTTTAAAATTTGAAAATTTGAAAGATGATTTATTATCATTTTTCACATGTGCATGACATGTTTGAAAATTTGAAATTTAAAAATTAATTGTCATATGTCTATAAATAACTCATTTGAGATCTTTGAAATCATATAACAACTATAAGATTTACAACGATCATTCATCAAAAGTTTTTAATCTCTTTTTTAGCATTGAACCTTAACACTTGTTCATTTTGAGAGAGATATAGTTTGTATTATATTGTTTTTATTTCACTCATTAAGAAGTGCACTCTGATAACCTACACACTATCAGCTCTTGTATAAACAATAAAATGGTATGTGTGACCCTTGTGAGTATAGTAGGAGTTCTACATAGGGAATAACTTAATCACCACTCGAATGATGATTGTATGTGTAGAAGGAGTTCTACACGAGTTCTTTGAAGCAATGTTGCTCAAAAGTATAATAGGTTTTTATTCCACTTAAAGGAGGTTGAATAATGAGTTTGGGAATGCTCAAATGGTAGCTTGAGGCGAGGATATAAGTAGTGGGGCTGATCCTCGTTAAAATACTAAGTTTATATCTCTCTCACTCTTACTCTTTATATTTATTGTTGCTTAATATTTTGTTCACATTTTATATTGTGTATTTGATTTATAACTGTGCCTTTTTAAAACAAGCCCAATTCACCCCTTTTGAGTTAGTCATTTGGGCAACAACTGGCATGAGAGTAAGGGCTCCATTGTTAGATTAATTATCTTTTGAGTTAAAAATATTATGGATATCATTTCAGCTAAATTTTGTGAAGGTCAATCTACTGCTCGGCCTGCACTATTTTGAAAAAATAATTACACATTTTGGAAATATAGAATGAGAATATTCTTTTAGACTTAAGATCCAAAAATTCAAAGATGCATTGTAAAATAATCTTATATCCCAACAAAAGTTGTTAATGGAGTAAAGATCATAAAAGAAGAAGAAGATTTGTCAGCGATGGACCTAGCGCTTGCGTTATAGCTAAAAGATATGGAGCTACGACTTGCTTCCCCTCCAGCATGCATGCTGGTCTGTCAGGAACTCACCTCGAATAAGTGTCTTGTTTTTCTCACTGCCAAACAATGTTGGCGTTGAAGGAAATGGAGGAAGGCAGAGCTTGAGAAAATAGGAGGGACTGTCTGGTGGGGTAGGGTTCAAACAACATGGGCATTGAATGAAATGGAGGAAGGTAGAGGGGGAGAAAAGAAAATTGACTGTCTGGTGGGGAAAGGTCTTCACATGTGGTTGGGTGCCTTCATCTGGATTCCTTTTACTATTTCTTTTGTCAGTGGGGCTGGGGTCTTTTTTAGTCAATGAACGGAAGTGAGACAAAGAGAGAATGACTGAGATATATTTATTTCAATGATGGCTTACACATTTGGATACCAGATATACTTGGGCATATGAAACACACCAATAATTTCATGTCTCATTTGTGTCCAAACATCCCCACATGTTTTAGAAAGAATGACAAGACACAAAAAGGATGCAGAATGGATGTCTTGTTCTCATGTTTTTGTCGACCAGGGTAGCTATAAACGCATTATGCAGTAGCAACTCTTATCTTTACTTGCATAGAAAAATCCTAACCTATAATGTAATATAAAGCCACCACTCATTCACCATTTTCATTAATGGAAATTGGAGAAATTTAATATCAACAAGTCTCATATGGCAATTTGAAGATAAGAATAACTAGAGATTCGCATAAACACAATTCAGGCTGCAGACAACTGAAGAATAACGAAACAAATTAAGCATAGGGTTAAGGATCATAGATTGAAATGGGACGACATTTGTGCTTACCCGAAAGGAGCGCATCTTCAGACCCATCGTGGCCGAGATATGATTGCTACAACGTTTATGCCCAAAGTTGGGGATGGATGTGCCACACTTTCAGAGAGTTGTAGTGGTGGGTTTCCTCGGTTTGGGCATGTTGTATTTGTAGTGGAGTTTGGTCTGGACCGAGTTTGGTCTACAATGATCCAGACCAACGCCTCCTCAACCCAAAATCTCTACAAAACAACGCCAGATTCAACTGGAGATGGCAGAGGGCAGAGGAATTTGCTTGGCAGTGCATGAACGAATATTGTTTATAAGGTAAAGCCGAAAGAAAATGGGAAATCAAATAAATGGTCCATGTGGGCTTGTCAGCGATGGACCTAGGGCTTGCCTTTATAGGGAAAAGAGATGGAACTACTATTTTTTTCCCACTAGCACGCGGGCTGGTATGTTAAGAACTCACTGCGAATAAGAGTCTCATTTTTCTCACTGTTGAACGGTGTTGGCGTCGAAGGAAATGACGGAAGGTAGAGCTCGAAAAAAGAGGAGGGACTGTCTGGTGGGGAAGGGTTCGAATGGTGTGGGCGCTGAACGAAATGGAGGAATGCGGAGGGGGAGGAAAGAAAATTGACTGTATGGTGGGGAAAAGCCTTCACATGTGGTTCGGTGCCTTTATCCGAATTCCTTTTACTATTGCTTTTATCAGTGGGGTTGAGGTCGTGTTCAGTCAGTGAACAGGAGTGAGACAAAGAGAGAACGACTAGAATATATTCATTTCGATGATATCTTACACATTTGGATACCAGATATACTTAGCCATACGAAATACACTGAGAATATCATGTCTCTTCTCTATACTCAAATGTCCCCTCAAACTCTTGGTTTTACTTGGGTGTTGGTACTGCCATCCAAATTGATATAAAAGAAATATTATTATATTATAAAAATCTATAATGAGACATACGTATGGCAGGATTTTTTGGGCAAGTTAGCAAAATTATGGAGAATAGATCTTCAACTTCTTTGACATTTTTATTAGGAAAGAAGGGGCAAACAATAAAGAGGAAGCAAAACATTAAATTTTAAAGGTATAGGGGCACTAGTAGCGGCTGAAAAATAAAAGTTAAGGGTCCATATACCCCCACTCGACCCCTCCTCCCTTAGCTTTTGGCTCAATGGTCATTTGGTTTGTTTTCAAGTGGTTTGGCAGATATTGGGTATTGGATTCGAATACGAATATGAATATGACTTACCTTAAACAATTAGTATTGGCCATGTAATGATTCATTGAATTTTTTAGTGGGGTTGAGGTTTAAGCTAGTACTCAAATTTGACATGAGGGAGCGCCTGCAGCTTACACCGTCAAGTCCCCTCCTATTCGGTTCTCAACGGATAAGATGCTACTATAATCCTGCTTAAGTAGGAAAGCCACTTTTAATCACCCACTCAAACTCTTTTTATTCAACCAACAACAAAAAATATCCAATTACAACACAATCGAAACACTTCTTTTGTCTTGTTTATTTACAACCTTGCAAGTATCTCAAAAGGAGATTTGAAAATGCCTAAAAGAAAAAAGATTTGGGAAAACCAAAAAGCAAAATTAATATTGAAAACATATATAATTTTTTTAAATATCACGAACTCAATCACTTCAATTTAAAATAATTGAAAACTCCCATTTTAAGATTATTTGGATACAATAAGTCTTTCAACTAATTCAATTATTACAATTTTTTCAAATCCTTACACAAATTGTAATAAATAATTCAATTTTTTTTTAAATCTCAAAACAAAAATAATATTAAAAAATAATATTCTAATAATATTTTATTTACCTTTCATTCTTAAGTTACTATCCAAACCTCTATTTACAATCTTAAAGTGCAACGCACTTCATATTTTGATCTTTATAAAAATATAATATATTAAATCAATAAAGTATATTATTTTGGTGTTATATATTTATCTACATAAAACTCTACAATCAAATTATAAATAAAGTTAGAAATTAACAAGTTTCCATATATCACGCAAGTGCATGATTAGTAGGGTTAGGGAAAAAAAAAGGGGGGGCTGGATTAATGATTTGATTAGTTGGAAGTCGAGAAAAAGAGGCTTTTTATAATTATAATTTAATTTTTAAGTGAGTGACCTCCAACCAACATGAATCTTAATGAATGCTAGTGTCCAAAGGTTGGGCCCTCACTCGCTCAAGCTTTGCTTCTTCTTCTTTTTTTTTTCAATTAACATTATATTTTATATTTTTATGTCATTTTAATTTTTGAATTATCCTTTATATATATTAAAAAATAAAAACTCAAAAATTAATAAGCAGTTTTGGATAAAAATAAGATAACCATATAACATATAAAAAAAATGAAAGTATTTTAAATTATATATTATTTAGACAGATATTCATCTGGCCAATTAATACTAATATGATAATATCTCCTATTCATATTTAATTTTTATAAAATGCATTTAAAAGATAATGGTATGATGCTTTTGTTGTCAACACTAACGACTAAGCCACTTATGCAATGAGTCTAAAAACAAAATAAAACTTGAGAATTATATAGAAAGTAGAAATTAATTAAAATAATTATTGAAACACCAGTAATAAAATTTAAAAGGAAAATATAAGAATATTATTAAAAAATATTAAAAAAATCCCAAAAGCTTAAGTTATTTGTAGTTTAAAGGAAAAATGAAATATAATTAAAAAAGGTGAAAAAAAATTAATAAAAAATAAAACCAAATAAAAAACTTAGAAAAAAAACTTAAAAAGCTAAAGAATTTTAGAAAATTATAACTTATCTATGAAAACTTTTGTAAAAAAATACTAAATACTGAATAAATGTTATAGAATTTAATATAATTATTATTCTAGAATAATTTGCGTCGTAGTCATCCATCATCCCATGTGTGTCGCACGCACTGTAGCGAGCGTAGGACTGCCCCTTTCGTTCACTATCTTTTTCAAAAAGAGATCACAATAAATACTTTTATTTTTAATTTTTTGGATAAATCAAGGGGTCTGAATTTAGTCAAAAGGCAATCTTTTAAAATACTGGTCCTCATCCGAGACGGCGTCGTATCAAGTGTACCGACATCGATGGCATCTCATGCGCATCCCCGACACTGCATTCACCCGTTTCACCTATCGGCATGAAGAAAAACTACAAACGCGCTGGAAGGCGTCCCATGTCCACGTGGCTCTCCAACTCCTGCATCGGATTCCTACCGCCCGATCAAGCAGTCCCCCAGCTGCAGGAACCACTATCACACCCCCATAATCTACGGCAATACCGCCACGTGTACAACAACCACATCTTCATACCTCGCAGAGAGAGGCTATAAACAAAGGAGCCACCTTTGGAGTTCGTCGAAACATTCATGCTCTATTTCGGATAGTTCCGAGTTGTCTAAAGCTTATTGGACTGATTAATGGAGGAGGCAGTACTGACGAAGAAGGAAGCCGAAATACCAACAGCGGCTCCACCTCTGGCTTCTGTAATTGATGTTCCAAACGATGCAGCAGATGAGAAAGCTGTGGTTCTAGCTCCAGAACCCAAAGCTATTGTGGAGAGTAAGCCCTGATTTTCTATCTCAGTACTATTTATTGTTTTCATCGATCGTTTTCTTATTTTACCAAATGTATTTGCAAAGACAGATGATGATGGTAGTTTCAGCAACAAACGAGTCATTGGAAAACTAGATTATATCCCATAATGGTCGATTCAATGAAAGTCAAGGCTCAAATCCTACTTATGATCAGGAAAAAAAATGAAAAATCTCCTGGAAATCTTGAGAGGGTCAGTCGGATGATATGAAAAAGGAAAATAATTGAATAATGAGGCATCATGATCAGTTGAATGGAATGTGAATATGTTGTAAATCTATCTTTATTGGTTAATTTCTGTAACAGAGACTCCAGACGCTGTGGCGAAGGTAGCTTCAAAGGGTTCACTCGATAGAGGTGAGTATCGGACCTACTTCTCGATGCCATTTATTTTCATTGAGAAATGCTTAGTCCACAGTACTGATTGATGTACTTGATCAGATGCATTTCCTCTAGCTCCCGAAAAAGACATTATATGTACTGGATTAAAAGGGTCAGTCATCGAAAAATTAAGATTTTTTGTAGTATACCATATCTGAATAGATTGTCGAAAATTTTCTACCGCATGTAGATTTCCACAAAGATGGTGTTTTTCCAAAACCAAACTTGTTGTTCTGCATCTTTTATAGCCATCCCTTGACGGTATGGTTACAGCTTCACAAATTGCTTATATGTGATCTTATATGTGATACATCATATTGTAAAACTATTTTTATTATAAGATAGATCTGACATATCTATCACGTCACTTTAGATTACAAGCTTTCTTTTTGTAGTGCTCTTTGTAGATCTTACATTTCTCTTGTTCAATTTGTTTAACTTGGTGAATATGAAGAACCTGGCACATTTGCATGTATTTTATAGCATTTCTAATACTATGTGTATTTCCTAAACACATTTCTAGATACCTATGTGATCGATTTTGGGATTTGTAAAGGTTGCCAAGTGGATAACCGATATCCTGCTTTATGTTCTGCAGATATTGCTCTGGCAGAGGTTGAGAAGGAAAAGAAGACATCTATTATCAAGGCCTGGGAAGAAAGCGAGAAAACTAAGGCAGAAAACAAGTAAGCCTTCCTTGAGACTTTTTTTCCTTGGAGCGTTTGCTGTGAACAAAAGTTGTGATTGATGATAACTATTTCCTTAATTTGGTAGCTCAGGAAAGAGCTTAATGTTCACCATCATCTCGCCTTCCATTGGGTTTTGAGAGAATTCTCTATCTGCTTAAAACTTTTTTGAAACTTTACCAACTGTTCTGTAACTGTTAAACAGGGCTCAAAAGAAGTTTTCTGCTGTTGCTGCATGGGAAAACACCAAGAAATCATCTGCTGAAGCCAAGCTAAGAAAACTTGAGGTAATTAGGCTCCTGGTGTCTTACTGTAAGAATGAATACATGAGTTTTTTCCCTTACAAGCTAATCCTATTATACTTCAGACAAATGGTGATTTAATATGATATTAGAGTAGTAACCCTAAATTTGAATTCTAGCTCTATTCTACCTTCCAATCAAAATATCAATTTTTTTTTCTTAATAGGTGGGTCCTCGTTCTTTCCTGTCTCATGCATGAGGGACAATCTTAAAGAATATAATTTAAATAATTAAATTCAGCATTTTTCATCAACTTAAAGTTTTGAGACAAGTGGTAATATAACATGTTATACTTTCTGTACCTTTGATACTTGATTTCTATGCGCTTCAACAAGGTAAAAGGGGTCATCCTCATTGATTCAAAGAATACCGAGCTTTTTCAGAGAAATGAAAGAACACATCCGGTTCACATGTAATGTAGTTATCGGGGAACCAACGAGACTTTATAATGAAAGCACTGAATGGAATGTTAGTCAGTCTATATGGCAAAATATTATCTCTATCACAGTTTAGATTCAACTTTTAAGGACTCCAATGTACTTTTGCAGGAAAAGCTAGAGAAGAAGAAGGCAGACTATGGAGAGAAAACAAAGAACAAAGCCGCTATGATTCACAAGCAAGCAGAAGAAAAGAGGGCAATGGTTGAAGCTACTCGTAGGGAAGAAATTCTCAAGGCAGAGGAGACGGCTGCAAAATATCGAGCAACTGGTTACACTCCAAAGAAGTTCCTTGGTTGCTTTTGAAGCGTTCGTGTCTGTAAACAACATTAAAAGGTCTTTCCGGTTCTGTATTTTTTCTTATATCTGTATATTTCTTTCTTGTTTGTTCACAATATGTTGTTTTTGTATGTCAACTGATTGGGAAATCAGCAAAAGTTGTAATATTTTACTTGAATACATTTAAAATGTTTGATTCGATGAACGATTTTGACCTTTTTCATTTAGTATGGTATGGTAAAAAAGCTTTCACAAATATTTACATGCGAACTCAACAATATCTGCACCTAGAATTATCCCATCCTCCACTCGTCCTCCCCATGTTAAATATATTTAACATGAAACATTAAATATAAAGATTTTAGATTTTTAATGATCCACGATAATAAAATAATAACAGACGTACATCTCTCAATCTCAGTTTGATAAAGAATTTGACCTGACTATGAGAGAATGATCACCTTAGCAACTTTGCCTCTAAGTGTCTCCGAATGATTAAAGGCATAATAATATTGTAGATGAGAGCCCTTAATCCTCTCAATGTTATTTATAAACTTTTGACCATTATGAAATCTAGAGACATTCATGTCTCACTATGACTAGAATATAGGTATTCGTGTCCCACTATGACTCATTAATTAAGTGATAATATTTGAACTAGTCTAAACTAGGGGTGGGCTCCGACTCCGATGGAGTCGGAGTGCCCACCTTCGACCTCCGACTCCGACTAGGGTCAGAGGTCAAAAGCTATTCCGACTCCAATTGGAGTCGTAGTTCGAAGCTCGGAGCTCCGATTAGAGTGAAGTGGGCTTCCCAGCTACTGCGCCCCAGTTGCCCTATTCAGATTGGGCCTGGGCCGTGGGCCTAATATCCAAGGCCCAATCTGAATTTCAGCTTGGCCCACCCCTATTTAAAAATATTTAAAAAAAACAAAATAATTAAAAAGTTCTAAAATACTGTAAAAAAAATTAAAAAGCTAAAATTTAAATACAATGACTAAATCAAACTACAAATCGCAAGCGATAAAATTAAATTTAAAACTACAAATTGCAATAAATTTAAATTTACAGTTCCAAAAAAAATTCAAATATGAAATAGCCACATCCCTCGCATCAGTTTTGACAGTCTATGCATTTGAGTTGATAACTCGATAGTGATTTGCAATTTTCGTGCAAAGGATTTTATTGATCAAATGCACTATCTTTTCTTTAATCATTTAACTATAAACTTATAAACCATCAGCCAAGTGATATATGACATAAAATATGACACATTATGAACTCACATTCACCTCTAACTCTAACGAGTTTTGCATGATGGTAATCATGGTATTGAGTTTCTCACCAATAAAAGGGTCATCCCACTGTGTGTCCGTCTCAGTCATCCACAATTAGTCTTGAGTTCACAGCTAGGTCTACAAAATCATAAAAATTATAAATTAAATAATAAAAAAATTAAAATTATGTAAAAAAATCATTTAAAATCATAAAATTACCTGATTCAAGCTTATAGCACTCGGAATCAACGATATCTACTCCAATAGACATTGAACGTAACTAGTTCTGGGTGCAAATAAGGGCCTTGACGGTGGTTGGAGACAAGGAACTCCAATAAGCATCCAAGACACGATAGTGGCCCATTGTACAACCCTTTCCTTCCTTTTTTGGTTGTTGTTCTCGAGCCTTTGTTTTAATTTCCTTGGATTGGGCCAAAGTCCACAGCCCAATACGGGCCAAAGGTCCAAACGAGTCTTAAGAACCCCTACCCTACTTCTTCTTTCTTCTTCATCCCCAAGCAACGCCACCCTATGTTTCGTTTTTAATCTTCCTTCGGTCTAGCGCAGCCGTGGGCATCGCCAGCAAGGAGAAGCTGACATGCCTTCCCTGGCCTCCTCCCACCATCGACGTCCACCTCCTTTCTTACTTCTCTCCCCCTTTTTTTTTTGAAACTCATCTCACATATCAAGCCACCACCCAAAAGGTGTTCTACATGGCGTCGACGGTGGCTTTCCATTCCAGGGTACCAGCGACAGTACTCCGACCACCTTGCGCCACCCCCTTCTAGACCCCACTTACTGCCACCTTCTCACTACTCTCTATGAAGACCATACGAAAAAAGGGTAAAACTTTCCACTAATTTTTACTTTTTTTCTAGCACAAACACAATACAAACAACCCGGGAAAAATAAAACCCAAGCATAGGCAAAAGTAATTCCACGTATATGCATGAACATCGAGATCATAATTTTTCATATGAAGATCCAAAGCATTACTTTATCTTCAACGAGAAATAAAATTTCCAAACAACGAGTTTTTGTTTCAAACTGAAAGAAAGATACTGTAACATGTAGCTCTAATACCACATGTTAAATATTTTAACATGAAACATTAAATATTGGGATGTTCAATTTTCTATGATCTACGATAATAAATAATAATAGTTAGAAAACGTACATCTCTCCAACTCAGTTTGATAAAAAATCTGACCTGACTATAAGAGAATGATCACCCTACAACTTTACCTCTGAGTGTCTCCCGATGGCTAGACACATAATAATATTGTAGGTGAGAACCCAAACCGGCCTCTTCCCCCTCTACTTTTTCCCTCCTCTTCTTCCTCTGGGTTTTTACCAAATTTTTCTCTTCTTTTTCTTTAGCTCCTTTCCTTTCCTTACTTATTCTCAGTTTCCTTTATTATCCCGTCCCCTTTCTTATCCTTCTTCCCAATTCTCTCTATTTTTTTTTCTCTGGTCTATAAATACTAGATCCATGATCATCAATAGCCTACACATTTCCATATCTTCATTTCTATACTGCCACCCGCCAATTTCATCGATGCGTGGATGCATGCATGATTATGTTGCACAACTATGGGCACGGCATGAGGAGTATTGAGGCAGAAGCTTGCGTGAGGAAGAAGAGGCAGTCAGGAAGGCTTACGGAATTGGGAATGGGAAGGAACCCTAGACATTAATCGGTTATGGGCTTACGTGAGCCAATATGGGAGGAAATGCTTATGGGCTCTGCAGTAGAAAAGGGTCGTGGGTCAGTCTGGAAATCAAGGGCCCATCTGTTTGTTTCATCTTCGTTTCTTACTTGATGTAATACAATAGAACAAGGGAATTTTAGTATTTTCACTTTACTAGTATTTGTAGTCTATCTCTAACAGAGTTAGTTATCAATCATCAAGAATATTCTATTGTTTCCTGCAATTGGAGGTCGCCTCCCTTAAAGAAGGCTTGTTTTCACAGAAATTACAGTGAAATCATACAAGTTCCCATCATCTACATTCCTTTCATTTTTCCATTTACATTCAACCTGTTACAAAGTGGTATCAGAGCCCCCGATCCTCTCATTGCAAATGGTTGAAGGCACAAGGTTTAATCAACTACAGGAAGGGTTTCAATCCTTCAAGAAGACTACGGAGAACCACATGAAACAAACAGATTCCCACTTCACCACAATCGGTGTTGAAATGCAAGCTATCCGACGGCAAATGGAAGCCTTGATGAATCAGATGTCTTCTATGGCATCAGATCTGCAAAACATCAATACACAAAAAGTTAAAAACACCAATGAGAACACCAACCCCAATCTCAATGACCAGATGGTGTTACACACTGGAGAGATTCACCCGAGAGCAATAAGGTTGGATTTCCCTACCTTCAATGGTGACGATCCACATGGATGGCTATATAAGGTAGGCCAGTTTTTTTCCTTCCATAATACATTGCCTCAGCATCGTATGAGACTTACTTCTTTTCACATGGAGGGCAAGGCCCTTGTGTGGTTTCAGACCTAGATGAATCAGGTGTTTTAACATCTTGGGAGGAGTTTATGAAGGTCTTACTGATAAGATTTGGGCCCAGTAGTTATGATGACCCTATAGAGCAGTTGACTAGACTTAGACAAGTGGGATCAGTTGAGGATTACAAGGCTAATTTTGAGGCCTTGTCAAATCTCCTAAGGGGTTTATCATAACAATATAAACTCAGTTGTTTTTTGAGTGGTTTAAAGGATGACATAAGGTTGACAATACGTATGTTCAATCCAACCAATTTAATAGCTGCCAATGGCCTTGCTAAAATTCAGGAAGAAAATGTATCCCTCCACAAAAAGATCCAACCCATAAATAATTACCCTCACCACAATGAACCAACCTCACTTAAACTTAATCCCACCCACCCTAACCCAGACCAACCTAAACCATATGGCAAAGCAATTGTCCCTGTCCAGAAAATCAGCCCACACCAGATGAAAGAAAGGCATGAAAAAGGCCTTTTCTATCACAGTGACTCAAAGTGGCACCCAGGCCATAGGTGTCAAAGCCCCAAATTATACCTCATTGAAGAAGTTTTGAATGATGAACATTTAAATGAGGAACCACCAGATCCTGATTTAGGCCATGGAGATTGTGTGGATTTGACCAAAACTGACCAGGTACCAGATATTTTCTTACATGCAATAATTGGTTCTCTCAACCCGAGGACCATGCAGGTTAAGGGTAAAATTGGTAGCCATGGGGTGACTATTTTACTTGATTCCGAGAGCACGCACAATTTCCTTGATGCTACTACCCTCTCTAGGATTCCCTTACCAACCATACATGAAGAAAGAGTTAAAGTAAAGATGGCCAATGGTGATCAAATTCAAAGTGAGGGAAGGTGAAGGGAGTCAATCTCCATATCCAAGGGGTGGTTTTCCAGGTGGATATGCACCTGCTGGACTTGGCAGGTTGTGACTTAGTTCTTGGGGTACAATGGCTATAAGGCTTAGGCTCTATTCTCTGGAATTCCCAGAAATTAACAATGCAGTTTGATTATAACAATGTGACAGTGATATTAAAAGGGTTGACTGTGCATAACTGGCTGGAAGAAGGGTCCATTCACAGGTCTAACAGTATGGAGTCTAAGGGGCTATTAGTGCAATTGATGGAGGAGTTTCCGGCACAACCACAACAACCTATACCTGACCCAATCCACAACCTGCTCAATATATACCCAGATATATTTGCCACACCTAAAGGCCTACCCCCTGCCCTTACCCACAATTACTCTATAAGCCTCTTACCCGACACTAAACCAATCTTTGTTAGACCTTATCGTTATCCTTATTTTCAAAAGGATAAAATTGAACGAATTGTCAAAGAATTGTTGGAATCCGGTGTGATTTGCCCTAGCCAAAGCCCCTACTCATCCCCATGCCTTTTGGTCAGAAAGACAGATGGCACATGGAGGTTATATGTCGATTACGGTGTGCTGAATAGCATCACTGTCAAGGATAAATATCATATCCCAATGGTGGACGAGTTGTGGATGAATTACATGGCGCCATGATTTTCCCTAAACTCAACTTAAGGTCGGGTTACCATCAAATTAGGGTACACCCTGAAGATGTTCCTAAGACTGCGTTTAGGACACACGAAGGCCATTACGAGCTCTTAGTTATGTCTTTCAGCTTAACTAACGCACCATCAACATTCCAAAGTTTAATGAACCAGGTTTTTAAACCGTATTTACGTCGCTTTATTTTAGTATTTTTTGATGATATACTAATTTACAGCAGTGATGTTGACACACATTTGGCCCATTTGAAAGTGACTTTTGATATCCTACGGGAACATCATTTTTTTGCAAAACTGAGTTAGTGTTGTTTTGGCTAAGAAGAACTTGCATACTTGGGCCACCTCATATTTGGTCAGGGCATTAGAGCCGATCCTGAGAAATTAAAGGCCATGTTGAACTGGCCCATTCCAAGAGCCATTAAGGCATTGCGAGGTTTTTTGGACCTTACGGGCTATTATCGCAGATTTGTGAAGGGGTATGGGGCAATAGCAGCAATCTCATTGAATTATTGAAGAAAGACATTTTTAAGTGGGGCCCACAGGCCCAAGCTACTTTTGAGCAACTGAAGAATGTGATGACACAACCACCAATTTTGGCACTGCCAAACTTTCAACTCCCTTTTGTTATTGAATGTGATGCTTCTGGGGAAGCCATTGGGACTGTTTTAATGCAACAAGGGAAACCCTTAGCATTTTTTAGCCAAGCCTTAAAAGTCCGAGCTCTAGCCATGTCCACCTATGAAAAAGAATTAATAGTACTGGTTTCAGCAGTGCAGAAATGGCACCCATACTTGTTGGGTCACCCCTTTGTGGTTAAAACTGACCATCAAAGTCTTAAATTTCTACTTGATTAAAGGGTGGGTACCCCCCATGCAACAGAAATGGATAATAAAACAAATGGGATACGATTTTCTTGTGGAGTACAAGAAGGGCAGAGAAAACCTGGTGGCAATGCCTTATCTAGGTAAGAGATGGAACAGGAAGTGATTGTGACTCTAATCTCTCTCCCTACTTGGGATTGGGTCACTGAAGTGAACTACTCACTACCATTTTTTATATATTTGTTATCATTATTTTGAACATTAACCTATTTGTTGTTGCCATCGGAATGCTTATACCTTGTTTTTCATTTTCTAATTTTTTTTCCGACCTTTTTCCTTGTTTTTTATAAGGTTTGTGAAGGATCTTCGATCATGTACTGCCCTTCACCACCCATCCATGGGCATTGTCTGAAGTCTCTTACTCACGTCTAACTTCACATATTCTACCGACTAAATTCGCCATTTTGGTCTTCTTCATGACATGTCGTTTCTACATGATGATATGTGTCGTTTCTAACTTCTCCTTGTGAATCCCAGATCATGATTCATGCTCCTTCTACCATATATAAAATGGTAATAGGTTTTAGAAAAATTATTCTTTCAAGCGCTTTTGCGCACCGAAGCGCACCAATGGCTAATGTGGATTCAAATTTAGTAAAACAGTGCGTCTTGATTTTTTGGTCATAACTAAAACAACATTTATCTCTTTGTCATGCTTCATCAAGTGTCTTCAAGAACAAAAAAAAAAAAAAAAAGATTTACAGCTCTGTTACAACAATGAAAATGGGTATTGAGCGCCGTTTGATGGAAAAGATCCTCGAAATAGTTGCAATGGAACCGATAGCTGATGAAGAAACTGGACTTGAGCTGAATGAGGAAAATATTGAGAAGGTACTCCAAGAAATAAGGCCGTATGTTGGAGCAGCTGTTGAGTCGCTTGAACTTGTGGCAATCAAGGAGTCAATAGTCAAAATTTGTATAACAGGACCAGCAGGGGTGATGACTGTTCGAGTTTCTGTTACACAGAAACTGCAAGAGAAAATTCCATCCCTTTTGTCTCTCTAATTGTATGCTTGCGATTTTTTGTCTCAAGTAATTTGCAAACGAAGTGTCAATAGAACTCCGTAAAAAACCTTTGTGGTAGTTCTATGGAATATATACAGTTCGATATACAGAGGCCTGCAAAAGTCGAGTAGAAAAAAAAAAAAAAAAAAAAAAAAAAAAAAAAAAAAAAAAAAAAAAAATGGTCTTTCTTGTCTTCTTTCTCTTCTCTTCAATTGTTTTTTATTTTTATTAAATAATAAAAATAAGATCTGATAAAATATTAAACTAATAGCAGCTTGTACCTAGAAGAACTTGGCAACCTCAATTGGGTAGATCTGGAACACACTCTATACGCTTTATTACAATCCAATCTTAGATTGACTAAAAAATCACTTGGGTAATTTTTCTACGCAACATCGTCAAGTCAAGAAATATAGAACCAAATCTACGAGATATTTCAAATTAATGTAATTTTTATTTCCTCATTAGGAGTGTGTTTTGGAATTTCTCTTCCCATAACTTATACTTTGATATTAATTAGTGTTATTTTGCCTACTAAAAAAACATATTGATTAGTACCAAATAATATTAATTGTCTCTGGGTCGAGATTTTCTTAAGTTATTGCTTAAATGTGAGAATTTTTTAAGTTATAGCATTTATTAGTGCCGCAGGATTACTCCATATATCTATCTCTGTCACTTGAACCATTTTAAAATTTTAAAAGATAAATTTTTACAAATTAAATTATATTATGGGGATGATATGTGATGTAAATCTTAAATAGTAATTCTAGATACAATACTTATGAGTTCTACGAGCGTCGCATATTTATTTTATAAAAAGTGAGATATATTATTAAAAAATTAAATTTTTCATGTAAATCTTATATTTATTTACTTTTTAAAAAATAAAATACACAACTATAAGTATCATTTTTCAACCTTAAAATAGCATTTTTCACTTGGATATCTTTTTTCTTTTTTCGTTACCTCTAAGCTCTAGTGAGAGCATTAGCATTGGTCTATATATATGTATATGTAAAATTACCTCTTTTGTATAACCATTTTGCCATTCAAGTTAAATTTTCACATTAACTTATTTTATTATTATTAATTTTTTGTTAAAATCAATTTTTTTATATATATTCCAATTGAGTGGGGCTACTGTCCCGCCCCACTCTTACCTCTGAGCGTACTGTCTAGTGGTTTTTTTTTCTTTTTTTCACATTTTTTTAATACATTTAAATATTTTTAAAAAATAAAAAAAATAAAGCAATACACTTAAAATCACTTTCTTGATCACTAAGTTAAAAAAAAATAAAAAGTTTTGACCAGCGGTCAAATAAAGTGGTCAAATTGGGGAGGCAAAGTAGTTTTATTCTTTGCAATTAGCATCCACTATATACATTTGATATTAATAATACAAATACAATAATAAAAAATATAATTTTTTTTATATATTATATTAAAAATATAATAAAATAAAATATATATAATATATTATAATAATAAAATAAATGTGCATATGAAGGTATGTTGTGTTGTTGAAAGAGTGAGAAAAGAAAAGGATTGTGAGAGAGAGAGTGGGAGGAGAGAGAAATAATGATTAAAATATATTTTGTGGAGTGAATAGTAGTTATCCAAATTTAAATAAATACTCTTTATAACTAGGTAAATATTTGGATATGCATGTCAATATAAAAAAATTTAAGATTATATTATACAAATATAACTTTACATGTATATATATATATATATGCAATGACCAATATTGATGGTGAAGTAGCGCCGCTGCTAGGAACACCACCGTATCCGTAATAAACGGCATAACGCCACGTGTATAGAACACCTCACCCTATATATATTACGTAGCTCGCAGAGTCTAGAAAGAAAGAAAGAAAGATGTAGGAGTTTCTCGAACGTTGCCGCTAGCTGTTTGCTGCAAATTTGGAGAATTCCCATAAAGTTGTAGATTAGATTGATGGAAGATGAGGAAGTGAAGAAGGTGGAAGCGGAAACGCTGTCGTCTCCACCTCTGGCTGCGGTTGATCGTGTGCAAAGAAGCTTAAACGAAGTCGCAGAGGAGGAGAAAGTACTTGTGGTTCAAATACCACCAGAATCCAAAGCTATGGTTGCTGTAGTACAGAGTAAGCTCCCATGATATCGTTCTCATCATTTTTTTCTTGTCGGTTTTGTTGAAAATTCCTCTAGCTGAATGATATTTACTCTTGTGCTTATTCACAGCCGGCCATGCAAATATCTGTAATCATATTTTTTTTTGGTTGGGAAATCAGCTATGTTTGAATCTCTCTTTGATATATATTGATCAGAAAATCTGTTATTGTTACAGTATTGGAATTATGAAATTATCATATCGTTGTTTTGACGGTGATTAATTCAATAATTTTTGGTGGATGCATGTTTAGTATTGAGTTTATAATTTTCCCCTGGAGAAATAATATAAAAGATTTTAGAGTCTTTGTGGATATGTCCTCCTCTTAAGCTCTTTTAAGTCCCTTGATATTTAGAATTAGAGATGAGAAATGTTTTGGCCACAAAAAGATCGCATAAAAAGTAAACTCATAAACTGATGTGATTTTATCTCATGTAAACGTATCATATCAGTTTATGAGTAGCATTTCTTCTTCACGAATGTCTTTGTATTAAAAAAAAAATCCAAATCCCACTTATCAAGCAAAAAAAAAAAACGCAAGAAATCTTGAGAGGATCAAGTGGGTGACATGAAGCGGGCCTGTGATTGAATAATGAGGCACCACTTGAATGGAATGTGAATATGTTGAACTATCTCATCTCATATAATTATTACAACTTTTTTAAATTTCCACACAAAATATAATAAACAATTCTATTTTTTTAAATCTCAAAATAAAAATAATATTAAAAAATTATATTATAACAATATTTTATTTAACTTTGAACAAAACATCTCATCTCATCTCATCTGAACTGCATAACCAAACGAGGCTTGAGTTATTTTCTATGATAGAGACTCCAAAGCCCGCGGTGAAGAAAGCTTCAAAGGGTTCAATTGATAGAGGTGAGTTTTTTGAAGTGCTTTTCAAATTCTGTTCTCTTTTTTCTGTTATATTTCATCTGCTCTAACTGGTGCAATTGCATGTATCCCCTAATTTTAACGAGTCTATTCTGTGTAATGAAGCCATCTCAAATGAGTCCATTTAGTGTTTTATTAACATTTTCCCTTGGAGTTTTCCTGAACATTTTTTTTTTTTTTTTGGTTATCGCAAGGGATCAGTAGTTCACTTTAAATGATAAGTTTAAAATGTTGTTCAGTGATGCATGGCTTTACACCACTAGCTAGCCTTCTTTCTAAATTCCTTTGCTGTCTTGCTTTCTGTTCTTCAGATATTGCTCTCTCAGAGGTCGAGATAGAAAAAAGGTTGTCTTTTGTCAACGCCTGGGAAGAGAGTGAAAAAACGAAGGCACAGAACAAGTAAGCCTTACTAGAAACTTCTCTTTGGTTGAAGCTTCTGTTGGGTATGAGTTGGTGTATAACTAAATTTTACTGAGGAGCAAAAGGAAAGAAGATTGAGTGATTTTTGGCACATGTTATCTGATCATTATCAATTCTCAACATTTTACTTCCATTATTAATGCTGTTGCTGCTGATTTATGTTCTTTTGGCGGCCGTCTAAGAAAAACTTGTGAACTAGTTTAAAATTTTCTTGAAAGCTTAAAAAGTGTGCTGAAATTGTTAAACAGGGCTCAAAAGAAGTTCTCTGCTGTAGCTGCATGGGAAAACAGCAAGATTGCATCAGTGGAAGCCAATCTGCGAAAAATTGAGGTAATTGACTCTTTTTTAGGATAAGATCCACTGCAATTTTTGTATTCAGACATGTTCTAAAATTTAGAGATGGACAGACACTAGACAGTACAGTTTGTGAACTATTGCATACATTGAATGTTATCCAAATGCCATCCATCTGCAGTGTAGATCCCACATTAAATAAAATGAAGTCTATGTACATGTTTTTATATCTATCCGCAATTTAAAAAGTATTTGGATCAGAAAATTATAGAAAATCTTAGATCCATGATTTCACTTGAACATCTTTGACTATTTGATTGGCATGCACTTCAACACTGCGGGATCGGGAAACCAACTAGAATTTACTACTAAACTGCTAAAAGGAACGTGAGTTCTTGTATATAGGAGAGTGTTCAGTCTTTAGAGTTTAGGTTCAAGTTTTAATAATTCCAAGGTATTAGCAGGCGACATTAGAGAAGTTGAAGGCAGACTACAGAGAGAAAATGAACAACAAGGCCGCTTTGATTCATAAGCAAGCAGAAGAAAAGAGAGCAATGATTGAAGCTAGACTCAAGGAAGATTTTCTCAAGATAGAGGAGAGGGCTGCAAAATATCGTGCTACTGGGTACCCTCCAAAAAAGCAGCGATTTCGCTGCTTTTGAGTTTCAGATCTGAAGACATTGGAATAAAGCATTAGATGCAATTCCTGGTTTTCATCATGTGTATATTTTACTTTCTTTGTTCATTAAGTGTTTTTTTCTTCTGTCTGCAGATTGGAAAATTAGCAAAGTAGTTATTTTTATTTTGCTTGTATAGAAGTAGCATGTGTGATTTGAGGAACGAGCTGTCTCTTTTTCATCTATGATCAAAAGGCATATTTATTTGAGATGTTTTCATTGGTAGATAGGACCCTTCATCTCAACAAAGCTCGAGATTAAATTGGAATAATTGTATCAACCATTAGAATTGTAACCTGTTAGCTGCTAGTTAAGTTCTCACGCTTTCATTTCTTCAAGTCAATCAATCCCATTACTACAAGGATGACCACAATCTGGAATATGAACCATAAAAGAGAGTACATATTAAACAAGTCAAAGAATAACTTTCATTTTGTAAAAAAATTATGTAGACGCAATAGTTCTCTATTCAAAGAGGGTCCTCTCTTCAAAGAAGGTCCTTTCAGTAGTATTGGCTATTTGTCCCACATTCCTCAACATGTGTGTGAGATCTGTTGTGCATTTTGTTTAGTATCCTCGCCTGCAATCTGTTCTCTCTGTTGATCTCTGACTTTCGTTTTCTTAAAGCTTATCTGCTGCTATATATCTTTCTTTCAGACTGTGCTCTGCCCATGACAGGCCATGCCTTGATGATCCTCAAGCTTCTCTCTTTTTTTATGTTTTTGGGTTTTCGATAAATTCATCGAGATCGAATATCAATCTTTACTCTGTTGCAGTCCGACCAGTTAAACACAATATTATAGCTCTTTGGTTCTTTCTCTGCAATTTTCTTCTGATATTATTTTGATATCTGAAATCGGCAATATCACACACTTTTAGTCATTCAAGCGTGGATACCATGAACAAGTGCCAAAAGTTTGGGAAAAAGTTTAATCTTTTCCAAAATTTCTCGTCTCTGCTTTAGCTTCTACTTTCTGCACAAAAATCTATCTCGCATCCAGTTTGAGTTTGAGTTTGAGCTTGAGCCAGAGCGTCCTACTGAAATGCTAGAAAGTGACAAAAAAATTGAAGACACAAAAATTGTAACTAATTTGAAATAAGATGGACTTAGTGCTAAGCCAGGGCTTGAAATATCCAATGTTGGTTTACCTGAGCTTCAAATCGACCAAACAGTATGTAAACACCAACTGGGTTTGAGTTTATATCTAGAAAAGGACCTGGTTTTATACATCTTTCAACTTGCATGACAAAAATGAGCCAAAACAAAAATAAAGAGAGATTTATGTAGGGTTCAGAAGTGAGGAACTCGGAGAAAATGCACTAGAACAGCTGCGTGGACAGAATAAAATCATCACAAAAAAATAGTTGATATTAGATGGCCTCCACAACATATTAAATGGCCTTTTCTACTTAAGTACAAGAAAGATCTAATGAGCTTATCTAGCACTAGTAAGTGGCGAAGCACCATTTCTAACTGCACTCAGCCAAAAAACCAACCAAATATACTTCAACTTAACTTTCATCCTTTACTCTCTCTATTCCTTCACAGCTTAAACACAGGAAGAAACAGCACAGCCATAGAGGTTTCAAAATACCAAGCTTGAAGGCATGCTTCAGAGGTGGCAGATGAAGGAGCTTTCTGTCAGCATGGCAGGAGGCAAGGCATACATATCTATGTCTTCCTCCAAAAAGCTCATGTCATTGTTAATGGGGAAATCCAACAGCAGCTGTAATGCATTTTCGGATGAATCCTCCAACTCATCGGAGCTTGAGCAATCAGACGCAGCCATCATCTCTTCAGTGTAGGACTTGCAACTCTTGCACTCAGTATCTTCATTTTGATTGCTTCCTGCGATTGAGGATCCCACTAAAATGGGGCAAATCTCGGTGGTGATGGCTGACATTGATCCACATTTGGTAGATGAAGATGCCTGAGAAACGGGGCTCTGGCAGAGAGTTTTGTCCCCCATACTGAACTTTCGAAATGATTCTCCAACTTCCGAATTCCATATGCGAAGAAAATAGTCAGAATCAGTTCCACCAACAGGATTTGGATGGAAGAGTGATGACTCCCTTGAAAGCCGAGCCTCAGCTTCAAGCCTAGCACTCTCCCATTGTGCCATGTGGCGGGTGGTAGGAGATGCAGGTGCTTTTATAGTTGTACTGCAGGAGTTAAAGGGCTCATGTGTTTGTGGATCAAGGCCCATGCAAACGAGACGCTTCTTCAGGTGGGTGTTCCATAAATTTTTTATCTCGTTATCAGTTCTCCCTGGTAATTGAGCGGCAATAGATGCCCACCTGAAATTTATCATAAGAGGAATGCGGAACAAGTTCACACAAAAGCTACAGAAGTTTAAAAGTTTCCTTTTTGCCAAATCGGAAATGAAATTTATACACAATCATATGGTTGATTGGCATGCATTATGAATAATTGATACTTGGAATTAGAACAAATAAAAAAAAATGTGACTGGAAAGAGTCCTCACAACACAATCACAATCACAATCATGAATCAAAACAAGCTCCAATAATAATAAAGTATTCTGCATAGGATTGATTCCAATAGAGGTCACAGTTTGAAGAAAAGTACAGAAGCACAACAAAGTACCGGTTTCCGAGAATGCCATGAAGCTGCACAACAAGCTTCTCTTCCTCCTGGGTGAAAGGGCCACGTTTGATGTCAGGTCGAAGATAATTTGTCCACCTAAGCCGGCAACTCTTCCCGCAGCGAAGAAGACCTATACAAAAGAGAAGACTTGCTAGTCTATATAAAAGGGAAGTTAAAGGTTCCAAGAACTTTGGAACGGCATAGAGAAACTTCCTTGACTAGTGACATACACATATAGAAAACATATTGGAGGATTAGTGACATAACTAGAATGTATTTGCAGTTGCAGAAACAACCACCATAACATATATAATCGAAAGACGAGTTTACACTTGGATACAATGGTTTTTGACTTGTAGTGATTATTTTCTATTAAATTGGAAGGCGTTCAAGAACGACAAACATAAGATGGCCCTAATAGTATGACAAATTTATCGGTTCTCAGAAACCAGAACAAAACAAGAAATGAACTGAAACTGTTATTTTCATGCTTTCCTTAGTTTTATCAGCAACCAAATAGCTGAGCATTACACCTATCAATGAACTGTGGCAAATTTGTTCATTACTGGTAGTTTAATTTCCAAGCCACCCCAACTCTAAAGAGATACTTGGGGAATGAGATGAAATGAAAATTTGGCGAATAGTAGTAAAATAGTTTGTAAATAATAGTGATATAGTTTGAGTTAAGTATTTATTGGGATTTTGAGAAATGAGAGAAAAATTTAAATAAAAAATATTATAAAACTAAAATATTATTATAATATAATTTTTGTTTTGGGATTTGAAAAGGTTTTTTTTTTGTTTGAAAATTCAGAAAATTTTTAATGATTAATTTTAAAATGTTGTAAAGATTAGTTTAAAAGTGTTTATATTTTAATGATGTTTAGGAAGGAAATGAGATGGGATGAGATGAGATCCCTAAATGTAAAGCTCGAGAACTTGAACTTATTCCTGCACCCTATATTTAGGTTCAAAGTAAATGTGAAATATACCAAAATGTTCCTAGAACATTTAGATTTATAATCTCACCTCTTCCCATTCATGCAAAAACAGGTTCTCTTTGAATTTTGGAAAGGATTTCAATGTTGAAAGGAGATTCCCACCTAAAGGGGAGCATCTGGTAAAATGAGCTTGAAACCATGCAATTTTCAACAATACCAACTTAAAAGGACAGATCGATAGGTCCACTGGGGATAAACTTTTCCTAAAATCGAGAAAGGAAGGACCATTTTTTTTTACATTAACTAGGAAACATGGCTCAAGAGGAAACACGGATAGATCAGAGGCTGAAAAAAAGAAACAGATTGGTTAGGTACCAATCATTCCAGAATTTTAAAAAGCAAACACTATTCAATTAAACCATGAGCTATTCGTGTTTCTAAAACCTATGGCCAGTTGGCCACCATCACATACTAATTCTGAGTCCATCCCCAGTTCTAAAGAGTCGAACTTCAAATTGAAGAAGTTGAATCAGTTATATGTTCGATATGCAGTCAAATCTCAAATCAAGTCCCAATCATTGTAAAAAAGTTAGCAGGGTGAAAGTGCGGCCATGCTTGAGAAAGCAAAAGGGACTTCAAAAAAGTACTTTTCTTGCTCTCAGAGTCAGAACACGAAAATGCAAAATCAGCTTCCACTTCCAAAATCAAGAAAAGAAAAGCTTTTCAACAAGTTTCACCAGGCTATAACTAAGCAATTACTAGCAGAGTGACAAAGCTCAAACCTGCAAGCTTAGGGAGAGATCTCCAGCTTCCATGTCCACCATTCTTCTTGATATACTCAACAAGAATCTCATCCTCCTCGGGAGTCCATGGCCCCTTCTTCAAACCCCTTTTGTCACAGCAGGGTGCTCTCCCCATATTTCACTCCTATTTTTCACCACCACCACAAAATACTAACACTAGGAGTCAAAAGAAAACACTTTAAAGCTCCAAAGTTTCCGACAACACCACCTCAGATAAAGTCACAACGTTTAAGAATACCATAAAACACTACAACTAGAAGATCCAAGAAAACCCTTTAGAGTTCTGCACTTCTGTAAGCCAACCCCATTACCAAACACCAACACGAAAGGACACACAGAAGAAACCCTTTTAAGGCCCTAGACTTGGACAACACCACCAAAAAACACCAACAGTCCAAACGCTAAGCTCTAAAGAAACCCTTTAAAACCAACATTTTTAGAGCAAGATAATGTAGAGACAAGAAGAGAGACAGAGAGAGGGGGTGGCTATAAATGCTAGAATTTGGTATTTATTATCATCTAGGGGAATTCGAAAGTGATATAATGTTGTGGGCTTGCAAGGACGATCATCAGCGAGTTTTAGGCTGGCTTTTGCAATAAATGTTGGGAACAGAGACATTGATAAATTGAATCATCATTGAGAGAAAAACCACAGGACAATTAATAAAGTTGTTTTTATTTTCTGAGGTTTTCAATTGCACAGAGGTGCTACGAGAGATAGCAGATATCGTGAAGATGATCGTGAAAGCATTAATGGTGGATTCTATCACAGAGGACAGAAAGAGATTCAAACAAAAAGTGAGAGACATTAATTGTCTGACAGTGACATGCAGAGTACGGAACTCCACGAAATGACTTTTCTTTTTCTGAGTTGTGACTTTTTCACATCAAGAATGATACATCTATTACTCTTTTATATTTAATTATATTTTAATTTTTTATTTTATTTAATGATTAAGTAAGTATATATTAATAAAATTATATACTTTTTAATTTTTGTAGTGATTAAAGATATTAAAAAAATAAAAATAAAAATAAAAATAAAAATTGAAATATACTTAAATAGTAGATGTAGTAATAGATAGTAATCTTATCAAGAACTTGAATTTTTAGGTTGCATTTATATTGAGCTGTTGAGTTAAATTTTTTATAAATAGTAATGAATTGAATAGGTGGAGTGAGTTATGTAGGATCCATTTAAAATGAGTTTAGATGTATTTAGATATTAAGATAAGTTTAATATTTTTATTAGATATTAAAAAAAGTTATAGGTCACATGTATAAAGATGTATTGAATTAAAAAAAGTTGTGTATCTCATGTATAAAGAAATTTTGAATTGAGATGAATTTAATAATTTAATTTAATTTAAAATTAAATTAAATTGATGAATGTTGTAACTAAACAGTACCTTAGTCTCCTTTTCCTATAAATTTTTGGTGAGACTGCTTGATTTACTCACCCAGCTATCAAATCAAGTTGGTCTGAATTGATTGAAAAGCAAAAAAAAAAAAAAAAAAAACTGTTCTTCTCGTCCCTTCTCATTAATAGAATCAAACAGAGCTTGTTTAGTTCAGCTAAATATTTCTGAATTTCAAAAAAAAAAAACTTTCGGTAATCGAGAAAATGTCGGTCAAGCAAGCAAAATAAAAGAGATTGGAAAAAAAAGGGTGGTGGCCCGTCCTTGGATTTGATAGAACAGAGAGAGTTAAAGCTCTGGTCGTCTGGTGAAGAAGCATAAAAAATTAAAAAAAAAGAGGCGGGAAAAGGAGCGTGTCAAATGAAGGAATGACACGTTAGACCACGCGCGAATGCGAACGAAGCATTTCTGGGTTTGAACGTTTGGATGGAGGTTGGATTGTGCGTTGGAGAAGAGTTGTGGGGAGCAGAATCGTCAAAGAGATTGACAGAAGGGGTAAGATGGCAACTCCATTCTGCTGTGCCTTATGAGTAATAAATGTAGTCAATCTGTAAGTCAGATACCCCACACCCCCCTGCATGCATGTTCGCATGTTACTGTGTTTTTTCTGTCTGCTTACGAACTTTTTTATTACTTCCTTTGCTAGAAAAATATGAGCGCTAAGGATACACAAAAATATTAATATCAAAATTATTTTATAGACTAATATGTTTTAATGTTATTCATCATATCTATAATTTATAAAATTATTTTTGTACAATTTTCTACATAATATCTATTTTCTATATAATTTTATTGTAATACATTAGAAATAATGTTTGATATCTTAGAGTATACAAGTCTTCCGCATTCACTTTTTAAAAAAATGAAGTTTATCATTAAAAAATGACTTTTTTATATGAATCTTAAATTTATCTAATTTTTTCAAAGGAAGTGTAGAGCTTGTACACTCTAGAACTACAAATATCATTTCTCATTTATTATTTACATTAAGTTACTTACAACATGTTTGGATTATGAGAATTCTCAAAATTTTTCATAAATATTTTATGAGTAATACAATATACAATCATATGGTGTACAGACTCCACACATTTTCTTTGAAAAAAGTACTGAGATCTACCATTAAAAAAATTATTATTTTCATGTGGGTCCCAAATGTATTCACCTTTTTCAAAAGGAATGCACAGAGTTTGCACATCTTAGAATTACAAATATCATTTCTCTAATTTCATTCTCAAACATCACTCAAATACAAAACACTTTCAATTTCAAATTTTTAATTTTTTTCATCCAACCATTACCTAATCATGATTCAAACAAAAAAATCAATACAAATTTTACAAACTTCAAAACAAAAATTATATTTAAAAATTATATTCAAATAATTTTTTAATTTTATAATATTTTAATTCAATATTTTCTCTCATTTCTCAAAACCCAATCAAACATGTTCGCTCAAATCATTTTACTATTATTTACAAAATTATGATATACTAAGAGTGCATTTGGATGTTGAACTGAATTGAGTTGAGATAATAAAATATTGTTAGAATATTATTTTTTAATATTATTCTTATTTTGAGATTTGAAAAAGTTGAATTGTTTATTATATTTTGTGTTGGGATTTGAAAAAATTGTAATGATGAGTTGAGATGAGTTTATGATCCATAAATGTTCAAACATGCACTTACTCTAATTTTTATTAATTTTTATTATAATCTTTCAAATAATCACGTCAGTTCAATGGTAAGGTCATTTAGGCCATTGCATAAGGCCACCACCCTATCTAATGCCCAAAAATAAAAATGATGTGTTTTTTTTTTTAAAAAAATAAAAACCATTTAATTAAATAAAATTTTATATTTTAAATAATCCTTTTAACATATTGATAAATTGAGGCACAAAATCTGTATTGAGACCTCATTTTAAGTTGTTGTAAATTTAAATTCACAAAAATTATATTTAAAGATTTTAAATAAAATCTTATTTTATTATTAAAATTTTGAAAATATTTCATATAAAATATATATATTATATAAAATATATATTTTATATTTTATATTTTGCCAATTTGTATTGAGCATCTCCGCAAATAATTTAAATCTTTAAGAAGTATTTTGTTATTTATTGCATACACTTAAAAGTCTATAGGGAGACACGTGTGCACCACATGCTACCGGAATGGTGCCCTTGACTGTGTGTTGGATCCGACTCCGAGGGCTGGGAATCTGATGGGGTATCGCATGTGAGATGGTTGTTGACAAAAAGTGAAAAATCTAGCCTCCTAGAGCCAAAAAGAACAACACAACTATATATATATATAGAGAGAGAGAGAGAGGGCAGTAGTAAAAAGAGTAGATAGCGGCCATTTTCAAGCGGACAACAAGTCGGCCAACAGTAGTGTTAAACTTCTAAAAGTATGAACCTTTTATTTATGGAACTACATTTTACGATGAAAGAATTGATAAATAAATAGATACATGAGACTTAAGTTTTCTATGGTAACTAATAGAGTATAGAAAGAATTTACAGTGGCTAATTCCTAAAATTAGGGTATTGCTTATTTTGTGTTAATCCTTGCTAATTTTGTGCTAAGTGTGATCCTGTCAATAATTTCCTTAAAGTTGGCGCATGGAGATTCGTAATGCCCAACTTGTGTAAAAAATGATGAAAGAGTTCCTATCCTTATGCTTTGGTAAAGATGTCAGCAACTTGCTGATAGAAGGAGGTATGAACGGCAGTAAGGAGGCCTGAGCGGATCTTATCACGAATAATGTGACAGTCAATCTCAATATGTTTGGTGCGCTCATAAAACACAGGATTGTGAGCGATGTAGAGAGCAGATTGATTGTCACAATATAAGCTGATGGGCTCAGAATGAGGAACACCAAGATCAATGAGGAGCTATTTCAACCAGGTGAGTTCGCAAGTGGTGACGGCAATGGCGCAATATTCAGCTTCAGCAAATGAACGTGCCACTATCGTCTATTTTTTTGTGAACCAGGAAAAGGGGCTCTTGCCTTGCTGAATGAAGTATCCTGTTGTGGAGCGACGGGTAGTGAGATAGTTGACCCAATCCGAATCGGTGTAGGCAATAACATGTAAACCACTAGAGGAAGAGAAAAAAATATCTTGCCCTAGACTGCCTTTGATATAACGAAGAACACGAGTGATAGCTTGCATGTGAGGAACACGAGGAGCATGCATAAACTGACTTAGGATGTTCGTTGCAAATACAATATCAGGGCGTGTGATAGTCAAGTAAATGAGACGTCCAACAAGCCGTCGATAAGTACAAGGATTGGGAAGAAGAGTGACGTCGTGATTGGTGAACTTCAAGTTTTATTCCATAGAAAAGTGGGCGATCTGGGCACCAATTTGTCCACTATTAGATAAAATATCAAGAACATATTTTCGTTGATTGAGGAAGATGTCATTTGGTGAATGAGCAACTTCGAGATCAAGAAAATATTTGAGAGGGCCGAGATCTTTGGTTTTGAAGTGTGTGGAGAGAACACCTTTGAAAACCTTAATTTGTGAAAGAGTATTACCAGCAACCAGAATATCATCAACATACACGAGAGCAATAGTGATACTGGTGGAAGTGACCAAGGTGAATAAAAAATGATCTACCTGAAATTGAGAAAAACCTATAGCAAGAAGTACAGTAGTTAGTTTAAAAAACCAATTACGGGATGCTTGTTTGAGGCCGTAGAGGGATTTGCGGAGACAACAGACACAGATCTCCCCTTGGGACAATAACCGGTAGGTAATGTCATGTAAACTTCCTCGTCAAGATCACCATGTAAGAAGGCATTGCTGACGTTAAGTTGATGGATGATCCATTGTTGTGTAGCAGCGATAGCCAACAAACACCGAACAGTAGTCATTTTGGCAATGGGAGTAAAATCTCATGATAGTCAAGGCCTTCAACTTGAGTATAGCCTTTGGCTACGAACCGAGTTTTGTATCCTTCGACGGAGCCATCCGCTTTAAGCTTAGTTTTAAATACTCATTTCAACCAATGGGTTTCTTACCAGGAGGTAGTGGCTCAAGTGTCCAAGTGGAATTGTCTTCAAGAGCACGAAGCTCAGCAGACATATATTCATGCCAATGGGAATGGCGAAGAGCAGTAGAATAGCAGGAATGATCAACAGAAGTAGTGAGAGCAGTAAAAAATGTAAGGTGAGAAGGTGAGAAACGAGAATATGAAACAAAAATAGATAAATGGTGAGCAGTACCTGAGGTATGTGCAGCAGTTGAGGATGTCAAGGGCTCCGTGTGTAGGATCGGGCATACATAATCTTGAAGAAATGCTGGTTGGGTAGTTGTGCGGCGAGGGCGAAGAGAAGTGGGAGAAGGGGGTGGGTCGGGGGTACTAATGGAAGAAGTGGGAGAAGGTGACGGCAATATAGGCTTAGGGACAGGAAGAGGAAGGACATGGAGGGATGTATGTATAAGATCAAGAATATCCTGAAAGGGAAACTATTCTTCATGGAAGGTGAAATCACGAAAATAGAAGATGGCTTGAGTGTTGAGATTATAAAACTTGAATACTTTGTGAGTGCTAGGATAGTTGAGAAATACACATTTAGAGGCACGAGGAAAAAATTTATCATGAGAAGCATGAAGGGTTTGAACATAAAAAAGACAATCGAACACATGAATGTGATCATAGGTGGGTGAAGTGTTGAAGAGAAGTTCAAATGGAGATTTATTTTAAAGAATACGGCTTGGTGGACGGTTGATGAGATAGGCAGTGGTAAGGACACATTCACCCTAAAATTTCAAAGGTAAGTGAGTTTGAAAATAGAGACTACAAGCGACATTCAGGAGTTGCCGGTGTTTACGTTCCGCAACACCATTTTGTTGTAGAGTTTCAACATAAGTACGTGCATAAATGATGTCGTGATCATGGAGATAGGTTTGAAATTTGTGGGAAGGAAACTCTTGTCCATTATCAGTTCTAATTATTTTAATCATGGTGTTGAACTGATTTTGGATAAGGGCAAAGAAATGCATGAGGTGGGTATAAGCCTAATATTTATAACGCATGAGATAGATCCAAGTAGTGCGTGAAAAATCATCAACTATTGTAAGAAAGTAATGAGCACCACATAGTAAAGAAGTATGATAATCACCCCATATATCATAAAAAAATACAATTAAAAACAGAAGTACTTTTATTAGCATGAGAAGGAAAAGGTAATCTTGTGTGCTTAGAACGAGCACAAACATCACAATAAAAAATAACACGGGGATTATTTAAAAGACTAGAAATAATTAAGCGGGAAGGATGACCTTGGCGTTGGTGCCATAAGGTTTTATTCGCAGTAGTTTGCGCTAAGAGGGCCATAATGGGTTTAGGCCGGTATGAAATTCAAGGGAATTGGCAATGGAGGAATTGATGGAGTTGAGAAGCCAAGTAAGGACCATGTCCTTTGTTTGGTTCCATTGGGTGTAGTCGGTAGAGTTGGGATCGGGTGGTGGGAGAGTGCCATCGACAAAGCTTTATTTGTTTTTGGCATTGAGGGCACGAGTCAGGGTTTCTACCATTTGGGAAAATTATCTCATGTAAGAAGGCCAAAAATCAAGTATAAGGTTAGGAGAATCAAAGGGATGGAGGAAATACGAGGAGGAAGGAGGGTGGCTAGGGTTTGAAGAAGAGGCCATGTATTAAGATATAAAATAAATAATAAAATCTACATCTTCCCATCAGCTTAAGCTTTTTGGACAAGTGGTGATTTCACATGGTATCAGAGTCAGGTCTTGAGTTCGAACCCTGGCTCTATACTCTACCCCATTTAATTAAATATTCCACTTGTTGGGCCTACTCATTGAGAGGAAGTCTGACCCATAAGTGAGGGAGAGTATTAAAATATAAAATAAATAATAAAATCTACATATTCCCATCAGCTTAAGCTTTTGGGACAAGTGGTGATTTCACACCATGTAGACGGTGGATAGAGGATCATGGTTAGGCTGATATCATGTCAAACTTACAAAAATATGAACCTTTCATTTCTGGAACTACTTTTTATGATGAAAGAATTAACAAATAAATAGAGACATGAGATTAAGCTTTCTATGGTAACTAATAAAGTATGGAAAGAATTTACAATGGCTAATTTCTAAAATCATGTTATTGCTGATTTTGTACTAAGTGTGATTCTGTCAATAAGTAGGGCTCATATGTGTTGATGGTGGGCAAAACAGTTTTGAAATAATATTGAAAAAGCTTTATAAATAGGTAACAAATGCAATGTTTTGAATACCGTACTAAACGCCATACCGGTCAAGACACTGAAACGAAATATTTCAATATCGATATCGTTTCGTGTACCATTTCGGGATAGTCGATATATGAATAAATTATATTCCAAAATAATAGTCTATATATGAATAAATTATATATAAATTCATATATATATATATAAATTATAAATAGTCTAGTTTAAATTTGAGGTCAAAAAACGAGTTTATAGTTTAAACAAATGAAAAAAAAAAATTAAAGGCCGAAATATAGGCCGGTACGAAGGGTATTTGGGCCGGTATGAAATATATGTAATACCTATACCAGACCAGTGGCCAGTACAACATATTTCGGCCGTACCAATCGGTACGGTACGGTATTTAAAACAGTGAACAAAGGGCTTATTCCTCCCTCTGTTGCAACCAACTTCCCAATTTCAGATGGAGTGGAGGGGGTGAACATCCTCTACAATTTTCTGATCAATGTACTTATCATAATTTTTAGATCCCACAACATCAAAATACTACTCATGGATAGTATGGATGTAATATTATATATGGTGAAGTCCACAAGTTATGTCTATATTTCTTCAAATTGTAAAAAGTGTTTAGATCATAAAATTGTAAGAAATCTTAATTCTCCTAATGAATGTAATATAATTGTAATAAGTTAGAGAAATTATATTTGCAGTTATAGGATGTCTAAGCCTCACATATTCATTTTGAAAAAAGTAGATAAGTTTAGAACCCACATGAAAAAAAAAATTATTTTTTTAATGGTAGACCACACATTTTTTCAAAATAAGTACGTGGACCTTTTACACCTTAATAGTGTATCTAGCATTACTCAAAAAGTTATCATAGACTGAAACATTTAGGTCTCGTTTGTTTTCACAAATCATCTCATCTCATTTCATCTAATCTAATCATTACAACTTTCTCCAAACAAAATATAAAAAACTATTCCACTTTTTCAAATCTCAAATCAAAAATAGTAATTTGAAAAAAATATTATAATAATATTTTATTCAACTTTCATATCATCTCATCTGTGAAACCAAACGAGGTCTAATTGATAAACATATTTTCATTCCTAAAACATTTTAGGGTAATGTTTATGTTTATGGACTATTCAAACTAGCATATGTGACTTGAAATATTTTTAAAAGAGTCGAGCTCAGAGTAGCCTTCTCAACTTAACCGATAAGCAAAGTTGGCGTTTTTACTTTTTTCTTATTTTTCTTTTTACATTTTTTTAAAAATACACCAATACAATTAAAATCACTTTCTTAATCACCAAGTAAAAAAGAAAAAAAAAAAAAAATTTTGACCAGTAGCCAACTAGAGCGGTCAAACTAGTGAACAAAAAAAATTTTCCCTTTTTAAAATGATCCTTTGAGTACGGTGTCTACTTCAAAAAGATAAACAGTTGACATTACAAGTGCTAACGAAAAAATCTATTTATCTATATTTTTATCTTGTCATCATTTCATGATATAACATTAGATAATAAATTCACAAATAAAATATAATAAATAATTTTCAATCATTTAATATCATTTCCTAAGATAATGAATAACATTACACGTAACTAATTAGAAACGACATATTTATATCCAATCATTCATGTTTAAATAGACATTTAAAAAAAATTGTGATAGGTAAATATTTTTTTATGTATATTAAATAAGTCTAATAATTACAAAACAAAAAAATATATATTACATAAATAATACTAAATCAGACGCCTTAAATATGAAATTTTTGAATCGGTCAACCGAATAGTTGACACCGTTTTGATGTAGCGTGAGTAGTGCTCGGTTTGAAAGTGACATCTCGCCGCTGTTGTAAAAGAGCTCACAGAGTAAGCACAGTGTAGGCATTTAATTCGCTCATGTATTATTTTCGCTTTGATGATGTTTTCTTCAGACTACAATTATGTTGTCGGCAGCTGCTACATATTCAAGTTCACATTACAATACTTGTTTTTTTTTTTTTTCAATTTCTTATATAAATTGACTGGCTGTATTTTTTTTTCTGTGGATTTATACAAAAAAGTAAATTTCGCATTTTGTTACTTTTCCTTTCTCCTGTAATATATAAAATAACTCTAATAATATTGAGCGGCCAATTAATGTTATCTGAACAAATAAATTCAAATGATAAAAGAATGTAATACACTCACATTTTTTCTGTTCTAAATTTTGAAATCTGAACAAAAATTATAAGAAATTCTAATGTCATATGCGTGTATAGACAAAGAAAAATGAAAAACCAAATGCAGGCAGCAGAAATGTGAGTAAAAAAGTCCTTTTGCATAAAGAAAGAAAGAAAGGAATTGTCAATGTTCCAGGAGGAAAGCATCATACAATCAAATCCAGGAGCCAGCACATTCTCCCCCATGTTTGTTTTACCTGGGAGCCAATTTATGGCTTCTCTTTTCCCATTTGCACAGCATAGTGATTTGCAAACCTCAGAAACAAAGCCATGCAAAAACAGTTCAACTTGAGCTTAAAAATTACAGGATGTATGTTGTCAAAATTGAACAGAGATCAATTGTGATTAAAAATATAAATTAAAAAAAAAGAATAAATTGATCTGGTCCACTCAATTTTTAACAAGATACATCCAGTAATTTTTTAACTGGATGTGAATCAAACTACAAGCAAAAAGTACACTCTAAAAAAAAACAACTAAAAAAAGGAATAAGAGAAGCCAATGGATTTCTTGCGCAAGGCAAAACCATCAACAGCGATCAAACTAGAATCACAGTATAGCAGGAAACCAGACTGATAATAAAATCTAAATGCAACTGTGAACTTGGACCCAGCAGATATCTATCTGGGTTTTTTTTTTTCCTAAGCCAATCTAAAACATGCCTCGGGGGCTCTGAAAATCCAGAAACTAATAAAAGCAATCCAAGGGAAATACCTTCCACTTGGACAAAAGGACTTTTTCCCCAATACATACTTCCAGAATGCGTCCTCTATAATTGGATAACCTTCTTAACTGGACAGCATCAAGCTTAAAGAGAGAAAAACACACTGTTAATTTTCAGCTTAACAATTGGTAAAATATTTTCAGATCATTGCACTCCAATAAACCTAATTTGCAAGCCAATCCACCAACAAAAATGCATGCCAAAAACTGTAAGCAGCAACTCAAAGCAATCTCTTTTATACAGCAGCGCCGGGTGCTTGATTCAACATAATTCTCATAGGACGTGAGAAGAAAAAATAGTATCATAGTAAGAAAGAATTGGAGAGAATAAAAGGGGGTACATGTGACGTTTATTTTGGAAATTGCTCTTTTACCTTTCATTAAATTCATTCTCATTAACTAAGTTACTGTATTTTGAAGTTTAAAGTTGTAATACCCTGAATTGTGTATATGAAAGTCGTGAATGGGATCACACATTACTTGGAAAGGAGAAGTTTATGCCCTTTATAAGGATTCAAGGGACTAGATTTGTAACCTTGACTAGTCTTTTTAGATTACGAGCCTAGATGTGGCTTGCCTTCGGGTCATTACAAATGATATTAACACCAAACCCAACTAGAAGTATGGGACTTGAGCCATGCCGTCCATATGATGTAATGGCCCAACGACGACATCAGGGATTTAAGGGAGGTTGTAATATCCCGGGTTGTGTATAGGAAGGTGATGAACAGGATCCCACATTTCTTGAAAGGAAGATATTCATGCCCTTTGTAATGATCCCAAGAGACCCCAATTGTAACCTTGACTATGCTTTTGGAATATGGACCCACATATGGCTTGAACCTTCATTAGGTTGTTACAAAAGTGTAATTATAGAAGGCATGCAATAGCTGCAACAGAAAATGCTGGGATATCTTAATCAAGGACAATGATTTACCAAAGAAAACAAGATATGTCCACACACTACATGATGAAATTCTATGAATACTTTCTTTGAGCTTCAACTTCACATAACGGGAATGCTATATGTACTACAAATTTTACCACATATGCTTTACAAATGGCTGTCTCACCAATCCATAGGTAAGTCAAACCATATTATCATATTTGTGATCTGTCAACAACTCACCAATCATATGGAGTTAGTAAGATTTTTGTAGTAAAACTTGTAGTATGTTTAGCATTTTCCTGGCATAAATATCGTTATATTCATAACTTGGCCCAAGTTTTAAGCATTAAGCCATTAGTGGCCTATATTATGGCGCATAATTCAGTAGTCCAAAAAGATACACATATAACATAAAGATTCACCAGTATTTCTAAATAGATAGAAGAAATGATTTTTATTTATTTTTTGATAATTTGAACCAAGGAATGATATATCTTGCCATTATGTGTTTGTTTGGGGATAGAAGAAAGTGGAGAGGAAACACACTTATGTTGAGATTAGGTAGTATCATTACTTTTCAATTGAACAGCTGATAGAGAGGAACTGTCACACTATTTATTCAATATCTGAATTGGAATAAAAGACACGCACACTCAACCACTCAGTTTGATGAACTTAGTCACTTGGCATTAAATAAAAAATTAGGGTGCATCAGCGAGCCATTGTATGCTTTACTCACCATCATTGACCACACAGTAAGAGATATCTACCAGCAGTCACCGACAGTATATTGCCTGATCAATATGTGGTGGAATTTGCTTTATCTCAGTCCCAAGTTCTTGCTCAATCCGGTACCTATTGGGGAAAACATGAAAAATAAATCATGAAGCCACCAATAAATAGTTGTTTATAACTTTACGATTAAATATAATAGAGAGAGACAAAATACATACAAGTTAAAGCGGTCCTCATATGTGATCAAATTCACAGCTAAACCAAGGTGCCCAAACCTTCCAGATCGACCTACCTGCACGTAAGATGAATCAGTAAGCAAAGAGCACGTGGAGAAATCTGCATTCAACAACTGCATCTTACATACCCTGTGCAGATATGTTTCTGAGTTCTTGGGAAAATCAAAGTTAATAACCACATTGACTGCTTGAATGTCTATTCCCCTTGTAAATAGATCTGCCATTTCAGCAAAGGGAAATCAGAAGAAGTAATAAATGGCTAATCAAGAGGGTTTTTTCGTTTAATGTGTATGATAAATGTAGATTTCCTTCTGAAGTTATAAATACAGCCACCAGTCGTAGTCAGGTAAGAAGTTCATTATATTGCAATATTAGTTTTGTCTTATCACGGATAAATCAACTCTGCAATACTAACACCTACAGTTGACATGAGAACTCCAATATCATCACCTTCCAGCATAAGTGTATTCCACGGTACAATGAAAAAGTAACCCCCACCAACTAAAACACATGTATGCACACACTACCGATGTATATAACATCAGACAGTTAATCCTGTGTAAGATCCATCTCCGTACAAACCAAGCTTGGAAAAGATGCAGAAAAAACAGAGATGTAGGGGGTGCAGTGTTGGTGAAAGCACTATGCGCACTTGAGTGCAAATGCCGTCTAGAGCCTAGGTGCAAAGCGCAGAGTACAAGCCGGACTGAAGTAAAGCACAAATTTTAAGATATATGTATAGTAACAAAAAAATCTATAAAATACAATAAAAAGAGCTTTGAAAAGCAAAACAGTAATATATTTAGCCTAACTCAATTTACTACAATATTGTACAACATAAAAATGAAGTAATAAACTAATAACATAAACCTTAAACAAAATAGTTTACATAACTCTCGTGCTTCACTAAAAATACACGTCTACGATATTTGATAGCCATAATCAAATTAAAGTACATGGTTCAATCAAAAATATACCAAAAAGGCCATGACCAAAAAGTTCAAGAATGCAAGCATTGACTTCTATGCTCGCATGAGCAATCAAATATCAAGCCATCTAGAAAGCCAACTTAGGCCTGGTTTGGATAGAGAGACGCTTCCATCTCATCTCATCTCATCTCAATATCCAAACACCACAAACACAAACACTTTTTCAATTTCAAATCTTGAACTTTTTTCATCTAATCATTACCTAATTATTACAATTTCCCAAACTTCCAAGCAAAACACAAAAATAATTCAAAAATTTTCAAATTCCAAAACAAAAATTATATTAAAAAAATTATATTCTAAAAATATTATACAACTTTTTCTCTTCTCCTTTCCCAAAACCCCATAAAACATTTTAATTCAAACCATTTCTAACTCATCTCATCTTAACTCAAATATCTCACTACTATTCACAAACCATCTCAACTCACCTCATCTCAACTCACCATCCAAACCAGGCCTTAGACTATCATATTGGGTTCAAAGCATATACATCACACATGACATGTGACGCCATTGCACGTAAATGATCTTCAATATCAAATAAATACTTATGAATATTTTATTACCTCATTTTCTAGGTCTTGAACTGATTTTATCATTTCTTTCTAAAAACATTATAAAAGCGTGCTTTTATGCTCTTTAAGCACACACAAAAAGCGCGCTTTTGGTATATGAAGCACTTTGGCCTTGGCTTTTTACACTTCACGCTTAAGCACACTTTTACCAACACTCGGGGGTGGTTTGATAACTAAATCAGCTGCATGACGAATTCATGGAAGTAACATACCAGTGCAAACCAGATTCCTGCATGCACCATTGCGGAAATCATGAAATACTCTGTTCCGATGGTCTTGCAGCATCTTTGCATGAATATAAAAACAAGAATAACCAAGTTCGGTAATTTTCTTGGCCAATAGTTCAACCCGATTCACTGAGTTGCAGAAGATGATTGATTGGTTTATTTGCAGCTGGAAAAGAGAACCGCCAAATTATTATTATCATTTTTACAAGTAAACGATTGTATTAATAAGAATAGGCATAGCCCAAGTACACAAGATGGTATACAAGAGGTAACACCTATCTAGGAAGAAGAAATGGAAACAAAAAAGTCATGAACACCGAGGCCATTAAAATCTACAGCTCTGGCCCATAGAAATAAAGTTCTAATAAAAGGATATCTAAGTTCCTCTAATGAGAATCACCAAATTATTATAATAAATAGAAGGAAATAAATAATACATGCATAAATAGCTCGTATTAAAACAAACCTTGGAGAAAAGGGTATTTAGGCAGTGGACTTTCTGTCTTTCTTCAACAAAAGCATAAAACTGTGTGATACCCTTCAGAGTAAGCTCATCCATAAGGTTAATAATATATGACTTTTGAAGATATCTGTCTTTAAAGTCCTTGACTGTAACAGGAAATGTAGCTGAAAACATCAATATTTGACGGTTTGCTGGCAGAAATCGAATTAGCTGCTCTATTGATGGTTGAAATTCCGGAGACAGAAGCTTATCAGCCTAGGAGATTCATAGACATTTCAGATTTTTGCAGTTCATGACATTTAAACGAACCAAATCGCATGTAAAGGAAGAATCAAATAAGCAGCATATTAGAAATTTCACCTCTCAATCATACAAGTGTCACCCATAATTTTTTTATGAGTAAATGTCCACCATGAATGATAGTTACAAGTGAAAAAGAAATCGCTGGCAGAATCTGAGCTATTTGAAAATTTATAAACATTGAAAGTGCCAACAAAGCTAAAATTTTAGGCATTTACCTCATCCATAACAAGCATAGAACAGTCTTTCAAAATGCATACACCTTTTTTAGCAAGATCTAAGATTCTTCCAGGAGTTCCAACTAGTAAATGAACTGGTTGATACAAGCGCATGATATCATCCTTTAAACTGGTACCACCCGTTGTAGCCATAACTTGGATATTCAAATGCTTCCCAAGTTCTTTACAGACTTGTGATGTTTGAAGCGCCAACTCTCGGGTTGGAACGAGTATGACAACTGCATAAAAATAATCAAGTAAATACACAAAATGAAGATAAACAAGCATCAAAATGAATGTCAAATGCCTAAAAGCTATGTACTGAACTTGATAATACCTCCTTTTCTAGAACAACAATAGTGAATAAAAGCGTCCATATTATCATCCCCTTTTTCTTAGAAAGGCCATATTATATTCTTGAATAACTACCATAGACATCATTTGAGCAAAACTACAAATCAAATGTAAGTAGAAGTATTCAAATGCTGATGACCAAACCTTGAATAGCATTGTTATCTTGATCAATTTTTTCCAATGCAGGAATGCAAAATGCAGCTGTTTTCCCGGTTCCATTTTTTGCTCTAGCAAGAATATCACTCCCAGTTAAAGCAATAGGAATACTTTCTTCCTGAATAGGAGACGGTCTTTCAAACCCCTTCTCATATATTCCCATAAGCAACTCACGCTTCAGAAAGTAGTCTTCAAACTCATTTCCCTTTGTTGCTGTCACATCCTGAATGTAAACATTAACAACCGTCTCAGGGCTAATTTATAGATTATAAAGTAGATTCCAAACACATTTTTTTATAGGTAGATTCCAAACACATTAATAACAAACATGTTCAATCCCACAAATAGTAACATTTAGAATACCTTGTTGCCAAACACTTGCAATAAAAATAAGCATATTAAAATTACTTCATCAATGAACAATGTTCATAGCCTTTTTTACCAAGATTTGAGCAGTGCTACGTTTTCTTCAGGGCAGAAGATATGACTGAAATTATTAGAATCTTGGGAATCAATACAATGAGCAGGCATATATTCACTTTTATGCCTGTAAAGAAATCATATTATTTAAGCTCTCACATTTATTGAATTAGCACGTGATTACTCCCTTGTGCATGTGTATGTGAAGAAAGTAATTAAAAAAAAAAAAACTAGATGCATTACAAACATGTTGCCAAGCCTCACATAAAACACAGCAGGGTAAAAACCTTCAGTATTTCTTCACACAAGGCAGTTAATGTCCTCATTACCAAATACAATTATTGTACAAAAGAATACTACAGATAGTTAACTAAAACAACATCAAACCGGGAAACACCACAAAAGATTGTTCACTTTTACAGAATAAATTTCAACCGTCCAGCGGATCTAATAATAGAAACCTAGTTTGTTACTTCACTATAAGGATCTTTAAAAGCATAAAGAAGGCAATTGAAGTTGGGTTAGTACCAGGGTATGCTCCGCCAAGCTACTTCACCAACCGGGCAAGTTATCCAAGAGTTGATAAAACATACACTAGAGAGCTCTGGTGGAGAACCTCATTAACTTGACGGGTGTTTTATGCAGTTTATAGGGAAATTAGGATGCCTTCAAATTACTGTTCTACACGGTAATCAATCTCCTCCACAGAATTGATTTCAAATTCCATTTGCCCATGCACAAACTACGCATTCCCTCCCAAAAATAAAGGGAAGAAAAGAATGAACACGACAGTAATAAGCAAATATCTGTTGGGCTGTTCACCCAGATGTAGTTGTAGGTAGCCAGAAAAAACATGATCCACATCTGGGTTTCTGTTTTAGTTTTCCTGTTTTGTAGAGTGTAGTAGGTATTTTCTTTGTATACTTCATGTGTACTTGAGCTATGGCTATTAGTGATAATAAAATTCTTATTAATTATCAAAAAAAAAAATGATCCACATCTGGGTTTGCAAGATGTGGGCAGATATTTGCCTGGCTTATCCGGATTTTTCCTGGGCCAATATCCGCCTGTATCCAGGAATAGACACCCAGAAATCTGCATTATTTGGGTTGTAACTGGAGTTTTTAATCCACCCATCTCTCGGGCTAATTTTATCAACCTTTTTTAGGGCCTTTTTAAAAGTATATTTTTAGTGATTTTATGGGCTCTTTTATAGGTCTTTTGTGTTTTTTGTTTAATTATAAATAGAAAAAGTATTTCAAAAATAACAAATTTTGATTAAAAAACACCCAAGATAGGACCAGGGCTGCCCACGGGGTGGCCACCGAATGACATCTAGCGATGACCCATGAGGTGCTGCCCAAATAGGTGGTCGTCCAAGGCCACCCACAAGGGGCACCCTTCATGGCTGGCATTTGTTTTTTTTTTTTTCCAATTTTTACTTCTAATTATTTATATATATATATATATATTTGTATTTTTATTATCTATTAAGTTTTTCTTTAGAAAAAAAAATCCGCTATCCGGCCTAGATAGGGCGGGTAGTGAATGTTGTTATCCAGTACGGATTAATCCAAACCGGATAACCGCTCAAATGAATCCAGATATATAGATCCCGGGTCGGTCCGAATAATGAATGAACAGTCCTACAATTAAGAACACAATGCATGTAATTCACGCATTTAAAAGTTGTCTAAGAAAGCATTGGCAACTATTTAAGAGTTTTATCATTCGTTGCAGGCGCATTCACCACCGTACCTCAGTTCTATAGCGTGTATCAGGCGGAGGTATCTTTAGCCTTGCCTTCCAGTCTTGTGAACTAGACATGAAAATTGGACAAAAAAAATCAATATGAGATCACATTTTAAGTAACTAAATACAATAAGGATACACAATTTACAGAAAAGCAACCAAAATGATTTAGCCCACATTTTGAAAATCAACAACAACAATATGGAACCAAAGCAAGAAATCGGTTTCAATTATTAATTAATCTCCAACACAAATTCCATATTGGTACTAATCTTTGCATGATTATTTTGCAAAATCAAGAACAATGTGAGAGATAAGGAAATGCAGAAATATCCTGGGACATATCTTGATGGTATGAACTTCCTTATCCTCTAAGAAACACAGTATCCAATCAACTTTGTCTAAGAAGAGAGCCATGGGGATCCTAGGCTCACAACACCTCAAGCATACTATAAACAAAATAGACCTACAAATGAGGAAATTGTTACTACAAAACCTGCTTTATAGATAGTGTCGTATCTTTATCACAATTGGCTACTATGTCACACAAAAGGAAACTTTGTAACAGTTATCTACAACTCAAATGGCTACTACGTAATTGTATTGAAGATTACTCTTACGAAGTCTTTTTCCACTTATAAAAAATACTAGGACAAATAACCTAATTTTTCTCTCCGTACACTTTTTGCTTTGTTTGGTTTTTCGCTCTTTCAATGGCAATATTTCCTTGGGGTGATTAGTGTGTAGTCCAGTTTGTTTGTGCAGTCCAGTTTGGTGATTAGCGTGTTAGTGTGTTGGTTTTCAATGGGAATGCACATAGAGGTTTTCATTGAACAGAAGTTATTTGAATTTAGAAAGGAGAATGATAGGTGGTGGAGAATCACTGAGAGTAGTCGTCGAGTGGTGAAATACATTTCCTTGGAGCAGGAAGCTTTGGGGTGGTTGGGCTTTATGGTGAGGGATGTGCTGGGTCGCTGAGCTCTTATGAGTTTCTTAGAACACGTAGAATAGGTAATTCCGTGTTAATGGTGCAAAGGGGTTGCAACCACTATGGCAATTTTTTCTCCCTCTCGGAGTTTGGGCATGAAAAGAGGAGAGGTATGATAGTAGTTCCAGAAGGTAGGAAGGGGGAGGGGTGGAGGAAATTTGGAGACATCTTGAAGGAGCTCACGGTTCATCCCTCTGTCTCGAGTGTGAAAAACAGAGTGGCTACCATCCCATGGTCCTCTCAAGCAGTTAAGTCGGAAGAGTTCCAGGGGAGATGGTGGTGCTCCATTGATGAAGGTTGATGCCTCTAGGACGTTCAGTGAGGTGCTCCAAATGCAGAAGGTACGGCAGCATGAAGTGAGTGGAGCGGTGCCTTGTGTGTCTGGGATCGTGCAGAAGTACGAGGGAAAGGACAAAAAGCTGTTAGGGCCTAACGAAGTATATTTGTTAAGTGTATTGGGCGAGATGGAGTTTAAAGTAGAGATGCTATTGGAAGAAATCACAGTTCTTAAACGCTGCGTTAAGGGGAAGGGAGTGAGGGATATGGGCCAGGCGTCGGGCTCAAATGTGATGGGCCAGGAATCCAGTCATGTGATGCAAGCTGGACTGGAGAAGGGGCATGGGCCGGGCCAAGCTGTTGGCCCAAAGAAGGCCTGGAGGGCAATGTATTGGATGCCTGCCGATATCTCGGCCCAGGAGCTATGACGTCGAGTCGCACCTTGATGGACTCCTTAACAGCACAGAAAGTGTTGTCGACACAATCACCTCGACGGGAGGTTATCGAGGAGGGAGAGTTGGGAGGGGAGCCGTCAGAGCAAGGGCTTCTGAGCATGGATTTTCCGTCGCCATCTCGAGGGCTGGCATTGATGGAGGTGCAGATCCAGCCGTGTGTGGTGGAAGGAGGCACGACAGTGCTCTCGGTGCAGCCAGACTCATCGGAGCAAGGTTTTCTGAGGCCTTCGACAATGGAATCATGTGTTGAACCATCGTTGTCTTGTGGGCTGGCGTTGGTGAAGGGATAGAATCTACCTTGTGTGGTGGAAGGAGGTACATCACTGCTTCCAGTGCAGTCAGACTTGTCGGAGCAAGGTTCTTTGTCACTAAGGCCTCCGACAGGTATGTTATCTTTGGAGATGGGTTGTTTTGAGGGGAATAAGTTTGGGGTTGGGCTTGAAGAATTCAAATCTCCTGAAAGAGTAGTGGAATCAAGGGTTGAACCTGAGTTAGTGTGTGGCACGGAATTGGCGTTATGCGCCTCTGCTAGTACTGGTGAGGAGGGGGCCATTCTTACTCCTTTATGTACACTCCCCCCTAGTTCTAATTATGGGAGTAGTTCTTCAAATTGGGTTTTCAAAAAAGTTGAGGAGATTCAAGCTATAATTGGGATCTCATTTGGAGGTTACGAAGATCAATTTAAGGCTCTCCAAGTAGCACTTGAGGCTAGTCATTCGAAGTCAGCCTCAAAGCGGGATAGGGAACTTAAAAAGCTGACTTGCTCCATTAATTATGATGTGAAAGAAGGGAGTGGCGGAAGGGATAGATCGAGAGGGAGGGGCAATATAGTTTGTTATGAAGCCTAAGATTTTATCATGGAATGTACGAGAGCTTAATGATCGCAATAAACGCCTTCGTATCAAATTATTATTGCGGATGTGGAAGGGTGATGTGGTGTGTTTTCAAAAAACAAAGATGCAATTAATTGATAGGAAAATTGTGAGAAGTCTATAGGGGTGCTCATATGTGGGTTGGACTTATTTGGCCTCTTTGGGAGCCTCAGGTGGAGTATTACTTATGTGGGATAAAAGAGTGGTTGAATCGATTGAGGAGTGTATTGGAGAGTTTTCAGTTGCGACTTTATTAAAAAATGTGGATGATGGATGGGAATGGGCATTTACAGGTTCCTATGGTCTTAACGTGGATAGGGACAGGAGAAGGTTGTGGAAGGAGTTGGCGGGTGTATACTCTTTATGGGATGTGTTGTGGTGCATGGAGGGTGATTTTAACACTATTCATTTTCCTAGTGAGCGATCAGGGCATTGTCGACATTCTATGGCCATGGAGGAATTCATGAGTTCATCTTTGATCTGGATTTCATGGATCTCCCTCTGGTAGGGGGCGAGTTCACTTGGTCAAATGGGCAGGTTTGGTCGAGATTGAATAGATTCTTAGTTTCTCCTTCGTGGAAAGCTAAATATCCAGAAGTTTGTCAAAAAAGACTAGCTCGAGTTAGTTCAGATCACTATCCTATCTTTTTGGATTGTGGGGGCATTCATAGGGGGCGCCAGTATTTTAAGTTTGAAAATATGTGGCTAACAGCAGATGGGTTTGTAGAGATGGTGAGTGCTTGGTGGTCTTCTTATCAGTTTTTTGGTACTCCAAGTCACATTCTTGCAAGCAAATTGAAGGCACTGAAACAGGACTTGAGGAAGTGGAATTTGGAGGTTTTTTGTCACATTGACAATCAGAAGATTACAATGTTGGAGGAACTACAAGAAATAGAGAATAAAAAGGTGTTGGGAGACAATTTGGAGGAGTTGTTATTGATTGGTTATGGCAAACTTGGAGAGGGTTTTGTTATCAAAGAAGATTTCATGGAGACAAAAATCCAGGACCCTTTGGTTGAAAGAAGACGATAGGTGTACAAAGTTCTTTCACAAAGTGACTAATTCACATCGGCGTAACAATGTTATCAAGTCACTCCAATCAGGTTCTCAGGTGATATCTTCTCCTCCCGAGTTAGAAAATCACATAGTTCAGTACTATGAGTCCCTTCTCACAGAATCAATTCCTTGGAGGCCGAAGCTTGATGCATTACATTTTGAGGCAATTGATTCCTAGAGTGCGAGTGTTATGGAGAGACCGTTTGTTGAATAAGAGATCTACAAGGTCATATCTGATATGGCCAAGGATAAAGCGTTAGGGCCAGATGGTTTTTCAATGGGGTTCTTTCAAACTTGCTGGGATATTGTGAAAGATGATGTCATGCAAGTATTCAGTGAATTTCACTCATTCCAAAAGTTTGAAAAGTCCCTTAATGCGACCTTTATTGCTCTCATTCCTAGGAAACACAGGGCTTCGACTATTGAAGACTTTCGGACTATAAGTTTGATTAGTAGTGTTTATAAGATTATCTCGAAGGTTCTTGCTAACCGGCTTAGTCCAGTGTTGGAACATATTATCTCCAAGTCACTTAACACATTAATCCGTGGGAGACAAATTCTTGATTCAGTACTTATTGCTAATGAGTGCTTGGATTACAAATTACGGGAGGGAGGTTCAGGTGTGTTGTGCAAGCTTGACATGGAAAAGGCGTATGATCATGTGAATTGAAAATTTCTCTTATACTTGCTTGAAACGTGGTTTTGGGGATAGGTGGATTGCATGGATGCGACATTATATTTCAACCGCCCAGTCCTCAGTTTTGGTTAATGGCACACCTGCTGATTTTTTTTATAGTTCACGAGGATTGAGGCAGGGAGATCCTTTATCTCCTTTTCTATTTGTTATAGTTATGGAGGCTTTAAGTAGGATGGCGTAGGCTGCTATTGGGGGAGGTTTCTTATCGGGTTTTCAGGTAGGCAATGGTTATGGTGGCCCTATTGTCATCTCACACCTTTTTGCAAATGATACATTAGTGTTTTGTGAAGCAAATAGTAGCCAGATCCAAACTTCAAGAGCATTGTTACTTTGCTTTGAGGCAGTGTCGAGGCTAAAGGTGAATCTGGGCAAGTCTAAGATGGTTCCTGTGGGTATGGTCTCTAATATCCTCAGTTTAGCTAGCCTTTTGGAGTGTAAGGTGTCCTCTTTTCCAATGAAATATTTAGAGCTCCCACTGGGAGCATCATTTAAGAATAGAGCTATATGGGATTGGGGTAGTGGAGAAGTTAGAGAGAAGGTTGGCTGGTTGGAAACTGGTGTATTTATCAAAAGGGGACCGTCTCACTCTCATCAAGAGTACTCTCACTAATCTCCCCACTTATTTTTTATCTTTGTTTCCTATGCTTGTTGGGGTGGTGAACAAAATGGAGAAACTCTTTAGGGCGTTCTTATGGGGAGGTATGGGGGAGGAGAAAAAATTCCATTTGGTTAGATGGAAGACAGTATGTGCCTCAGTTGTGAATGGGGGGTTGGGTGTATGTAACTTGAGAACTTTCAATAAAGCTTTATTGGGAAAATGGCTTTTGAGATATCATTTGGAGGGGGGATCTTTGAGGAAGGATATTATTGACTCTAGATATGGGGTCGATTGGGGTGGTTGGTGCTCTAAGGAAGTGAGAGGGGGGTATGGGGTGGGTTTATGGAAGTATATAAGGAATGAGTGGCCTTGTTTTGCAAATCAAATTCGCTTTGTAGTTGGTGAGGGCATTCGTATCAGATTTTGGCGAGACATGTGGTGTGGAGACCAATGTTTTGAATACTGTACCGGACGTCGTACAGGTCAAGGCACTGGAACGAAATATTTCGGTACCGGTACCGTTTCGGGATAATGTTTCGGGATAGTCGATATATAAATAAATTATATATATAAATATATATAAAAATTATATTCCAAAATAATAGTCTATATATAAATAAATTATATATAAATACATATAATATAAATTATAAATAGTCTAGTCTGAATTAGGGGTTAAAAAATAAGTTTGTAGTTTGAAAAAATGAAAAAAAAAAAAAAAAACACACAGGCCGAAATATCGGCCGGTACCGACCGAAATATAGGCCGGTACAGGCCGAAATTTAGTCTGGTATGGCCGGTACCGGCCGGTATTTTAGCCGGTACGGAACAGATATAGTACCTATACCGGCTGGACGGCCGAAAAGAAAAATTTCGACCGTACCGGCCGGTACGGTACAAAATTTAAAACACTGGTGGAGACCATGCATTGGAAAGGGTTTTTCCGGCCTTATACCATATTGCAGTTAATAGGGAGGCTTCAGTGGCTGACGTGCGTTTATTCTCTCATGGAGTGCACCTGTGGAATATCCTTTTTAATAAGGATTTACATGATTGGAAATTACCTATGGTTTCAGAATTTTTTAGCTTACTATATTCCAAGGAGATTGCATTGGCGCAGCGAGATAGTTTGAAGTGGAGGTCTAATAATCACAAGTTATGTACAGTTAAGACGTATTATAGCATCTTGATAACAAAACTTGATATTACTCCGTTCCCTTGGAAGAATATTTGGAGGTCTCGTGTGCCTTCTAAAGTAGCTTTTTTTGTTTGGAGCGTTGCTCTTGGGAATATATTGACCACGGACAATTTGAGGAAGAGAGAATGTGTAATGTTGGATTGGTGCTACATGTGCAAGAAGAATGGAGAATCTGTGAACCATCTCTTACTACACTGTGAGGTAACAAGGGTGTTGTGGGATGAGGTCTTTCTAAGAGTTGATGTTGCTTGGGTTATGCCTATGAGGGTGGTGGATTTGTTGGGATGTTGGTCAAAGTTGCAAGGCTGTCATCAAGTGGCAGCAGCGTGGAAGATGATTTCGTTATGTATTATGTGGTGTATTTGGACGGAAAGGAATGCGCGCTGCTTTGAAAATAAGGAACGCACAATGACCGAGTTGAAGAATTTTTTTTCCACACTCTAATGTGTTGGTTTTCCACTATTGTATTACATGGGGACAATGTTCCGGATTTCTTGTCTTTAAAATAACTTTAGAATGTATTTAGGAGTTCCCATGTATACTTCCTGTATACAGGGGCTATGCCTATTTCCTTCATATATATAATATCTATATTTTACTGATCAAAAAAAAAAAAAAGCAGAAAAAAAAAATTATTCCAAAATAAGGATTGCCCTTGTACAAGTTGCACCTACTCATCCAACTAGATTCAATTCCCTCACATTACTCATCCAACTAGATTCAATTCCCTCACATTACTCATCCAACTAGATCCAATTCCCTCACATTTCAGATAACAGAGCAATAAGAGTTGGCGCAAACAACAGTAAAACATGCTTAGGTGTGACAAAACCACTTACATTAAATGAAGATGGAATACATGACAGCTATTAGAACATTATTGGGGAATACCACTTTTAGCCAATGAAAACAGCTACAAATATAACATCTAAGGCTTCTAAGATGTCTACCTGCCAAATTACCCACCCTATACAGAGGCTCCTATTGTAAAGAATTTAGTATATATAAAGACTCGGACAGCACAGTCTTGGGTCTTCAACACATTTCTCTCTGTAGTCTTCAAAATGGAAGCTCAAACTTGATAGAACAACAAGATACACAAAAACATGCATACGTATACAATACATCAAAAGCAAACAGCACCTTGAGTCGACGGCCTCGGACTGCACAGTTTTCTCGACCTCGTCGACAATTGAATCGGCACCACCCAACTGGCCTCTCCTAAGCCACTGTTGCTGTTGCTGTTGCTGATGATACTGCTGCTGTTGTTGCTGGTACTGGTGCTGCTGTTGCTGGTGGTGGTTCTGCTGCTGCTGCTGCTGGTGGTTCTGCTGCTGCACCAAGCTCCTCTGCACGTAATGTTGCTGCGGGACCCTCGACTGAAATGCCGGGTTCAGATTCATGCCTCCGCCTCGACCAGCGCCGATTCCCGGCGGATACCTACCCCTATTGTTGTTCATCGCACACCGGTTCAAACCCCACCCAAAAGGTCGAAAACTAGGGTTTGTTGGACGGGAAACTACGACGCTAGGGTTTCCTAGAAGTAGAGATCGTAAATTAGAGTACACACCGTTGGCGTTCTAGAAATATTAGCAATCGCTTGATGAAATTGATAAAAAAAAATAACCTACGTAGACAAAATATTTCTAAAGCCTGCGGTTTCTCAAGGCTACTGAATCTCAAATTCAAAACAGAACCAAATGTAAGAATTTTGCAGTCGATTCAACAAAGAATAAATCTTCAAAAAAAAAAACAAAAACTAGGGTTTCTCGGTGGCAAGATCGTAAATTAGAGCAAATTAATACGGTCAGAAATCGGCGGAGATGTAAAAGCGTAAGAACCAAGAACCGGAAGAAAATGAGGGTCTAATCCAGAACCATGAGATGTAGAATTAGAAAAAACAAGAATAAAAAAAAGCAGGAAAATTAAGAACAAAAACCGAGAGTCGATCTTTCTTTTCCTTTTTTTGTACAGACCTGGAAGATCGGAAATTAGTGGACGGAATATACTCGTAAAGCGAATCCAGAGAAATGGATGGGGGGGTTTTGGAAGATGACAGAAAGTAATTGGGAAGCTCTAGTTGGTTGTGGAAACCGAGCAACTGACGCCAAATGGAGCACCCTAGGGCATCATCGCAAATGAGACGCTCTGAATTTGCTCAATGGCCCCCACCTTTACTTGTTTTTGCGTTCAAGCTTTTTCCATGCTCAATTTTGGTTTAAAGTTTAAACAATAAGAAATTATAGACTTTAATTATAAAATTAGCAGTTAGATTTTCATGTTTTTATAATTTGAGTTTTTATTTTTTGATACATTGGGGGAGGAGGTCGAACCATGATCTTCATTTTAGAGATGTTGGTCTTGTGCCATCAGGCCACGTGCCATTGCTTTTATAATTTGAGTTTTAGATTTTCGACTTTCGCACAATTATTTCACAACTTTACAAAACTTGCAATCTCTTGATTGAAAACTGTTAGGACATTACTGCATGAGAATAGTATGTTACGTGTCAGCTTTTTGTTAGTCAACGAGGTATGCGGATGCTACGTGCGAGGCATGCTGATGCTACGTTGCATTAGTATGCTACGTGACAATCTTTCCGTTAGTTGAAGATTAATTTTTTGTATTTTTTTTTTAAATATCACTTAAAAATAATATTAAACTATTTCTCTTTTTTTTTTTAATTTTTTTCTCTATTTTTTAAAATTAAATAATATTAATTCAGATTATTTTAATATTATTAATAAACTATTTTATTATTATTCAAAGAATTCGAATATACTACAATAATTGCCCAATTTGTAAAAATATGAAAACCGAAATAATGATTTTGCAATTAACCTAAAGTATAATTGGAAATTTTGTTCTCACGTCGTTTGCACTATTTAGATTTAGGACCATGTATTTTTTCACCATTCTACCGCGTGGTTTGGATAGTGAAATAATTTAAATTTATTTTATTTTATTATATTATTATAATTTATTTAAACTTCTTAATAAATTATTAATTTTTTTAAATTCTAACAAATAATAATATTAAAAATAATATTTTATTCAACTTTCATCTCATCTCATTATCTAAACTAGGCCTACATAAACAAATCAAAGATTGTGCATGTGTCAATTTGAGATTCTTTTTTAAAATATTAATGAAATACTTTTTGAAAATAAGAAATGTATATTTTTATAGAGAAATAATAATTACAGTCGTGAGTACGTAAGCGCCGTGCAATCACTTTGAAAAAAGTGAATAAATACGGGACCCACGTGAAAAAATAATAATTTTTTAATAGTAAATCTCACTCTTTTTCAAAACGACTGCATGACGCTTGCGTACTCTAGGACTACATATAGCATTACTCATTTTTATAATAAAAGCTCATTTTCTTATCCTAATAAGCTTAAGTATCCGTTTGACAATACAATTATTTTTAAATATTTTTAAATATTTTCTGTCTAAACATCACTAAAAATAAAATATTTTCAATTTTAATTTTTAATTTTTTTATTTAATCATTTTCTAATTACAATTTTTTCAAAATATTTCAAATAAAACACAAAAAATATTACTTTTTAAAATTTCATAATAAAAATTAATTTTTTAACTTTAAAACATTTTTATCTAATTTTTTATATCTAATTTTTTAATCAAATATTTTCGACAATTGTACTTTGAAGGAACAAACTTATACAAGGCCGAGTAGCAACAGCCAATAGATATATATTGAAAATAGCGATGTGCTTATTCAACTAGTACTTGTTTTTCGACAATTGAGAACCACAGAAAATACCACTTTTATTGGGGTTTCCAACAACATTTCCTTGCTTTTCTTAAAATTCTATTGATGCATCACGTCGCCGTAAATGTAATTATCATCTCCAATCACACTCGATGATGTCAGCTAAAAAAGATGTTATTTTGGGCCTCAGATCAAGCAAGACATGATCAATATCAATTTTAAAACCTTTGATGAACGGTCTAGATGGACTCACATGCTTTAGAGTTAGGACCATCCATCCATACATTTGACAAGCAAAAGAAACCATATATGTTTAACCGACATAACCACCAAGACACCAAAACATAGCAAAAAACAGTTGGGTTTTAAGGATGATTGAAAAGGTCAGAGCCAGCAAACAACCTGGTTTCACTCCCAATTCATACAGATTCTTCCTAATTACAGCATTAAGTTTCCATCTTTAATTACTTCGTAATGGTGGGATCTCCAATCATTTCTCCACCATTTACAGCTATTTATCATATCCATGCATCATAAATTGATATAAATAAGTGTGGTTTAGGCAAATCCAAGACTTTGTTCAATCCCATTTGTCTGAGGTAGGTTTCCAAGCTCTGTTCATGCTTCCTCTTCCTGAGCTTCTCTTTGATCCTCAGACAATCTGAACCAAAGAAAAACATAATATTTCAGATTCAACTTCAAGAGCATCCTAGGTTTCAGATCTTGCTGAGAAAAAAAAAAAGGGGGAAAGAAAATGGCATTCACAGGAACTTTAGATAAATGCAAGGTTTGTGACAAGACTGTCTATGTGGTTGACATGATGTCTCTTGAAGGATTACCTTACCATAAATCCTGCTTCAAATGCAGCCACTGCAAAGGATTTCTGTCGGTATAATCTCTTTCTTTTTATTTATTATAAGAAAATTTCTTATTTGTAAATAATTATTTTTTTTGAAAATAATTAATTTTTTTAAAATGAATCTATTTTTATTATAAATAGTCATTCTCGTTGCAAATAATCCGTCACAAATACTCTAATTTCATCCTGAAAATTTCGATCGTTCCAATTTCCATCCTTTTGAGAAGCATTTAATTTTTATTGTTTTTTTTTTTTTTTTTGTAAAGCAGTTAATATATATTTTGATTAGCTATAGTTAATTATTTACAGATTAGTAGCTACTCTTCCATGGATGGAGTCCTGTACTGCAAGCCTCATTTCGAGCAACTTTTCAAGGAATCTGGCAATTTCAGCAAGAATTTTCAAGCAAGTAAGATCTTGCTTTCATGCCTTTTTTGATTGCTTACAAATTTTTTTATATGGGTTTTATTTTATTTTATTTTTCTCTCGGATTCTAACAATATGTTAAATTTTGCTGTAAAATCGGTGCAGCAAAATCTTCTGAGAAGCAAGGCGAGCTGGTAATATTTATTATTTATTATTATTGAGTAATATTATATACAGTTGTATGGTGCAAGCCACGTGCACTTCCTTTTAAAAAAATAAAATATATTATTAAAATAATAATTTTTTCATGTGAATCCCAAATTTACATATATTTCTCAAATAAGGTGCACGAGACATATATACTTTAGAATTACAGATATCATTTCTTATTATTATTATAAATTGGGACATCCAAATCCAGGCCACTTCAAATTTATCAATTTTTGTTATTTTTTTGTAATTAAAAATAAAATAATAAAATTTTATATCTTTGACAGACTAGGGCTCCAAGCAAGCTCTCTTCCATGTTCTGTGGAACCCAAGACAAATGTGCCACTTGCTCCAAAACGGTGTATCCTCTTGAAAAGGTTGGTTGCTATAAGGTTATGTTGGTTTTTTTACATGGTTTGGATGGAGTTTGAAGTGATCAACCTAGCTATATATGGTTTAAAATGTTTCATGTTTTTAATTTTATCCACCACATTCTTTTACATTTTTCCGGGTCTAAATTTTTAAAATTCACGAATAAATCACATCATAATGTGAAAATAAGGAAATATCAATTGCAATAAACATTATTATAAAATAAATGTAATTAAACCCTTTATATTCAATTTTTAGAAGATAGTTTGCTACTATGGTAACCTTTGTTTATCCCTTCTACCCTTTTATCAATAAAAAGAAAATAAATTAGTTATTGAATATCTTTTTAACTTAAGTAGCTGAATGCCATGAATGTTGAAATGGTTATAGCATGTTTCTTTAAGCAAAATTAACCTTGTTTTCCTTTGTTTTTTTTACCTTATAGGTGACATTAGAAGGAGAATGTTACCACAAGACATGCTTTAGGTGTGCTCGTGGCGGGTGCAATCTTACACATTCTTCATATGCTGCCCTTGATGGAGTTCTCTACTGCAAGCACCATTTCGCTCAGCTCTTCATGGAGAAAGGAAACTACCACCATGTCCTGGAGTCTGCTACTCACAAGAAGAATGATCAGCCACCTCCAGAAGCAGCAGACTCTGACCCAAAGCTGGAGCCCGAACCAGAGGACAACACACAAGAGCAATCCTAGAGAAGGCACTTCAAGGACAACACACAAAAGCAATTTTTCTTTCTTTCTTTCTTTCGCTTTCTTTTGTTGGGTGCATAGCCTCTCACATTGTTGAAATTCATATCAAACTTGTTCACAAATTCTTTTAAAGTTATTGATCTTATTTTTAAAGTAACAAGCAAGCGGGGGCAATGTATTTATTATGTACTTTTTTCAATTGATTTTTGTTGGAGAATTATGTAAGGTAAAAACAACCTTGCAGTTGAGCAAAATAAAAAGCAAAAATGCTAGGATCAAGAAGAGGTGTTCCTTCAGCTTTGCTAATTTTGAAATGTTGAGCCATTGAAATTTTGAGTTTGCAGCTTTGCTAATATCTTGGGTTTGCAGCCAAGCATACATGAGTCTGCCAAAATGTCTAAGGCATATTTCTTTTGACAAATATGAATGCCTTTGAAGGATCTAGCAATTTCTAAGCCTAAAAAATAGCGTAGACAGCCGAGGTCCTTGATCTTGAACCTTGTGTTGAGAAAGGTTCTTAAAGAGGCAATAGATTGATTAGAATTGCTAGCCACTAAGAAATCATCAACATAAACTAATAAGGCAGTGTAGGAGTCCCTTTCTTGTTTAGTGAACAAACTATAATCTGACTTGGATTGTAAAAATCCAAATGCAAGAAGAGCTGAAGTCAGTTTGGAGTTCCATTGTCTTGAGGCTTAAGACCATAAATACTTTTGAGCAACTTGCAAACTTGTTTGGGTTGACCTTTGTTATAACCTGGTGATTTCTTCATATAAATCTCTTCATTTAAATCACCACTAAGGAATGCATTATTTACATCAAATTGATGTAAATACCATCATTTGACAGCAGCATCACTAAGTAAACATCTTACATTCACAAGTTTTGCAACTGGTGAAAAGGTCTCGGTATAATCTATACCTTGTTGTTTTGTGTAGCCTTTAGCTACGAGTCTAGCTTTAAGCTTTTCTATAGTACCATCATACTTGAATTTAACTCGATAGGCATACTTACAATCAATTGCTACCTTCCCTTCAGGTAAGTCAGTGATGGTCCAAGTGTGGTTGTTTTCCAATGCTTCAATCTCAGCCTCCGTAGCTTTGCACCAATCAGGGTCCTTAATTGCTTGCTTGTAGGAACTAGGCTCGATTTGGAGGGAAATGGAAGAAGAAAATGCTTGAAAGGATGGGTTAGATTTATGATAAGATAAGCAACCAATGAGAGAAAAAGGGCTTACCATTGGAGATAGAAGTTGTTGTAGGAGTTGATTGGTTAGGTGGTTCAAGCAAGGCCTACTTGCAGTGAAAGTCCTTAAGATATTCTGGGGCAGTCCTAATTCTAGTGGACCTTCTAAGTGAAGGAGTTGTAGGTGCAGGAATGATATGTGTTTCTGAAATAGAAGAAGGAGAGTGTGCTGAGAGAAATTGTGAGGAAGAGCTGCTGTTAGGGAGGAAATGGAGTTGACAGGATTGGAAGGAGATGAGGAAATGATAGGAACAAAGGAACTTGATTGAGAAATGGAAGGAAGAGGTGAAGGAATAGAAAAAATGGGTAATGGTGAAGCTGTGGAGGCAAGAGAAGAAGATGTTTGAAAATGGAAAATAAATTCATGAAAATTGACATCTCTTGAAATGAGAATGGTGCTGCTTTTAAGGTCCAAAAGTTTGTATCCCTTGGTTCCAAAAGGGTAACCAAGGAAGACACACTCACGACCTTTAGGGTCAAATTTCTTGCAAAACATAGAGCCAAAGACTCTCGTATGAGCATAAGAAGGTTTTTTATTAAATAGAAGCTCATAAGGGGTGTTGGAAGTCATTTATGATGTATGTGGCTGTGAGAACCGATTCATTCCAAGATTTTAAAGGTAAATTGGCTTGGAAAAGAAGTGCACGAGTCACATTTAACAAGTGTTGGTGTTTGCTCTCAACAATGTCATTTTGTTGAGGAGTTGACACACAACTCTTATGGTGGATAATCCATTTTTTATTAAAGAAATCTTGCATGTGAGCACCATTGTCACTTCTTAAGATTTGAATTTTCACTCCAAGTTGGGTTTCAATGAGGTTATAAAAAGCTTCAATGCATTTTCTGGTTTCATATTTGTTTGCTAGTAAGTAAAGTCATGTGGTTCTTGAAAAATCATCTACAATGGTCAAGAAGTACTTTGAACCATCATGTACAATTGTGGAGCAAGGGCCCCATGAATCATAGTGAATTAATTCAAAGATTCTAAAAAGAGAATGAGAACTAATAGGAAAAGGTAAACGATGAAACTTTGCTAAAGGACAAATTCTGTAAGCTAATCTATTAATAGATGAACTTTGTTTTTTGTACATTGGGATTAGATATTAAAAGTAATCTAGGAAAATATAAATGACCTAGGCGACAGTGCCATAGGCCAAAAGTAGAAACAATGTTTGTAATTGAAGCAAAACAAGTAAAAGATGTGAGGTGTTTGTGTGAATATGCTAGGAGTGAATCTGTCAGATCTGAGGGAAGAACTTCTTTGCAAATAAAATGGTACAAGCCATGTTTGAGCTCACCCTTCCCAATCGTAGTCCATGAAAGCAGGTCCTGAATAAAACAATGAATGGGAAAGAAAAGCAAACAACAATTGAGAGAATGTGTTAGTTTGTTTGCTGAAATTAAATTGAAGAAAAATGATGGAACACATAGGACTTCTTGTAAGATGATGGATTTTGTTAATTGGATGGTTCCTATATGTGTAACAGTTGCTGAACTTCCATTGGGAAGTTTGAAAATGTATGAAACAGTGGAGGTGATCAAAGTAAAAAATGTAGTGCTGCAGACCATATGGTCTGTAGCACCTGTGTCGATGATCCAGTTTGTAGAAGAATGATGTAGTGAGCCCTCTGTGTGTGTAGATAAGCAAGTGGATATACCAGACATCTTGGAAGAAGAGGTTGTGTGAAGGGTGGGTTGAGGTGGGATCTTCGAGTGAGTTGTTGAGGCTACAATAAGAGAATCCTGAGGTTGAAGCAAGGCAAGGAGCTGTTGATATTGCTACTTGGTCAAACCAAACTTGTCATCACAAACATCTTCAGAGTTAGTAGCAGTAGAAAGAGTATTTTGATTTGCAAGAAAACCAGATGGCTGCTTAGCATGAAATTTATGTTCAGGAGGATATCCATTCAATTTGTAGCACTTCTCCATCGTATGCCCAGTCAAATGACAATGTGAACAAACGGGTGGTTCGACATTCCCAATTTTGAAGCAGGCCTCCAAAGAATGGCCTGAGATTTTGCAATGGCTGTAATAAAAGCAATCTTTCTTGGATGAATTGTTTGGTTTGGTAGAAAATTTGGGAGGTAAGTAAGGTTTCTTAACAGCTAGCGCCATGGTTTCAGATGAGGGAACATTGGAAGTCATATGGTGATGTCTATCTTGTTGTTGAGCAAGAGAAAAAACTTTTGAAACAGGTGGAATAGGGACCATTAGCATGATCTGGTCTCTGATGGGTGAATAAGAATCATGGAGACCCATTAAAAATTGAAGAACACGGTCTCTCTGGTATTGGTCAAGTAAGGTTTTCATTGTGCCACAATTGCAAACAGGTATGGGGTCATACACAGAGAGTTCATCCCTGTGTATGACCCCATAATAAATGCTAACATAATCGTGTTCTTGAAGAAGGGCAGCCAATGCCTTTTTGAGTTGGTAAATTTGTAGACCATTCTGTTGAGAGAACCTTTCTTGAAGATCCAGCCATATTTCTCGAGCATCATCAACGAAAAGTACGTTGGATTGTAGGGAAGGGCTGATTGAATTTTGAATCCAGGAGACGATCATGTCATTACATCGCTCCTAGAGTTCAAGAAGAGCACAGCGCATGGCGTGGGACCAAGTGGCATAGTTTTCGGTGGTGAGAGGTTCAGAAACAAGGGTGATAGCAGGCTATCACCATGGTCTAGACGAAATGGATTTGTTGGATCACTAAGATTCAGGTAACGTGGTAAGGTGTTTAAATGAGGGTTTGAGAGAGTTTTAGAGGAATTGGTAGTCTGTTCTGCCATTAAAATGCACTCTCGAAGGCTCTTGATACCATGTAAGGTAAAAACAACTTTGCAGGTGAGCAAAATAAAAAGTAGAGAGCAAGTTAATGGAGGCAAAAAGAATCTGCTATTCTCATTGAGGAGTTTTCTGTACAATGCAATACAGACCAAAATGATCATATATACAGAAAGAATGCTAACTGACTAACTAATTGAACCTATGGCCTTGTGCCAACTAATATGGAATAAAAGTAAATAACAAATAAACCAAATAAATAATAAACGACTTGTAGCTTTGGCCTGTATCTGTTAACAAATTATATATGTTAAAACTCACAAAAATGGGTTCTATTTTTAATTGAGTTGAGATACCACAATTCATCAATTTCAGTATATTTGGAGGCCTAACCCATTTCTACTTCTTTCTGCTCAAATGTTTACGATTAATAGTTGAACAAACATAACCAAATGTACACACCATTTTTTCACATTTTTGCTGCATATGTAATTATATTCAAATTCATTCCTTAATCTAAGAGGGGCCACTGTTGCCACTCAAATCCACAACCAAAGCAACCCCCTAACTAGATAGATTTGTAGCCATTCCCCTCTCAATCGATAGCAGTTATGGGTAGACAGACGGAAAAAACTATCAACCGGAGACCACAAAGCAACTATAGCGATAGAAAGAATGGAATTGTGTCTGTTACGTTTAGATAGTGAAAGTGTTTGTGAATGTTTGTGAATAGTAATAAAAAAGTAATGAAAAAGTGATAATAGAATATTGAATAGTAGTAAAAAGTAAGTAAAAAGTAATAATAAATAAGAAATAACAGTGAGAGTGTTTGAGAGTACTCTCAATACCCAAGTCCAAGTAAATTTCAGTTTTTTTTTTAGTTAAAACTCCTGCATTGGACTAGTCAAATGGATATTTTTGAAATTTTGAGCTACAGTAATTTAGGGCCCTTAGTCATATTTGGAGAGTTACTGTAGAATGATCAAATCAATATTTTATGATTTTTTCATTCAACTACCTCTCTCTTTTAATATTAAATTTTAATATTAATACAAAATATTAAATATTAAATACAAGTGTATTTACAAAATATTAATTAATATTAATACAAGTGTATTTTCAAAATATTAATTTTTTAAAATATTATTAAAATATATAATATTATATTACTATTTTGACTTCATGATTAGTATAATGTGAATTAACATCTCCAAAAGTTTTGACTATAGCCAAAACCTCAAATTCTAGTCACAATAATTTGAATTTGGCATTGCCAATGCTATCCATCTTCATCAACTCTCTAGAGTGCACATGTTTAGTATTATGTTGGGCTAAATATTCTTTCCATTCTATTTATAATAGTGTTAGACCATTTCCAATCGAGATATACAATACTTGGTACCTAATACCAATGATTAGAGCACTCCCAACGGCTTATCAAAAAACCTCATTTCTGTATAATTTAAAGAAAATGGTCTGAAAGTGGCGTCCAACGGATCATGTATTTCATCTATAATTTCCATTTCTCTACAGTATCACCGCTACATCTAGCGGTAACTATTCACAACTGTAAATCATTTTTTAATTATTTCTCTCTCATCTATGTACTTTCCCCTCCCCTACCGTGTTTTAGTTTATTTCATTTCAGCCCCTTTTCACACCCCATCTATTTATTTCACGCCTTCCCTTCCTCACAAGTGCCTTCTGCTCGTCTTCCATCGATCACTAGAGTTGCCTTCTACTCATCTTCAAATCTCTACATTTTCAATTCAAGCATCATTCCACAGTTGCCTTCTGCTCTCGTCTTCCATCTATCTCGGCGCAACTCCTATTCCGAGTGGGTTTTGGGTATGGTTCAACCTCTTTCTCTCAATCTCTCTATTTTCCTTCAAATAAGTTATGTGATAATTTTTAGTACATGAAATCTTGGATTTTCGAGCATGTTGGTATTTTTTGGAGTTTTTTCTTCTTCAAATTTGGGGATGGTCGCATATTTAGGGTTTTTGTTAGATTCTGGGAGGGATGAGGATGATCGTATATTTTTCTTCTTTAAAATATGCTCTGCTGATGATGCATTCTTATAACTAGAAAAAGCTTTAGATTGTGGAGGAAGAGGATTTGACGTAGGCCTATCAGCATTTTGCAAAGGAAATTATAACCTCCATGATTGAAAATCTTCCCATCCAAAACTTAAAACACAACCACAAAGCCAATTATCTCAAACGAATATGCTAATGCCTCTTGTCTACTTTGTTGATTGGCGTCCTTCTTTGGAACTCTGAGCCTTTTCTTCTTCACAATTATCCATCTATATATATATATAAATATGTATATTCAAATTGAATGGGGTTGGTGGAGAGGGTGTATAGAGGTGAATGAAGTTGGTACTGGGCTGAATGTTCAGCCTTTTCTATGGTTGAAAACCAACTTTAGTTATCATTAATTATGTATTACTTTTGAGTCTTCTACTCAGTTGTATGCTATTTAAGAGAAATGGATAGAATATACATGAGGCAGCAAAACCTCTTGACAAAAATGTTGGCTTAGTGAAATTTATTGAAATTAAATGGTTGTCTCAACAAAAATGGTTGGCTTACTCAATATAATCTCTTATTATTTGTTGAATCAATTTATATATTGTAAATGCTGACCATTCGTATGCTGTAAAAGCTCTAAAAGTGTCATCCATCGAAGGGTCCCTGCATATTCTTATTTGGGGTGAATTTATGAAACTTGGTGCTTTTTTGGCTTCATTTATTTTCTGAAACTTAGTGTTTTATTTGGCTTTATTTAATTTCTGAGTATATAGGTGTTTTATTTGGCTTCATTTCAGTTTAGCCTGCTGTATTATTTACCATCTGAAATTTTTCAAACTGGGATATTCTATTTGCTATCTCCCAGCTTTTCATCATATATATATATATATATATATATGAAATGAATTGGATGTGGTTGGTGGAGGGTGTATAGATGTGAATGAAGTTGGTCTGGGCTAAATGTTCAGCCTTTTCGATGGTTGGATACAACAGCTTGAGTTCTGTTGGGTGCCTTATTGGGCATTGTCACCCACACAAGATATGCTTGTTAAAATGTTGGACTGACCAACAGACCAAGCACGAAATGATTTAGGTCGTTGATGGCTTTGGGTTTACTGATACTATCTATTTCATTTTGTAAAAACAATAATACTAACTACAAATCAAACCTCACAATAGCAACTAAATAAATGAAGAGTATGATGAATTATGACTCTGTATTCACAACAAAACTTTAGTACTAGATCTTTGCGTATTTATTATTTTTTCTCAAGCTGCGATGGTTTTCTGAATTTAATGTTTTCGTAGAGTTGCAGAAACTGAAAGTTGATACCCAGTCTCCTGGGTGCATGGCACAAGACATTGACAAAAGCACTACAGAGCATGAGAGCTTTTTTCCATTCCATATTCGAATTTTAGTCAGGTTCTATTATGTAAAGCCGTAGGAAAGTTATTTGAGTAAGAGGATCACACTCAAGCTCAATTTCCAGTACGCCTCTCTCAACCTTCTATAGTATCAAACTGATTTCCTGTCTGACCCTCTCATCTCCAATGTTCATACTTCATATTTAAGCTTCAATGTTCATATCGCTTCAATGTTCATAAATTTGTATAAGAGGTTTGACATAAATTAAAGAAAAGTTATTTACCGGATTTTGACTCAATTTTTTTAAAAAAAGTAGTGACTCAATTTTCTTAAGAATGTTTTTTTTACAATTATCAAGAATGGATATTCTCATAATATAATTTGAGAATATTTTCATTATATAATCTTTTTTTTAATTAATTTATATTTTGGTTTAGTTTATAAATTTGGATTAATTTAAAAATAGAACATAATTATATGACATTGTATATGGGGAGATATTGCAAATATCAAAAAAATATGAGGATATTATTAGTAGTTAGAAAAACTATTTGAAATGAATAAAAAAGATTAAAAAGTATAATATTTAAATGATATGAAGAAAAAATAGATAAGCTGATGTATGGTATATTGTAAAAGTCAGTATGTAAAATAGAAAAAGTAAGTTTTGGTAATGTATTTTAAAGGATAGGATGAATGATCTATTGGGAGTGCTCTTACATCTTATCATGAGTAGTTAATCTTTATTTATCACTTATAAATTATATGTGTTATATCGTACCTATTTATAGAGAAATATTTTAATCATAAAAAGATTCAATAAAAATAAATTTATAAACTGATGTAACTTAATGTGATATGTTAGATTATGAAACTACTTTTATAATAAAATAAATTTAAAATATCATATAAAACTATATCAAATTATAAATTTATTTTTATATAATCTTGAACGTAACACTTCTTCTATTTATGATTCTGTACGTTCTCCTATTTAGCTCAATATGTTACATCAATTTTTTAATATTGATAGAAACTTTATGGACTTTAAAGAGTACAACACAAGAATCATGGTGGTAATAGCCATATACAACAAATACTTACTTCCAAGTATCACACTTTACCATATTTATTTAAATGAGTACTTCATGAGCAAGCAATTTTTTTTTAAGGGAAATTTGTCATCATTCATTTATTAGAAAAACTTACATCCATGATCGGATATATTTTGGAATGTCTCCATATCAAACATAACATTATAAACCAAAATAATGTATTTGAAGATCCACAAGTATACTATTTTCTTTTGTGACTAGTCTGGTCTTCACTGTTGCTGATATTCTCTACAAACAAACGTCTAAAAGACAACACTCTCTGCATAAAGGTCATACAAACTTCATAGAGGCGAACTATTTTTTTTTTATTTTAATTTACAATAAGGAAATAAAAAATGAAAACAGTAAAATAGATGCGAAAAATGAATGATTACAATTTGAACCAATTTTAGTAAATTTCGGAATCTGTGATAGCCTGTGAAGGCAACAACACACTTATCTCTTTTCAGTCATAAAGATCAAATTTGAAAGGTTTGGTGGTGACGAGTTTGGTGATCTGGCTTGTGTGAAAACCACGCATGATGATTTTTACAGAACCACTATTTTTCTCTAAACGATTTTCGACCTGTGAATCTGCATGAGCCGTGCATGTCTCTCGGGAGTTGTTGGAAAGCTGTAGATCTGTCTTTTTCGACCTTGAATAAAGCTTAATAAAACTAAATAAAAGAAACCTTGATAGACAAGGTAGATGAATGGAGAAAGAAGGGAATGAGAGGGAGGAGGAGGAGGAAGTCTCGGCCTCCTCCCCTCTGGCGAAAATTAGATATGGAGCCTTCGATTTTGTATGAGAGATAGAGGAGCAAACAATTCTTTATGAATGGACTATGCTTAACCTTATGATCCAAATATATTAAAATAAGAAATGATATTTACAATCTTAAACTGTGCAAGTGTTATACACTTCATTTAAAAAAAATGAATAAATTCAAGATCTACATAAAAAATTTATTTTTTTAATAGTGGACCTTACATATTTTAAAAAAAAATGCGTGAAACTTGTACATCCTAAGACGTGCACTTTCTAAAACTGTATATAACATTATTTTATTAAAATAGGTCCATTACTTTTACAAACCTTCTAAAAAAATATTCTCAGTCCAAAATTTTTTTATGCACCTCACAACATTTACAAAAACAAGTCATCTTAAAAATTGTTAACTATTGTATTAGATAAAAGAACATGCATATAGTATAAATTAGAGGAAAATGATAATATGTCGCCTAAGTTTGTTTCATCAATTTGATCGTTCATGTATTTTATTTTATTTTAATTCTTTTTATTTAATAGTTAAGGAAGTAACTATTAATATATTAATTTTTTTTTTTTAAATATTTAAAGATGTTCAAAAAATATTTAAAAGAAAAAATAAAAAAAGTGTAATTTACAATAGAAGGCAACCAAGTCCATAAACTTGGTAGCACTGTCCAAGATAAAAAAAATATAATAATTAATGACAGTTAAGTTTTTTAATTTTAAAATTTAAATATAAAAAATTTGAAATCTAACGTCACGCACGCACCATTGGATGGTGTTTCACACGCGGATCCAGGCGAGTGGGAATAGGATTTCTGAGGATATTCCTAGCACATATAATAATATCAATCTAGCCATTTCTGTAAATTCGCTCAAGTGAAAATTGGTCCACTAATCATATTTTCTCGGCAAACTTTCATTTTCTCACTGTTTCTTACCTCCCAAACAAACAGCGAGAAAGTAGAGAGAGAAAGCAGAGCCTGCAGCGAAAATTTGCATTCATTCACTGCACAAAATAATAGTCCAATTAATTTAAATTTAAGTCAATTTGTTAGTAGTTCCGTCATTTTTCCCCCGAAGTTCTGCCATTGCTTTTCTCAGCTCGCTCTCCAAAGTTCCCGCTGATGATCGGTTAGGCCAACCATTCTTATACAGATGCATATACTCGCATGCTAAATACATGCTACATGTCTGTATGCAAGTGTACATCGGCATAAATGTATATACACAAATATTAGTTATCTTCACGCTGCGAGTATAATTGGTGCTCGTAGCTAGTAGCTTAAAATGGTGACAATTTTTATTCACTCACGTTATTTTGGTATAGAGACATACATGCATTTATGTGCGTATGGTGCGTGTTTGCAACATCCCAATGCATGTATATGTTGTTCTAGGGTTGGAGAAAATCGGTTTTTATACGCAAGTAATGAGGACTGGATTCAGTAATATTGTACATGCGTTTCATTTTCTGAAATTGATTTTCTTTCACCAGGTGTTGACTAGGGGCTGAAGTGAGTATCTGAAATGTATTGTCGACTTGGTGTATGAAGATTTGTGCACTATAGAGTTATCTACCACAAAGGGTTGAGAAATATGGATTTTGCCTGTAGTTTTCAGCAGCTGAATGTGTTCCATGGCTGTGAAGGCACAAGTTATAAGATTTTGGATCATTTTGATTCGCATCTGCAGTTTAAAAGCAGAGACTCTGGCTGTAACTTTCTGTGTAATTCGAGAATTGTTTTGAAATCGCATTTGAATAAGAAGACTAAAAGGAATATTGCTTCTAATGGTTCTCAGAATTTGAAAATAGTGTCCACTGGAGATTTTGGTAGTCAACTGTGGAGTTCAAATTTGAGACTATCATTTTTTTGTGGCTTTGACTATGTTTTTAAAGGGTCAAGAGCAGTTCAGTCATGGTGTCAGAGTAATGATTCTTTAGCATATGTAAATGGGAATGATCGAAATGTGGAATTCATGGAAAGTAGTGATGAGAGCTCAGGAGTTGATGGTGGTGAGTTAAATGGTTCCAGAGAAGAAAAGAGGCGGGGAGAAGAAGCGGAGGCGCATAGTGTGGATGAACTGAGGGAATTGTTGCAAAAGGCAGCGAGAGAACTGGAAGTTGCGCGTGTCAATAGTACCATTTTTGAGGAAAAGGCCCAGAGAATATCAGAAACTGCAATTGCTTTACAGGATGAAGCAGCAAATGCTTGGAATGATGTTAATTCTACCCTTGATACTATTCAGGAAATAGTGAATGAAGAGTCTGTTGCCAAGGAGGCTGTTCAAAAAGCAACAATGGCTCTTTCATTAGCAGAGGCAAGGCTTAAAGTGGTGGTAGAATCTTTGGAGGCTGCAAAAGGAGGAGTTGATTCTTTGGAAGGGACTGATGAAGAGGAAAAAGCGCTTTTAGCTGCTCAACACGAGATTAAAGAATGTCAAGAGAATTTGACAGATTGTGAGGCAGAGTTGAAGTTCCTACAGAGTAAAAAGGAGGAGTTGCAGAAGGAAGTGGACAAGTTGAACGAAGTTGCGGAGAAAGTGCAGTTGAGTGCCTTGAAAGCAGAGGAGGATGTAACGAACATAATGCTTTTAGCTGAGCAAGCTGTTGCCTTTGAACTTGAGGCCACAAAACGACTGAATGATGCAGAGATTGCATTACAGAAAGCAGAGAAATCTCTGTCCAGTTCTTATGTTGATCATGCAGAAACCATCCAAGGACAGTCCCTGAGTGAAGAGGTTGTCATTGAGGAGGTGAATATTGTCCAAGGTGTTTCTGATAATGTTACTGTTGAAAGGGACAGTGATGTGCTAGGTGATGCTGATTCTTTTGTTGTCAAGCCTTTACCAGATAGTCTGCCTGGCAAAAGCAATCAGAATTTTGAATACATGAACCAATCTGATGATTCAAGTGATCATGAGAGTGGAAAGTTAAGTTTAGACTCACCTAAGGAAGCTGAACTAGAGGCAGAAAAATCTAAGAATGTGGTTCAATCAAAAAAGCAGGATGTGCAGAAGGATTTGACTAAGGAGACATCACCCTTTAATTCTCCCAAGGCATTATTGAAGAAATCTTCTCGCTTCTTTTCTGCATCATTTTTCTCCTTTAGTGTAGATGGGACTGAGTTGACTCTAGCATCAGTTTTCCAGGGTCTCATGGGGTCTGTGAGGAAGCAAGGGCCTATGCTAGTTTTTGGGTTGTTGCTATTTGGAGCTGGGTATGTATCAGAAATGCTACTTCTTGGTTTTGATTATCATTACTAAATATTTTGTTTTCATTCTCTCCTTCTAGATTGGTGTTTCTTTTGTATAATCATGTGTACCAGGGTTTCACCTTTTGCTCTTTCTAATAAAATTTCATTACTTAAATTTATATTTTTAATCCTGCTACACTGCTTTTCTAAATAATTCGTATATTGCATAATTGATGAATATTATTGTCTCGGGTGAGCATGAGTGCTCTGATCTGGCATGAGACTTCTGGAGTTCTAAGCAACTCTGAGAGAATGATCTTCGAGAGAGATTATTTTCTTTACGAATGTTATGTGTAAATGCTAAGGACCGACTATTTTTTTCTTAATAATATTGTCCTTGTCTCATCAACTTGTTTTCCCATTTGTGCTTTTCTCTTGTTCATTGGCTAATAGGGTCTTTACTTACCCGAAAAAGGCAGGCAGTACTTGAATGCCTTAAATATATAGATATTTTCTTCCTTGGTTTTTCAGAAAGACTATCCTCTGCCTTTACTCTTTGATTAGGTTGTTATATGCAGTGTGACTGTTTTCTCCCACTGATTACAAGATGCTGAAATCTTAACAGGGTCTCTTTTTATGCTAATCGAGCGGAGAGGAATGCTCAGCTGCTGCAACCTCCTGAGCTCATCAACACTAGTATTGAAGCTGGTATTGAAGAAGTTTCCTCAAGTGCAAAGCCTCTGATTCAACAATTGCGGAAACTACCTAAGAGAATTAAAAAGCTAATTGCGGTGTTTCCTCCTGGAGAGGCATGCCATCATATTTTCTTCACTGCTTCTGTCTTATAGTATTAAGTCTTGCATGCCTATAATTTTTTTATCTCATCATTTCCACAATCATTTCTTAGGTGAATGAGGAGGAAGCTTCCCTGTTCGACATGTTGTGGTTATTGCTTGCTAGCGTAATATTTGTGCCTACCTTTCAAAAAATTCCTGGAGGTATTTGAATTCGTATTATCCTTCACGACCCTCGAACTTTATTATTGAATGTACTAAGGCTGTAGTTGTAGATGCTTTTAGAATTTGAATTTGTTTAGGTGCACGATCCCATATCACTGACAATAACTGTTAATCGACAAATTACCGAGATTAGCCAGAAATGGTGACTAGCTTTTCTGGTTATTTATGTGCCAAGACATCATCTGCGCCTATGTCACCGGGCCTTTATTTCCTTTTTAATATATATGTCCAAAGTTTTATGCATTGTTTCAGTGATGGTGTATATCTTATCTTCTGCAATTTATAGGAAGTCCTGTTCTTGGTTACTTGGCTGCTGGCATCCTGATTGGGCCCTATGGCCTATCCATCATTCGCCATGTGCATGGGACAAAGGCAATTGCTGAATTTGGTGTTGTTTTCTTGTTGTTCAATATTGGCCTTGAGGTTGGTTTTATTTTTAATATTCTGCTGTACTTTTACATTTTACATGTCCTAATAAAAAATCATCAGTTGATGCTTTGAACTGGGTTTTTTAGCTCTCTGTTGAAAGGCTAAGCTCCATGAAGAAATATGTTTTTGGATTAGGCTCTGCTCAGGTGATTGTGAAACTTCATCTTTTCTGGTTATTATTTGTGTTCGGTTTCTACTTAGATGCCTTATATGCAATACAAATGCAGGTTTTAGCGACAGCAGTGGTGATTGGCTTGGTTGCTCATTTTGTTTGCGGGCAGCCTAGTCCTGCTGCAATCGTCATTGGGAATGGCCTGGCACTATCATCCACTGCTGTTGTACTCCAGGTAAGAGGTAGCTATAATGAGCATATTTTGCTCCTACTTCTAGGAAATTCCTGTTTCCTCGTACTTCAACCCTCCCTATTTTGCATTAGTGTTATACCATACAACAGATTTGTGTATCCTCTGGAGTCTGGATTATGTTGTGTCTTTTCAATATTAATTACTTTTTCTACCTCTTGCAAAATCTGTGAAAACACCCATTAGACTTGGTCCATGATTCTATGATAATGTGGCTTATCACAGCTCTGATTCCATGCTGAACATGTTGCTAAACATATTTCTATATCAGTGAAAACGGCAGGAACTCACAATTTGACATATTCTCAATTGATAAGTGAATCAAATTTTGTCGACCTCTTTTGCAGGTGTTGCAGGAACGAGGTGAGAGCACATCCCGACATGGGCGAGCCACATTTTCTGTCTTGCTTTTCCAGGTTAGTTTTGAAATTACAGCTTAAGAAGCATCTTGCCTTGAAATAAATGCCTTGTGCAAGATATTGCAGCTCCTTTATTCAGATGATATGCCTGACTGAACTGCTTCTTACTTGCGGGCCTACACACCATTGCTTGCTTCATCATGTGCTTGCTTTATCTTCACAGTATGATGGGCAGAAAATATAAAATCGATATGTAAAGATGCATAATATTGGTATTTAGCTTCATATAGCCTTGCTTCTTGATTAGAATGTGTAGAATTCCATTTCTTGTTGATTTTTTTTCCTGCTGCACTTTACTCTTTTAGTTTCATACAAAGAAATGCAATTTAAAGTTAATTGCTTTCATTTATTTCGGTTTCTTACAGGATTTGGCTGTTGTTGTTTTGCTGATACTCATACCTCTTATCTCACCCAATTCATCCAAAGGAGGGGTAATAATTTCTTGTACTTTGGCTTTCCTTTTAATGGCTTTATCAAATATGGCGAATGCCATGAATACTTATTTTTTCTTAGCCACTACTATTACTTATTCATGACTCAAAATGTGTTATGAACATAATTGATCAAAATATGGGGAGAACGGAATGATACAAGTTTTGAAGACCGTGAGAAGACGGTGTTGGAATTCAAGGCTTTCTTCTTTGAAACCCTCTTCCACTGAATGGCTGCTTTTGACTTTCTTTCTTTATCTTGCTTTCAGGAGTTTCTTGATCCTTTACTTTTCTAGTTTGGTGCTCCTCTTATTAGTTAGGTTTTGCCTTTTTCATTCTTAATAAATTTATATTACTTGCAAAAAATGGCTAAAGATGGTTGATTAGAAATTAGAAGAAAACAAAAGAAAATATATGGCAGGGTCAAGTTAATCTGTTAACGGAATTTTTTTTTTTGATTGGTAAACAAAATTTTATTGATCATGAGAATAGGCAAGAGCCCAAGTATACAAGACATATACAAGAGCATTGCCTATGCATGCTAGTTTAGTGATACAAGAAATTCATGAAAGTTCATGCCATTAAAAATCTGTTAATGGTAAAATAGTTAAAAAAAAGTGCAACACTAATAGTGTCACACTACAGATGGATATATTGCATTGTTTACTAAATAAGAATTTCATATTATCATCTCTCTCTCTCTCTCTCTATTTCCCTCTCAAAATTTCTTTGGCTCTGCATCTTTGTTTCATCATTTAGCTAACTAAAGACTTCTTGGAGTTCTTTTTCAGTCAAACATGATAAGATGACAGAAATGATCTGCATCCTCCGGTGGTGTTCATTCCAAAGCATGTGCTATTCATAGATCAACCTCAAACTTCCTGATCCAACCTTGCTTTCTGCACATTTTGATGTTGATCATTTAATGCAGAATAATTATTTGTTCTTCTTTTTGAGTATAGATATGGAAATTATTTACTCGTAATTGTTTGTTGTTATTATTGTCATGATTTCTTGTATCCCTTTATTCTGTCATTTGAGAAAAATTCATCTGCTGTTTTTCAGGTTGGTTTCCAAGCCATTGCTGAAGCTCTTGGACTGGCTGCCGTTAAGGCAGCAGTTGCCATCACTGCCATAATTGCTGGTGGACGTTTGGTAAGTTTCAGAAATCTGTGAGATTAGTATGACCCTAGCACTACTTTTCATTGGCCACTTCTGATCATATATTACTTCAAATCTGCTACAGATTAAGTGCTAAGGTTCTGGTTAGTTTTGTGGATTTGATATGTGCTCATTTGCGATTCATAATATCATCTCAGGATATCTTGATAAACCTTCTTAGTTTTTTGGGCCATTTGGGATTTGCAAGTGATAAATAGAGCCCCTATCTAGGTTGTTGATGCCCTGATGCTACTAAAACTTATTATGCTCACAGTTGTAGGATTTTTTTAAAGGTTACTTTTTCTTTTTGTGTCTTAAGAAGATGCCTGGGATTTTTTTTTTTCCTGTCAGGACTTGGATCACAATGGCTACCATTATTATATCTATGAAGTTTTCTTATAATGAAATACATCTTGTGTGGCATTAATTTTCCTTTCCCTGGTTTTTGTAGTTGCTTCGACCAATCTATAAGCAAATTGCAGAAAATCAAAATGCAGAAATATTCTCTGCCAATACACTGCTTGTTATTCTGGGTACCAGTCTACTTACAGCCAGGGTATGACTCTGCATCTTATTGTTGGTTGTTCTGTTCTTCATGTATTTCTTAGTAATAACTATCTCTTTTCGTTCCTACTTAGCTTAGGGCATGCCTTTTGTTTTTTCTATTAGAGTTCTGTACAATCAATAAAATTTGTTTTCTTATCAAAAATAAAAAATTAACCATCTCTTTTCGTCCTCCTTGGAGCAGGCTGGACTTTCCATGGCATTGGGAGCATTTTTGGCTGGATTGCTTCTTGCAGAAACTGAATTTTCCTTACAGGTTGAGTCTGATATTGCTCCATATCGTGGCCTTTTATTGGGTCTCTTCTTCATGACGGTAGGGAGATTACGCTGACTTTCTCTAAGATCTATTTTTATTTTTATTTTTTCTTCATTAATATTTTCAATTATAAAAAGAATTGCCCATAAGCATTGTTGTATTAAAGCTACTTGTTGATCACTTGTATTAGATGTTAATCCATAAGAGAAATTCTAAATTTGGAAATCATTTGTGGCACTGTTTGAAATCTTCCAGCTTCAGGCCATCTACCTTATAAGGCATCATTTGGCTATTTTTGGTGCTTTTATCAAAATGAACAAAATTGTACTGATTATCACACTGCAATACTTACAAAAATGGTACTTGATTTTTAAGTAAAAGACTTTGCTCGAGTTTAGCCCATTAATTGAAAATATATTGATCAATGATGCTCCATGTGCAATTGATGGAAGTCTTTGTGGTTTTCAGGTTGGCATGTCTATCGATCCAAAACTTCTTGTTTCCAACTTTCCAGTGATTAGCGGAACATTGGGACTCTTGATTGGTGGAAAGACTTTATTGGTTGCTCTAGTTGGTAGGCTTTTTGGTATTTCAATAATATCTGCAATAAGAGTTGGTCTTTTACTTGCACCGGGTGGAGAATTTGCCTTTGTGGCGTTTGGCGAAGCTGTTAATCAGGTTTTCCTTACAAACTATAATTGTTTTTAGCTGCAAGACTTGAGAGGTTTGCATTTAACAGATTACTCTGTACTTATGATTCATAGTAAACACCCTTCTCCATTATTTGGACAGCCTCCAAGATGTTTGGTATGGCTATTTAGGTGTTTGGTCTTATTTATGCTTGAATAATTTTTTCAATGTTGACGGGCCTAGTTTTAGAGGGGAACAGGAAGAAAGTTTGGCTAGACCATACTCGTTTTGCTGAATTAACTTGTTGAGAGTCCTCTGGATGATCATAGAGTACGTATGTCTCATCCATGAAAAGGAGATGAAACACTAGCAGCTCATCCTTGTTTGTTTGTCCCTCTGAAAAACCTGATGAGATTCCCCTATCGACCATTACACATAATATGCTACTCAAAGCTTCCAAGACCGATACTAAGAACAAGGGGCATAACTGTTCCCCTTGATGTAGATGACGAGAACTTTTGAAAAGCCCGTGGATGTACTGCCAATCAAAATAGAGAATTGTGCCATAGAAATACAATGTGCTATACACTCACACCACTTGGCCCTGAAACAATAGCAAGTGTGAGTGTATAGCACATTGTATTTCTGTGGCACAATTCTCTATTTTGTTGGCATTACAATTCCACCTTCTCCAATGTTGCTTTCGTCCTACTTGCTAGGACCAATTCTGATTTCCCCTCAACAAGGAACTCTCCTATGCATTTTTTTATTGTAATTGGGTTGTGCCACTACCACTCTCTAATGAAATTTGGTTGCTTATAAAAATTAAAAGAGGTTAGGAAACATAGATTGTTATCATACCCACCCGTGGATAGCCCAAGTGGTAAGGGCAAACTTGTGCGCATGAGCCCCATGTCATAGGTTCGATTCCCCTTGGGTTCAAACTGCGATTTAAGTGGGAGGTCATGGTGGTGAGTTGCTGTGCTAGTCTCCCCGGGGGTGGTCACTGAGTCCTAATGCTCTGCCGTGGGGTGGTTCCCCCATCATAAAAAAAAAAAAAAAAAAGATTGTTATCATTTTCCTGATTATAACCAATGCATTTTTTTCAGTAAAAAAATGATATTTTTCCAGGTACTATTTCAATGATTGGTGTTTTCTGTAGGGTATAATGTCTTCTCAGCTATCATCATTGTTGTTTCTGGTGGTGGGAATTTCAATGGCCCTCACACCTTGGCTAGCTGCTGGAGGCCAGTTAATTGCCTCCCGCTTTGAGCTGCATGATGTTCGAAGTTTATTACCTGTTGAGAGTGAGGTAAAGTGTGAACTCACTGCTATTGGTTGCAAAGATTGAGAGTTAAAGCAGCTTTTGATATCTAGGGAAGGCATTTTTGCCAATTTTTTAACATAACTTCATGTTTACAAGAAAAAATATACCGTGTTTTGCTGTCCAGAAGTGCTGTCATAAAAAACCAGTTTGGTGACTCATCATTATTTTTGTGACACATTAAATGATTTTCAGATGCTCAAGAAAGATGAAATGTTATTCTTTCCATGTAAGTTAACTATTTTCAAGTATAAAGGGGCTAAAATAGAGAATAGACATGGTGACCATGTTTGCTTAACAGCAGTTTCACTGTTAGTCTGCTCCTAAATGACTTTATATTGAGTCCATGGAATTCTTTTGCATTCAGTTTACAGAAGCTTATGCCCTTTTTGCAGTTTCAAATGTACCTAGCTGTTGGAAATCACTAGGAAGTAATTGGTATATAGTTTAAATCGTGTCCATATATCGGGTTGATTTCCTTCTTGGCTTGTTGCCACTCTGCGTTCACAAAAGTAACCGAAAGGATTTTACTTATTATATAATGGATATATTTTTTCTTTTATTTTATTCATAAAAAAAAAAATAGAATGGATATATTTCCTTGGCTTGTTGTGTTCTACTACAACGTTTTGAATTTTACATGTGAAAAAATAGTGAAGTGGTTCATTTCAACATGAATTTTGTGTACTTTACTCCATTTGTATATGAGTAATTGTATCGGAAGATTGGTTGGATTGAGTTTCCTGATTGGTGGTATGGCAACCTATCAACTTTTTAAGAGGTTAGTTTCCTTATTATGGGAGGTGTCACAGTCAACTGCGTTTCCTGTGTTTGATGTCTGGCCAATTCAATATGTGACAATTTGATTTGCGAGGAAGTCTATGGCATTTTATATCATATAATTTTTGCAGCCTACAAAATAGTCTGGTATTTGGATATCTTTTGTTTGCATTTCATACAATGGTGGCAGACAGATGATTCAATAATTTGTCTTTGATTTATTTCTGCTTGGTTATTTTCCAGACAGATGATTTGCAAGATCACATAATCATTTGTGGATTTGGACGAGTTGGTCAGGTATGGTAACTTTTTGGAGGTCCCATTTAATAAATTTGTATCAAATCATTGATATGGCAAATCAAGTATGTACATAATATATGAGCTTTTCTAATTGTAGTATCTTTTTCCCCCTTCTGCTTTTGGTTCCCAGATCATTGCCCAGCTTCTTTCAGAGCGATTGATTCCTTTTGTTGCTCTTGATGTAAGGAGGTAACTGATTGACTTAAAAATCTCAGCATGTATGTCAGTTATTGTTCTTTCATTCAGGATGATTAGTTCCATATTGTTAATCTGTAATTGGGATGTGTTTACATGTGATTGTCCTTCCTTTAGGAAATGGATGCATTAAAAATATTGCAAAAGTAGTCTTCTTAGTTGAAGTGTTGAATTTTGATTGCATGTACGTGCAATCATATATGTTGGAGTCTACTACTTGCCTGCTTGGCTCAATAATCTTGGAACATTATGGGGTCGTTTACATTCAAAGCCCACCTCAACTCATTTCATCTCATCATTACAACTTTTCCAAATTTCTATATAAAATATAATAAACAATTCAACTTTTTCAAATCCCAAAATAATTTTCCCAAATTCCCACACAAAATATAATAAATAATTCAACTTCTATTCTACTATTCATAAACCATCTCAACCCATCTCAACTCATCTCTGAATCCAAACCACTCCTATATCTCAGCCAATGACATGAATGTTATATCTCCTGTCTTCAGTGATAGAGTGGCAGTTGGACGTGCCCTGGACCTTCCTGTGTATTTTGGAGATGCTGGCAGTCGAGAGGTGTGGCAGACTGTATGAAAGTTTACGTACTTGCTGGTTCATTATTTGACTTGCTTTATACTGCATGACTAGGTCCTTCACAAAGTTGGTGCCGAAAGAGCATCTGCAGCGGCAATAACTCTAGATAGCCCAGGTGCAAATTATAGAACTGTTTGGGCTTTGAGCAAATATTTCCCCAATGTGAAGACCTTTGTCCGAGCTCATGATGTTGATCACGGCCTTAATTTGGAAAAGGCAGGGGCTACAGCAGTAAGTTGTCTGCTGCACATTATTTATCTAATTATAGAAAAGCGAAAAAAATGATTATATAATTCATCTTTCTCAGTTACGAGAGCTCACGTTGTGGAGATAACTTGCAGGTTGTCCCAGAGACCTTGGAACCAAGTCTACAGTTAGCGGCTGCTGTTCTTGCTCAGGTAAGTAACTTGATCGTCTCTGTGGTCCATATAGGACTTCTTTTTTTGTCTGTTTGGTGCTTCGACATGTTCTTACTTCTTAGTGTTGTTGAGTGATGGCATGCAGTGGGCAATCAAATTGGGTGATGGCTAGTTGTGTGCAATTGAATTGAGTTGCATATCTAGAATGAGAGAGTAATTTGTAGGAATTATTCTCATTAAGATTCGTAATATAGGTACAAGGCAGTATATATAGATTACAGCTGAAGAGAAAAAATGAAAGAATAAATTAGGAAAGAATAAATTAAATGCTAACTTCTAAGGAAACTAATCTCCTAGAATATTCACACATTTACACCCAATATCTCATAGAATATAGCAGAGTTGACTAGGCAGATTTTGGAAACTTTCCAACACTCCCCCTCAAGCTGGTTTGAAGATGTCTTTCATAGCCAACTTGCCGATTAAGTTTTCAAACTGTTTCTTAGGCAGTCCTTTTGTAAGTATATCTGCTACTTGCTCAGCTGTAGAAATATAGGGCAAACAGATTATCCCACTATCTATTTATTCCTTGATGAAATGCTTGTCCACCTCCACATGTTTTGTTCTGTCATGAAAAACTGGATTGTGAGAAATAGCTATTGCAGCTTTATTATCACAATACAGTTTCATTGGTAATGAACTAGTAACTTTCAACTCTTCTAGCAATCTTTTAATCCACCGTGCTTCACAAATTCCATGAGCAACAGCCCTAAACTTAGCCTCTGCACTACTCCTTGCCACCACATTTTGTTTCTCGCTGTGCCATGTTACTAAATTTCCTCCAACAAATGTGCAATAGCTAGAAGTTGATCTTCTATCAGTGACACTTCCAGCCCAATTTGCATCAGTGTATATTTCAACTTGTAAACTCCCATGACCTCCAAACAATAAGCCTTTACCTGGAGTCCCCTTTAGGTACCTTAGGATTTTGTATACAACATTCAGCTCCTGGTGAGTGCATAAACTGGCTTACCACACTTGTTGCAAAGGCTATGTCAGGTCGTGTGTGAGAGAGATACAAGAGTTTCCCTACCAATCTTTGGTATTGGTCTCTATTGATTACTTCTTCAGGTTTAGCTGGTTGGAGTCTTAGATTAGGCTCTATAGGTGTTTCTGCAGCTTTACAACCTAAAAAACCTGTTTCTCCAAGTAAATCAAGAACATATTTTCGTTGGGAAACAAATATACCTTTCTTTGACCTTGCAAACTCCATGTCAAGAAAATATTTCAAGTTACCGAAGTCTTTGATTTCGAACTCCTTAGCAAGAATCTTCTTTAATCTGTAAATTTCATTACTGTCATCCCCTGTCAGAATAATATCATCAACATAGACAATAAGTATAGCTACTTTGCCTCCACTAGTGTGTCTATAGAACATAGTGTGGTCAGCTTGACCTTGGCAGTAGCCGTGACTCTTTATTACCTTCCCAAAGCGTTCAAACCAAGCTCTAGGAGATTGCTTAAGTCCATATAAAGACTTCCTCAATCTGCACACCTTCCCCTTGCCTTCTTTGCCTTCAAATCCTGGTGGTAGATCCATAAAAACTTCCTCCTCTAGGTCTCTATTTAAGAAGGCATTCTTCACATCTAATTGATATAAGGGTCAGTTTGAATGGACTGCTAGGGATAGTAACACACGGATTGAGTTCATCTTGGCTACAGGAGCAAAAGTTTCTTGGTAGTCAATTCCATATGTTTGAGTGAACCCCTTTGCCACAAGTCTTGCTTTGTACCTCTCTATACTACCATCAGCCTTGAATTTGACTGTAAATACCCATTTACAGCCCACAGTCTTCTTCCCCTTTGGTATATCACCAAATTCCCAAGTGCCATTAGCAATTAGTGCATTCATCTCTTCTTTAATAGCCAATCTCCATTCCGGGTGATCCAAGGCTTCCTGAATGGTTCTTGGAATAAACAAGTGAGAAATATTGGATGTAAAAAGGCCTACTTATATAAAAAAAAAAATATTGGATGTAAAGGTCTTATGAGTATCAGAAAGTCTATGATAGGATAGATGTTTGGCAATAGGATGTGTGGTGCAGGTTCTAACTCATTTCCTAAGGGCTATAGGTAAGTCTAGATTAGCAGAATTGCCTTTAAAAGGAGCAGGAGTGGAAGAGTTACCTGGTGTATTGGAAGGACCAACTTGTAGAGGTGATGATGATTGGCTTTGCTCCGGATTGGAAGAAGGATTTCTATTATTTTGACGATCTCTTCTTCTAGTATAAACACGAAGTTCAGATGAGGTAATATCTGGTAGTATTTCTCCCCCTGGTTGTGAATCACTTATGCCTTGTACAGGTAGACTAGGAATTTCATTATTTTCACTAGATAAATTTTCTGTTTCCTGACCTTTTAAAGGAGTATGGATGTTCATGTCAATGTCAATGAAAACATTAGGAAAAAGATTAGAAGTTTGCCAGAACTCATCTTCACTTTTCTCTTTCTCCCCCTGAAGATAGTTATGGCTAAAGTAAGGTTGTTTTTCAAGGAAAAAAACATCCATACTGATGTGAGTTTTCTTCGTAATAGGGTTAAAACATTTGTACCCTCTCTTATTAGGAGCATATCCAAGGAAAACACATTTTTCTGCCCTAGGGTCAAGTTTGGACCGAAGATGGGTTGGTATATGAACAAAAACAATGCACCTAAAAACTTTTAGTTGTAAATCTGATGTTACTCGACAAGTAGGGAAAAGCTCCTTTAGGCAGGCTAAAGGAGTGATGTATTTTAAAACACAAGTAGGCATCCTATTAATTAGATAACAGGTAGTCAAAATAGCATCACCCCATAAATATTTAGGAACATGCATAGAAAACATTAGGGCATGTGCAACCTCTAATAAATGACAATTTTTCCTCTCTGCAATACCATTTTGTTGTGGAGTGTCACGACAAGTAGATTGATGTTGAACACCTTTTGTTGACAAAAAATTCCTAAGCTTTTGTTAAAGTATTTAGTACCAGTATCACTTCTAAGAATACTGATTTGTGTTTGGAATTGATTTTCAACCATATGATAAAAATCCTTGAATAATTTTTCAACTTCAGATTTATCACTCATCAAATACACCCAACACAACCGTGTATGATCGCCAATAAATGTCACAAACCATTTTTTTCCATATGCAGTAGTGATTTTTGAGGGACCCCAAACATCACTATGAATTAGGTAAAAAGGTTTTGAAGCACAATACCCTTTTGATTGATAAGTGTTCCGATGACTCTTGGATAAATGACAAATATCACAATGAAGAGAGTTGCAATCAACAATTTTAAATAAGCTGGGAAACAAATGTTTTAGATAGAGAAAACTAGAATGTCCAAGTCTAAGATGCCAAAGCATAATTTGTTCTCGTATAGGCATTGAACTAGTACTACTACTACTCAAACCCTGAGCTTGTTTAATGTTGAATAGGGTCTCATCAAAATAATAGAGTCCATCAATCATCCTAGCACTGCCAATCATCCTCCCCGAGAGTTGGTCCTGAAATTCACAATGGGAATCAAAGAATATGACACTGCAGTTAAAATCCAGTAAGAGTTTACTAACAGACAGCAAATTACAAGCAAGTTTAGGAACATGAAGGACAGATTTTAGTTCAATTTTGTCAGAGATTTGGACAAAACCTGTTCCTGCAATGGATGAGAAACTTCCATCTGCAATTCTGACTTTTTTATTACCAGGACAAGGGTGATAAGATAGAAAAAATTGTGAAGTACTAGTCATATGTTCGGATGCACCAGAATCAATAATCCATGGTGCAAGAGTTAAGCCACAAGAGTAGGTACTAGGGGTATCACCTGTTTGGGCCAAGGAACCAGTAGGAGGACTGGATGTAGGAGTGGATTTCAGCAATTGAAGAAGATGATCCACCTGCTCAGCATTTAGGAAATTAGCCTTTGCTTCATTGGCTCTAGGGGTTATATAGTTGCTGCCAGAGGTTCCAGATTTGCTGCTCTTCCAGTTTGCAGGCTTTCCATGGAGTTTCCAGCAAGTCTCTCTAGTGTGGCGTGGTTTATTGCAATAATCACACCATACTCGAGGCTTATCTTCAAACCTCCTTTGGTTATAATAGGACCACCGTGCAGAAATATTGGTAGTGGACAGATCTGTGCTAGTAGCACAACAAGGAGCAGGGTTGGTAGCAACTAAAGCAGAGTTCTCCACAGTTTCATCCTCCTTTTTCTTCATCATGACATCTCGACGACAATCTTCTCTTCGCACCTCAGAAAATATCTCTCCAAGTGGAGGTAATGGCTGTCTCCCTAGAATCCTTCCCCTAACTTCATCAAATTCATCATTAAGTCTAGCCAAGAATTTAAAAATTCTGGCATTCTCTACCATCTTCTTATTATGATTGCAATCATCAGAATTTTTCCATTCAAAATCATTGAATAAGTCTAAATCCTGCCAAAGTCCCTTAAGAACATTAAAATACCTGGTCACATTGCCTTCTCCTTGGTGAGTATTGCTGATTTTCTACTGCAATTTATATATTTGAGAGTAATTTCCAAGGTCAGAATACATCTGACTAACATTGTTCCAGAGTTCCTTTGTAGTCGAATAGCACATGTAGTTGGCACTAATTTCTTCATCCATAGCATTCACAAGCCATGCCATTACCATGGAATTTTTTGCATCCCATATAACATAGGATGGGTCTGTTTTCTTGGGCTCCTTGGTTTCACGAGTCAAGTACCCTATCTTCCCTCTCCCTCGAATATACATCCTGGCTGATTGTGACCAGCGTAGGAAGTTTGCCTCATTCAGTCGTATGTTTGTGATTTGGACAGAGTAGGGTTCAGAATGGGTAGGTTTTGGTTCTGGTTTGTTTTTGGATTTGGATTTGGCCTCGTTTGAAGTATCAGCCATGGTAAAAGGCTTGACAACAACAGAAGAGAAAGGCAAAGAAGAAGAAGGAAGAAAAACCAAGATATTGGGGGCTGATTTGAGCAGCCAGAGGGAATAGGGTTTTTTAGATGAATCAGAATCGGAACCTTGCTCTTGATACCATCTAGAATGAGAGAGTAATTTATAGGAATTATTCTCATTAAAATTCGTAATATAGGTACAAGGCAGTATATATAGATTACAGCTGAAGAGAAAAAAGGAAATAATAAATTAAATGCTAACTTCTAAGGAAACTAAATCTCCTAGAATATTCACACATTTACATCCAATATCTCCTAGAATACAGCAGAGTTGACTAGGCAGATTTTGGAAACTTTCCAACAGCATATTATATAATTGAAGGGTTTATTATTCATTCCCTCGGCATTAATTGTGCATAGATTTTGCCATCATGTAACCGAGCTGCTATCCAAGATCCTTACTAATATTAAGAATTTTAGATTATTATAAAATAATGGATCAAGGTCTAGGTTGATTGCTCTAAAGATAACAAAGTTTTAAATGATATGTGTGCGTAAATAGAAGATTCTACTTTCTAAAGAGGGAGAGAAGCTGTGGTAAGTTGGAAAGGTTACATTCAACCCTAAAGAAAAAACTGTATAATTAAAAAACTTCTTTCTTGCAAAGATGAATACTAAATGTTTATTTTTGGTTAGTATGTTTTTTTTTTTTTTACCTTAGCTCTTTGTTCCCCCTTCAGGCGAAACTACCAATGTCGGAAATTGCAGCCACGATCAATGAATTCAGGTCGCGGCATCTGTCGGAGCTGACCGAGGTATTTGTTTTTTTCCCCAAATACAGATACAACAAAAATTATGCCTTTGGCCACGAAATGCAGAACTGTGTAACTAGTCTGTCTCGTATAAAACCGGAATACAAAGGGACAATTACAATTTTATGGTTTTATTCGTGCAGCTATGTGAGAATACTGGAAGTTCTCTTGGTTATGGATTTTCTCGAATGGTAACTCGACCGAAAACTCAATCCTCAGATCCTTCAGACGAGAACCAAGTCAGTGAAGGGACACTGGCAATGTAGAGAATATCAGATATTAACATACCCAAAAAAAAAGGAACATGTAGAACTTTAGAGCTGCTTACATATTTTTTTTCCCTGGTATAAATTGTACAGAGCATACTGAAAAAAAGGAAAAAAAAAGGCAATTGCTTAGACATACTTTTATTGATTATTCCTTTATTTGCCATCTCCACAATTACATTAATTCTCATCCCTCCCAAGTCCCAATCCCAACTATCTCTGCCTTCTGCCTTTCACACTCTATAAAGTGTCATTTTGCTTCTCCAGATTTTCACAGCTTAAAAGCATTACTGTAAAGAACTTCCTGTCAAATATGAACCTTCAAGTTCGATAGTATAAGCTTTATTTTTTAAAGTTAATTTTCAATTTAGAAGATATTGGACTAACAATAGAAAAAGCTGCAATATATATTTTTATTTATTTATTTTATTTTTTGATACATGAAAAGAAAAGATAAAGAAAAGTAGGGTTAGAACTTTGTTGAGTTTTATGTGAATAGATTTTGATTTTTTTTTTTTTTTGTGATTTCATTTACTTGAATCTTTTCTCTTATTGATTAAAATATTTAGTTGAATTTAAGTACGTGGTTCCAAGGCTTGCCTCACGGGGTGCAAGTTCCAACGGGTACTCGGCAACAATTCTGCTAGAAAAAAGATAAACACACATCACTTTTCATAATAGGGTAGTTTAGTAAAATATTTTATAGAGCTGTGCTGGAGAGCAGTCGGAAGCCGCACCACACCACGCTAATTTTTTTTTTTCACCCAATACATTGGGTGTGATGCGGATGTTATGCACAGTAGGATTATATTTATATTTTCTCTATTATATAAAAGTAACATCACTTTACAAAAGTTCCCTCACTTTAAAACATGTGTTGTAAAATATGTTGTGAAATGTGTTGTGTGGGTATCATTGCTCAAGAAACCTGATTCTTGGTCTCCTAAACCCATACTTTCTCCCAGTTCAGTTCGCAAACCACTTTCTTCCACTTCCAATTTGCTTATTACTTAATCTTCAAATCTCTCCCAGTTCACAGCCCCGATTTCAATTCTCTCAAACCCAATTTGTAACTTTCTCCCAAGTTCCAGTTCGCAAATTGCCAAATAGCTTGAACAATTTGCAAACTCGTAAACTTTTTTCTAGTTCTAGTTCTAGTTCTAGAGCCAACCGATACATTCAAGATTTTGTGGATAGTTGAAGATAAACCACCACTTTGTAATGTTATGGAATCTAACTTCTAATTTAATCCATAAAAAATTAGCTAGAAAGATTATAAATATGAGTATGAATGGAAAAATACAAAAAAAATATTTACAAGAAAAAAATTGTTTCTTATTTTTTGTTTTTTACATCAAACCATAATTTGAAAAAAAAAAAATTTGTTTCTTTAGCTAGGAACGCAATTGCAGATTTCATAAATAAAGTTTTCAAAAGCCATCAAAATCAAACTTTGGCAAACATAGGAGAACACACTTGTGGGGTTGGTGTAGAGTGGGCAGAGCAAGTTGGGAAGGGTGAGAAAGCTGAGAAGGAGAGGGAGTTCCAACTCAGTGGTACTGTTGATTACGATCCTCAACGAGTTTGTGGGGTTCAACTTTGCACCCTTGACAAGTGAAAATCTCCATGTTATTGCTCCCACCTAATATGAGATGAAGAGGGAGAGAGAGTTGAAGAAGAAGGGGGAGGGGCTCTGTTTATGAAATGTTGTCGTTTTATTAAAGTGACGTGGGCTACGATTGCACCACAATTGCACATGGCACTTGTCTTCAGCTTTTTTAAAAAATGGTATTCCAATTCTAAAAGGTGGTGTAGATCTCTTGGCATATTTTAGCTTCTCAATAACCTCATCAGTCTTGAGTTTTATTTTCTACCAAAGTATGCTAATGTATGAGGATTTAGGATTGAATCTTTTTTTTTTTCTTTTTAGGAAGAGGATGGTACTCTAAATTTTATTGATAGCCCTCACTTATGGCGGAGAAAAACCGTAGTTACAACCAGACGCCTGGGAGATACAGATAAACAAAAATGCCAAAACACAGGTATCAAAAACTAAAAACATTCAACCAATATACAAAATACCTATAAAGTACAGAGTAAAACACAAAGTCCAAAGCCAGACCAAAAAAACAACCCTAGACAAATAGAAAAACCTGCAAGAAAAAGCACATTCAAATAAGTACCATACTTGGAATAACACTACGAGATCCACAAATAAGGAAGACCAACTATGTCCATACGAAGAAGACCTCTTAACTTGCTAGGCAACATATCACTATCACCTGACCAATCCAAATTTGAACCCCCATCTCCCTGCTTGGCAAGAAAATTAGCCACAACATTTCCTTCACGGAAAACATGACTCACTCTATACTTCATGCAAGAAAATCATTTAAGAGTTGTCTGAATCACCTTGGAAAGCTTTGGAAAATCATACTGGCACTTGGTATTCATTTAGCTAACATCTATTGAAAAAGGGTGAAGATTTGTATGAAGGTCTTGACGGGGTAGATTGAATTTCAAATGTAGACCCCAGAGATTTCCATGCATAGGGGCTCTAGAAATCTTAGGACTCAGAGATATTTTAGCTAATTCTCAAGGTTTCATAGTCCTTCAAAAGTCCCCGACACTGAGCTCTCTTCCAAAAGTTATGTTTCTCAATTTTGTAAGTATTGCTTCTAATTTCAGTTTCCTGAGTTTGCACTAGGAACTTAACTAAGAGAATCCATAATAGTTATTCACCCACTAATCTGTTCTGCATGCGTTAAACTCTTTCCCATACATTTGTCATCACAATTTTTTCTTTTCTTTTTCTTATTTTTTTGTTTTCATCTTTTTGGGCTTTATAAATCCCCAGCTCACAACTTCACTGCCTTGCATTCACTCCAAAAAAGGGGATAGAGCTTATTTGGAGTGGATGTGAGGCAGTGAAGCCGTGAACTGGGGATTTATAGAGCCAAAAAAGATGAAAACAAAAAATAAGAAAAAGAAAAAGAAAAAACTGCGGTGACAAATATATGAGAGAGAGTTTAATGCATGCAAAATAGGTTAATGTGTGAGTAATTGTTATGGATTCTCTGAGTTAAGTTCTTGGTGCAAACTTAGGAAATTGAAATTAGAAGCAATACTTACAAAATTGAGAAACACAAGTTTTGGAAGAAAGTTCGGTGTCAGTTTTGGAACTTTTGAAGGACTATGAAACCCTGAAAATTAGCTAAAATATATCTGAGTCCTAGGATTTCTAAAGCCCCTATGCATGGAAATCTCAGGGGTTTACGTTTGAGATTCAATCTACCCCGTCAAGACCTCCATACAAATCTTCAACCTTCTTCAATGGATGCTAGCTGAATGAATACCAAGTTAGCATGATTTTCCAAAGCTTTATAAGGAGATTCAGACAAAATCACTGAATGAACAAGAAATAAAAGATTCAATCCTAAATCCTCATACATTGGCATACTTTTTCAGAAAATAAAATCTAGAACTAATGGGGTTATGGAGAAGCTAAAATGTGCTAAGAGGTCTGGACCACCTCTTGGAATTGGAATACTCTCTAACAGGAGATTTTCTCAGGAACCAAGAAATTCTGATAAATCTTTTTGAGAAAATTGCCGCTTTTCGATGCTAGAATACTAGATCTTGCTAGAAGGTGTATATTCATTTGGAAAATGCTATGGTTTGCTACTCGGATTTGGGAATTGATTTGCTATCTAATTTTTGTTTTCTCTGGACGGAAGGGAAAGCAGAGGCTCGTTAGGGTTTTGAGAAAGAAGATGGGGATCGAGATCAAACTTCTATCCATTTTTTAATATATAACCATGTTGTTGCCACGTGGCCGCCATGTGGTGCAGCCACATCAGGCGATAAAATTGTGGGTAGGAACTAGCGGCCAACTAGCAACACCCTAGACTTATTTAGTATTCAAACAAGGAAAATTAATCTTTTAAAATTATTTTTTTCCATGTATACTCCACTCCAATTAGAAGGAAAATGATGCTTGTCCACCCAAAATACTAAAATCTGACTGATTTTTTTTTCCAGATTTTTTAACATTTGTTTGAATAGAAAATGATATTTAACTGATATATCTTTTAAGGAAACTCAAAAAGTTAAAACAAAATTGAAAAAGGTATTTCCATCAAATTTCTCTATTTGGAGGGCTCTCCTAATTAAAATGGAAATTATTACTTAGCATACTAAATGACCGAATTTCTTTCCCTTTTTATTATTTTGTATTTTTTTTTGACCTTTTGAGTTTTATACGAATAATAATTAGTTATAAAATTAAAAAAAGTGAAAAAAAATACAAAAAAAAAAAAAAAGAAAAAAAAAGGGGTATGAATTGGTCATTTAGTATGGCGAGCAGCAGAACCGAGCTAAAATTGATCTTTTGGTATAAATAAACGATTCCTACAGAGACTGGCAAGAGAAATCGATTACCCAACTGGTTCCAATGGTCTGCATCGACTGTTCTTCCTCCTCCGCCACCGCTCGGCTCCTCCCAATGAGCCACCAACACGTTGCTCTTCGCCGCTTCCTACGCGGCCCTCTCTATTTGCGACCTCCTTACTGTAGCTTTCCCAGAACGTTCAAAACCCTCACTGTTCACTCTTCGGCTTCGCCGTCACCTGTTCTCGCCGGTACAACTCCCCCTCTTTTCTCTTTTGGTTGCCCAGAATATGTCAAACAAAAATTATGACTTTGTTTGTTAAATACATGTAAAGCATGTATTTGTATGTCAGTACGTACAAATGCAAGTATTTATATTCTCTGAACTGAGTATGCAGCTTTTTCTTAGCCCGCACATATGTAAGCATGCTTCTTCTGGTGCTGTGTTTTAATTTATTGTTTAACTGATAGAGTACGGATAGGGTTTTCATATGCAACGGCACGTTTGGGATGTCAGAGACTTGAAACCACTTAATCTTATATTGATGATAAACTCAAGTGTCTTGAGAATTAGATTCTACCAAATTGATATTTGAGTAATGCTCGCTGTTTAGTTGCATGTACTAATTACCATCCACAATTGAGGTCCGGATACGTAAACAGTGTCTTTACTGCATTCACTGTTGCCTATTTGATCAGGCCAGTTTAGTTGTGTTTGGGCAGTGAAGATGCTGTAATCTCTATAATTTATTCGTTGGCCTTTACATATCTTGCTTAAGCATTTTTAACTGAATTTTTTGTACAGCATCAATCGCCCCTGAGGCATCAGCTATAGTAATTGATGGAAAATCAGTTGCAAAGCAAATCAGGGATGAGATAACTACTGAAGTATCCCGGATGAAGGATGCAATTGGTGTTATTCCAGGATTAGCAGTTATCCTTGTCGGGGATAGAAAGGACTCTGCAACTTATGTTCGCAATAAAAAGAAATCGTGTGAGTCGGTGGGGATCAATTCTTATGAAGTACGTTTGCCGGAGGATTCTACAGAACAAGAATTACTCAAGTTTATCTCAGACTTCAATGATGATCCTTCAGTTCATGGAATCCTTGTTCAGTTACCTCTGCCTTCTGTATGCTTCTGAATCTGACCATATTTTCCGTGCTGAATAATGCTAAGATGCAGAAGTAGATAAGATATTTTACACTGTAAATCTATCTTTTTGTATAAAATCTAAAAAAACTCTCTATCCTGCTTCCTTGTACAATACTTTGCCATCTCTCATAGGTTCTATTAATGCTAGCAAACATCTATTGCTTGCATCACTGATTCTTCTCAATGTAGCCGCTCCCAATTAGTTGGAATTAAGGCAGTGAGTTGAGCTAGGTATCCTATTTGGAGAGATGTGTTTTTATGTCACATCGTGTATTTTACAGTGATATCATTGTTGTGGTTGATGTACAAGTGTTTCTGTTGCATGCTATCATCCATATTTGCTTTGCTCTATAAAGTATTTCCAGGTGCATGGTTTTGTCGTTTTAAATATGTGCATGTTCTTGTCATGTGCTCATGTTTGAGCTATGATACAATTGAGTTAAATATTGGTGGCCTGACACAATGTGGTTTTCTTTGGATGCCCAACTGCCCTTTTCCTTTATAAACCTGGTGTTAGATAGTCTTACCAACTATTATATATAGAGATTATACTATAGTTTGTAGCCCTTTTTGGTTAGCAATCATAACTTATAACTGTGTTAGCATGAATGAAGCCTAAAAAACTATTTTCTGTCTGTGGTTCACAAAAAACTGATTTTCTTGTTTGCTTGGATTTGTACCAGCATATGAATGAGCAGAACATCTTAAATGCTGTTTGCATTGAGAAAGATGTTGATGGATTTCACCCGCTGAACATTGGTCGTCTAGCCATGCGAGGTAGAGAACCCACTTTTGTTCCATGCACACCAAAAGGATGCATAGAATTGTTGCATAGATATGGAATTAGTATCAAAGGGAAGAGGGCGGTTGTAATTGGCAGGAGCAATATTGTTGGCATGCCAGCTGCTCTATTGCTGCAAGTGAGATTTCATTTGCCCAAGCTTCACTTATCTTGATCATTACATTTATTCAGTACCTCTTATACTTTGTTTCTGCCCCATTTTGATTATGATGTGATTTTCTAAATGTGGCTAGAGGGAAGATGCTACCGTCAGCATAGTCCACTCAAGAACCAAGAACCCTGAGGAGTTTACAAGACAGGCAGATATTATTATTTCAGCTGTAGGCCAGCCAAATATGGTTAGGGGCAGCTGGATAAAGCCTGGTGCGGTGATCATTGATGTTGGAATTAATCCAGTTGAGGTAAGCAGAACTCTATGGTCCCTTCAGTCATATTAAATTATCTCTCTCATCTGACTTGATTTCTTCCTTAAAAACCCATGAATAAAAATGTATTTTTCAACGAAGCGTTGACTAGATTGTCAGATAATTTTTAATATTTTAACTTTTTTCAAAAGAATGAAAGAGGATGGATTGTGCCAATTAGACCTTGCTTCTTAACTCAAGGTTCCACATTTCTAAGGTGTTCGTGGGTTTGTGCACGACAGGATCCAAAAAGTCCTCGAGGTTACCGTTTGGTTGGAGATGTCTGTTATGAGGAGGCCAGCAAAATTGCATCTGCTATTACTCCAGTTCCTGGTGGAGTGGGTCCAATGACAATAGCTATGCTTCTTTCGAATACTTTCATCTCAGCGAAGAGGATTCACAACTTCCAGTGAAATTTTCAGAATCACTGTTGCAAGGAGTTTGGAAAGATGCTTGTTTCACTAGTTCCATCCGCTTTTCATCTACCATGGGTTGCATCCTCAGTCTGGCCTTGTAGGTACTCTAAATTACACACAAACTTGGAACTTTACAGACAATTGTACTGAAACTTGAATGTCTCTGTAGCTGGTCCATTTTATGGCCATTTGTAATTGTTGCTAAAACGGCTTCGTTTGGAAGTTGAGCTCATCTCAACTCATCATTACAACTTTTTCAAATCCCAATATTCTAATAATATTTTATCATCTCAACTCAACTCATTTCAACATCCAAACCCATTAATTTCCTTGATTTTGAATTCCCCCCAATCAGTCCTTAATGTTTCCGCAGATTGCACTTCAGCAAGGGTATTACGCAGCAGCAAAAGCTTAGGCAACCAACGGCAGAGTTGCATGTTCAATGTAAAAAAAGGTTCCCTAAATATATATAACAGGCTTAACAGCTCATAGCTATCTACATGCAGTATTATGTATCTCGCCAAAAGCAGAATCCATATTTAGAAGATCATTTCTTGACCATGTTAGGCTTTTGTGGCAAGGACATCAACTCTTGAGTTCTGTCACATTGAAATTAAAGATCAGCAAAACCAGAAGGGAAAAAAAGAAAAGAAATTAAAAGATCACTTATATTGAAAATACTTGAAGCATATATAATGTACATTATCAGCAAAGATGAACAAGATCATGATGGCAAATAAACAAAAACGGATTTAGAAGCCTTGATCATTTTTTTCCTTTACGATTTTGGTGTTTACATACGGATATAGTCATGAGTTGTATAAATGTTGCGCACTCCTTTTAAAAAAGAGCGGGATCCACTATTAAAAAAATAATTTTTTCATGTAAATTCTTTTTAAAAAGAGTGTGCGGCGCTTGTGTAGTCACAATATGACTGTAAATATAATTTCTCTTTCCAAAAACTATAAAAAAGTGGGAAATGAATGTTGGATGCAACTTTTAAGTGAACAATTGAAAAAATGATAATCTTTTTCTTCACCATTTGCGGAATTATCTATAATTTTATTTGTGTCGATGATCTAAATAAATATTTGAGAGGACATGCTGCTTTCAAATAACATAAAATTAAAAGGACTCGAATTATTATGCAACTTATATACAGTCTCAAGTTGGCTCCAATGAGTTTGTAAAAAGATAAAAAGAAAAGCTGATTAATTGTTGTTTATAAGGTCTGGAAAAAAGTTGGAATTTTAGTATTATATAATCATGACCATTTCGCTTTCAACTTGATAATAATAATATTCTAGTTTTCGCCTATTGATTTGAATATATGGGTGGATCATTGCTCAATGTGTTTCGTTATGCACTCACTCATGATTCAATGTTACTTTAGGTCGATGTTTTCTTACTTTTAAAAGAATTATGGAGAGTAGTTGCCGGCCTTTTTCTATTTTAATACTTTGATGTGATCAAGCATTATCTATTTCCATTTGATCACACGAATCATGGACTGTGCATGACATATTCAACAGCTTTTGTTAGTGCCAATTTCCGCCGTGGTCAAGTAAACCGGGAGATAACTCCGATGATTAAGTTAATTTCAATGAGCAAGGAGTGGGAGGGGAATTAAGAAAACACACCTTATATTCTTATTTATTTCTTTTAGTAAACTGGTTTTGGTAAAACCCATATCATAATACCATCCTCCACATGCTTGTGGGGAAATCATCCAATTGCTTTGTGGGGGAAATCATCCAATTCCAAATACCATCCTCCACTTCCTTGCATGTAACACTAATCAATTATAATGGAAGTACAAATGGCTGGTTTGAATAGTGAGATGAGATGATTTTAAACGAATTGAATATAATATTGTTATAATATTATTGTTTTGAGAGCTGAAAAAGTTAAATTTTTAATTATATTTTATGTAAAAATTTAAGAAAGTCGTAATGATAAAATGAGATGAAAACATCCTTAAATCCAAATAAGGGAAATTGGTCCGAACTTTCTTCTCAGTGACTGTTGCCGGCAGGAAATTTCTCAGCATCAAAACACCATTTCCACTTCACTCCACGCCACCAACTTTTTGTCTTGCTTAATTGCTCTTTGATCTGCTACCACTTCTCAAGCATATGAGCTATATATGAGGAATTATGGGAAAATGATTTTTACACATCTATTATATAATTTTGTCAAATGGGTTGTGTAAACATCGTTCATCTTTAACTTCTGAATTATAAACAAGTCATTTTTATTTTAAAAAAAGTACAGAAATAGATAAAAAAAAAAAATTAAAGAGAGAAACATAATAAACCATTTAAGGGAAATTAATTAGGAAAAAGAAAAAGAAAACAATAGTTAAACATTTATTAGGAACTCCTGTGGCTGTATATAGAGGTCTAGTAACTGATCTGCTGAGGACTAGTCTTGATCAAAAAGGTGACACCTGATTCCTACAAAAGAAAAGGCCAGAAGGACCTCCATCAGGAAGCAGTGCCAACCTGAGAAGACTTTCAGCACCTTCTTCGACTGTTAAGAGGCCAGCATTGCAGTTTATATCAGTCTTGACATAGCCAGGACAAACGCAATTGATAAGAAAAGATGGATACTTCTTAGCCAAAACTCTTGTGTAGCCATTCAAAGCTGCTTTTGCAACTATATATGCAGACAAATGGGCAGGCCAGCCATTTTCTTCCAATGCACCTTCCTTGAAATCTTTCATGAATTTATTTAAAACGCCATCCACTCTTTCTTCTGTCAAGCTTTCAGCATCACTTAACACTCCTTTAGCCCACTCATTTGGTATTCCCTTAAAAAAAAGACAGAACATTTTGGAAGGAAAATGAGTTATTGTTTAGATCGACAGTTGAACAAAAGCTTCATATGTATCATATCCATCAGAGCAGTGGTTCACATGCATGGCATATATAAATAATAGGACCATGCAGCCATGCCTGGCCTGGCCGAAAGCTTTGATCATGCAAAACATAATAATAATATTTATATTGTAATGTGCACTTAAAATTATGAAATGTTGCAACGTGCATCCAAAACTACAGCTATGTTTGAATGTGCACCATCCGTTAAGACTCGACTGTTTATAAGATTATGTCAGATAACCTATTTTTTATGTATCTCAGGAGGCAAATCTAATCGAGGATGCACCCTATGAACTTCTTGACAATTTAGTTGGTAGTTTGTGATTTGGGTCACATGATATTTCTATCTGAACTCTTAAGACTTAATATTGCTAGTTGAACTATTATAAATGTTGTAAAGCTCACTTCATATATTTATCTCCCTCTTGCTCTGTGTCCTAAGATTCCGGAAAATATTCCAAGAGATCTGAATCAGATAGCTTGAGGAGTGAAAAGAATCATTTCGAAGTTAACCAAAAGAGCTATGTTCATTACTTCTCCATCAATGCTACATTGTGTACTCAAACTTTCATCTAAAATATTGGAACAGAACACTCTAATTTGACTCATTCAAGTAGAATCATCTGCAAAAGATAATAAATTATCATCACAAGTATAGACATGATTTTTTTGGCTGATACCTTTAACTGCCCTCCCGAGGCGGAAACATTAACAATCCTTGGTGAATTAGATAACTGAAGAAGGGTAATTAGTGCTTCAACCATCCTCTTGGGACCATTGTAGTTTGTTTCCACACATTCTTCAGCTTGTTCATTTGTTTGAGTCAGCATTATTCCACTCCAATCGACCTCTACTCCTTCGGCCTGCATTGAGTGAGGAGGCTCCGTTTGGATTCGTAGGTGATTTCAACTTATCTCACTACTATTCACAAATCATCTTTTATGAAATTATCATGTACATTCAAGTGCCTTTGCAATGCCCAGGGTATGTTTTGTTCAAAGAAATTTTGAGAACTTTTTAAAATTCTTTTGTAGATTTATTTTTAATTGGGTTTTGTGATAGTATATTAAAAAAAAAAAAGAATAAAGAATTGTTTTGAAATATGTTTTATATTGGGTTTATGAGAGAATGTAAATAAAGTTGATTTTTTTAATATAACTTTTTAGTTTAGTTTTTGTTTTGCTTTTTAAATAGCTACTTTGGTTTTTTCTTTTTTAATTTTTATTGAAATCTATGCAGGAAATGATTGTATAAAAAGTTGAAATAGATTTTCTTTATTTTTTATTTTTATTGAAAGATGTTAGATTAAAGTTGAAAATTTATTGTGCAGTTCAAGTTTAAAGGATAATAAATATATATAAAACTTTTTTTACAACGTTTTTATAATTTCATTTTAAATCGATGGCAACTATAAAAAAATATAAAATTCATATAAAAAAATGATTTAAATATTATTATTCAATTCATTTACTAGAATGATTGGTTATATAAGGGCTTAACTTTAAAAAGAGGAATCGAATTACAAATTGGACCTCAATTTGTGGCAACCAAATGAAACATAGAAAACTTACCGCTAAATCTACACCTAAAGCTCTTAAAGCATCGCCATCCAGTGTGCATCCACTAATCCCTGCATTGTTTACCTGCACAGAATTTCAACATTTTCCATATTTATATATTTTCATATTAATATCCATCATTATAATAATGTTCAATCATATATAGTTATCTTCAGATTTTCAGTTGTAATTCCTTAGGAGACCTCCATAATCACATTATATTAAACTGTTCTTTTTTTTTTTGGGATGAATTTGCCAAATGCTTTGTACATTACGTTCTACTATTTTTTTTGGAAGAGTTATAAATGAGTTGTTGGTGTATCATTACTCATGTATATTCCTGGGACCAAACTCCTTGAGTTGGAACCCCAGTTGGATAACGCACTGGCGTAACACATTTAACAAAGTGAGTATATGGCATATGTAAGGGGATTTTCATCCCATTCTAAGCCTAGCAGGCTTGTGGACAAAAGCTAAGGGAAGTAAGACCAAAAACCAAACCCAGAACAAACAGTCTCCAACCAGGCCAATAGGTAGGGTCCTCTAGACGCAACATGTAGGAGAGATGGTGCTGTAGGGGATGAGACTCGTCGATCTAAAGGTCCCTCGAGTAGTGTCCAGCTCTCAAGTGCCCGTCCACATAGTAGGCTTAATATGTGGGGAACCTTTAATTTTCTGACAGGAAAGACATCAATAGACCGTCAAGGATTTTCTCTGGGAGAAGGAGATCAGATAACCACATCGCATTAATGACACCATTATCCGGGTTACACGCCACATTAATGATGCTGTCGCAAAACTATGTCGCATTAAAGGATTTCGACACAGGGAATAGTACGACCGACGCAGACTCCATGAGGCATACACGATCTGTCCCCCCAAGTTTATAGTATAAATAGTCGGTCCTAGGTATGAGAATATATCTCTGATCCCTAGACTTCTTTACTTATTTACAAACTTCCAAGAATATTTACTGACTTTGGTATCGGAGACTCCACGACCCCGAGGCCGCTCATTCACTAGTTGCCTTCTCCATTGTCTATGCAGGCCACCTTTTTGAAGACTTGAGTTGCCGGAAGCTAGCCCAAATGTGTGTGAAACATGATGTTAATAGTGGTGCTGTCTATGAGATCAATATAAATCTTACGTGTCTTTCTCATGCATGTAACAACCCGTTCCGAACAACTCAGAAGAGATGTGGGAGAAGCCATGGAGGCAAGATTGAAAACCATGGAGGAGTGAGTGACAAAGCTGACCGGTGAAGTGCAAGCACTTCGTAAAGAAAACGAAGACCTTAGGCAACCACAACAGGTGCCATAGGGGGAAGCAGAGTCCAGTGATAGCGAGCATGTTGGGTCCCAGAACACACAAGCTAGACCGAATAAAGAGTAGCTGAAGAACATGCAGGATGAGCTCCATAATCTAAAGGGGAAGTGTGAGGAGATAGCTTGAAAGGTGGGTACGTCGTCCACTATGGACCAGTTGTTCACAAGCAATGGTCTACCTTACACGGAGGAGGTGATGGCGGTGCCCTTACCACCAAAGTTTCGGGTTCCACCTATTGAAATATACGACGGAGGAAGAGACCCTATTGAGCACCTGGAAATCTTCAGGGCTCACATGACACTGCATGGCTTCCCAGATGAAGTAGAGTGCAGAGCATTTCCACTAACCCTGAAGGGGCCGGCGGGTGTATGGTTCGGATCTCTGGCACTCGGATCGGTGGACAGTTTTGACAAGCTAGCCAGATTGTTTCTGACTCTGTTCATATCGCGTTGAAGGAGGCAGCGTCTGGCAGCGTACCTCTTCACCATCAAACAAGCAGAGGATGAAAGCCTGAAATCCTGTCTAGCCCGGTTCAACAAGGAGCATATGAGGGTTGACGACCAAGACGAGAAGATAACCTTGGTAGCATTATTAGGAGGGGTTTGGCTACGGTCCTAGTTCATAGCCGAACTAGCCAGGAGTACCCCTGTGACGTTGCGAGAATTCATGGACCAAGCCGACAATTTCATCAACGCAGAGGACACACAGCAGGCCCTGACGAAACCAAGACGAAAAGAACTGGAGCGAGCAGATAGGAAGACGAAGGCCTCGACTAAAGCTAAGGCCCACGAGAAGTCGAAGAAGAGCTCCCAAGATAAGAGGCAGGTTAAAGTCTCGACAAAGGGACCAAGACCTCGGTTCGACCGGTCCACATTCACTATCCATGAGGCTGAGGATGATCGGGATATAGTACGTTACTACACATACCACAGGTCCACCTCACATAATACTGATGATTGCTTCTCTCAGTAAGGGAGAAGGGAATATGCAAAGCATGAAAGACAACGCCACCCTTGGGCCTGGAGACTAGAGTAAGAAAGAAGGGGAAGGTCGAGAGAAAGGAGCAGGGATCGTGGCAACCGGCACAGGAGGGAAGACAACCCCTGATGGTGACCATCTGCTCAGGAACCACAACAAGTCCGACTTCCTGGTAGTAAGGACCCCATCGTCCTACAACGCCATCATTGGAAGGCCCACCCTCAACAGCTTGTGGGCCATCATATCAACCTACCATCTCAAAATCCAAGGAGTGGGAGAAGTTTGAGGCGAACAGGTGTTAGCAAGAGAATGCTATGTCCAAGAGTTAAAGCAGAGGAATAATGGTCTTACCTTAGAAGACACTACTGGAAAAGAATAGGCCAAGCACCACTTGAAGAGCTCGGGCAGGCCTTTGTCTACGACTCGCCCTGCCAGGCTCGAGTGCACCCTAAAAGGAAGAATAACCTCCTCGACTGAAAAATCTGTTTCCCATTGTTTTGTAATGTCTTCTTCTCTAGCATGTAATTTTTTGATATTTAATGAAAAATGTGATTTTTTCAGGATAATGCAAAATGCTTACTTCGAACTTTCATATTGTCAGCAAAGCACAACAACTTGTGACTAGCAAAATCTACAATGGCAAAATCATCGACGAATTAATGTTTACCTCCCCGCGGGATAAGGTAGGCCTAAAGGTTGCCTTATCTCTCCCGCGGCGGAGTGCGGGTCAACCTTCGGGTGGCCCGAAAACTAAGGGTTACCTTCCTTGCGAGTGTCAACAGAAGGGTGCGGATCCAGTCACAATCTGCCCGAAAACAACATACCTCCTTGCGGGATACCATAGGGAAATGTAAGCCTAAAGGTTACCTTATCCCTCCTACATTGGAGTGCAAAATCAGCCTCACGGCTCCCTGAATGAATTACCCCGTCTTCCACCGCAACGAAGAGTGAGATCAATGCCAGCCTGACCCAACACTTACCTTCCCTGCGATATCAACGAGCGAATGCGGGTCTAGTCTTAAACTGCCCGAATAATGTACCTCCTACGAGACCGAAGGGGAGAACCAGGCCGAAGGCTGTTCTACCCCTCCTGTGATGAAGAGCGGGTCATGCCCCCCAGCAGCCCGAACAGCTTACCCTGACTCCTATTGCGGTGAAGAACAAACTAGCTATATCACTGTCCGAACTTACCTCTCGGCAAGATACCACAAGGAAATGTAGGCTTAAAGGTTGCATTGTCCCTCTTGTGATGGAAACTGGGTTAGTCTTCAGCTACCCAAAATAAAAAAAAAAAACTTTACCTTCCTCGTAAGTGTCAACAGGTGAGAGCGGGTTTAGTTACAGACTGCCCACAAAATTACCTCCCTGTGGGATACTATAGGGAAAGGTAGGCCTAAATGTTGCCTTATCCTTCTTGCAGTGGAGAGCAGGATCAGACTTTGGGCAGCCCGAACACTTATCTCGACCTCCATTGCGAACAAAGAGTAGGTTCAGCGCCAGCCTGACTCAAAATGTTACCTTTCCCCGTGATGTCAACGAGAGGGAGCGGGTTTAGTAACAGACTGCTCGAATGACATACCTCCCAGTGGGATACTATAGGGAAAGGTAGGCCTAAATGTTGCTTTTTTCCTCTCGTGGTGGAGAGCAGGATCAGCTTCACAGCTACTCGAATACTTGCCCCGATTTCAATCACGGTGAAAGAGCAGACTGGCCCCATGACCGTCCGAAGAAGTTACCTCCTTGGGGAACCAAAAGGGGAGGCTTGACTTGAGGCATCCCGACCTCTCTCCAATGGAGTGCGGGCTTAGTCTTTCAGCTACTCGACATAAACAGAATCTCCAAAAAGGAAAAGGCATCACACATGAAGCTACACAGTGTCAACAAGTGGAAGTGGGCCCAGTCACAAAATATGCAATACTCACCACAACTCAAGGACAAAGCGGCCAACGACCACCAAAAGAAATTACCTCCATGGGGGTTAAATGAGGCAGGTTGGCCTGAGACGTCCTGATCTCTCCTCGATAGAGAGTAGGCCTAGTTTATAGACCGCCCAAATACTGAAGCAAAAGGCATGAACATCAACAATATAGACAGCAACAACATGGCAAAAAGCAACCAACACGGCGCAATAGAAGCTAAAAAACCCAGGTTTGATACATTAACTCATGTCCTTAGAAGAATAATGATAACATCTATATTTCGCGAGCAGGATAGATACAAAAGGCTAATGGGAGAAAGCTGGTATGGCTCCAAACTACCCAAACAACTTATATCGCCGACTTGACTCCCTGTGGTGGATCAGGGGATCAGTCTCGCCAGAAGACTACACGATAAATGAGGGATGAAGGGGACAAATAAAATAACCAGGGAGGGTAAAACGCGACCGAAAGACGAGTAGAAAAAAAACCACAAGGAGAATGTAGAGAATGCCAGCTTCGTAAGGCAAAGTTACTAAGGCCCCAAGAGAACGACTACATGACCAAGGCCGACGAAAGCGGTTCAAACTGAAAGCTGCTGACTAGCGGGGTTATAAAAAATAGGCCGGGTACTGGCGGGGTGGATCCTTGCGGCCAAGCCCCCAAGTCGGCCACACAATAAAAAAGAATAAAAGGGTAGAAAAGGTGCCAAAAACAAAGTCAGCGCGTACGACATAATTGGGAAGGCTATCCGATACAAGCAAACAAGAACAGCACAGACGGATGAACGACCAACTAGCGGGGTGGACAGGAATCCTACAGACTTCTATGCTAAAATTCCCCCCAGGCCGGTTACCAAAATAAAGAAAAGAGAAAGCTCGAAAAGAAGGTGTAATGGATAAATTGATACGATGAAAGAACAAGTATTTTCATTACTTAATTTTATATACAAGTTGCTAGGCAACAAAATGCAGGTAGATACATTCGGCCAAAAGAAAAAATAAAAGAACAAAACAACGGAGCCGCATCACTCTAGGAAACTAAGGCATGGAATCAGTGCTGGGGGCACCAGTATAGGGAGTGTCAGGAGTAGGATCACCCGGCCCTGCAACGGCTGGGGCAAGAACAACCAGACTCGGGAAAGCGTCGGGCATCTCTTTCCTCCCTAGGTTGCGCCTAGATCTTAAGGCTGTCGTGTCAGTAGGAATGTCGGCAAGTTTGAGGCACTGATATTTAGTGAAAGACCTCGAACAGAGCTTCGGACTCCCCAGGAGGTAGTCCCGCATCGACCTACGGCCCTCGACAAGGCTATGCACCCATGCTTCATCATGAACTCCCGGGAACGACTTCAGCTGGCTATCAAGGCGAAGGGCAACATCCTCCGCTTGGGATAAGTCGTTCTGAAGACTCTGGTTAAGCTCCTCCAATTGCACTTTCTCCTCCCTTGCCTTCTTCTTGAGCTTCTTCCAGTGGCGCTCCAGCCTCTCGACGTTCCTGCTCTAATCTCCAGGTCAAGTCGCATCCTTTCCAGCTTGTTCTCCACCAGCTCCATCTCTTCCCTTTCGTCACGAGCACAGCGAAGAGAGGTATTAGTCATCAAATGAAGGCCCAGGTTCTCTTGCACAACTGCCTCTTGGCCATCCATAATAAAGGCCACCAGCTGAGAAGTACCTTGGCGATAAGAATGATCGACATTCAACAATCAGCAGGGGAGACTAAAATAAAAAATAAGGAAAAAGATAGGAAGGAAGAGCTAAACCTCGTGAAAAAGGCCGGAAAAACACTTGACGACTTGACTGATGGCCTCCGCACTGCTCCCTCTTGTTTCCAGCCGAGACAAAGGAGGAATGACTTCTACTGAGCCCTCGACCTCAAATGAGTGCGCGACCACTTCAGGAAGAATAGTCTGACCTTCACACGAACATTCTGGACCGGAGCCGATTACAACATTCAAAGGGGATACCCCTCGTTGAGCGCTCCGCCTGGAAGGGCGGCTCGTCGTGCAGACCCCCTAAACCCTCCCTGATTATAACATCCATAAGGGAATCACCGCCCTCTGGGTGCTTTGCCTGGATGGGCTGGTCAGAAACCAGACTCCTCGAACCTGCACAGATTGCAATATCCAAAAGGGATTGGCCTCCTGCGCGGCCCTCCACCTCGGCATGAGTGCTGGAAGTAGCAGTCGCCACACCCTTGTTAGCTACCTCGTCCTCGAAGGAGTGGCTATCTACGACAGAGTGAGACGAAGAAGGTGGGGAGATCCATGAAGAAGAGTGTTGCTCTTCGTTGGCTTGCTCAGGAATCATGGCCGCAAAGAGGTTTTGGATCAAGGCCTTCATGGGGGATCGTCGGTCGGTTCCCTTGCCAACACCTTCGTCCAAGTTGCTATGACAACAGGGTGGCTAACTTCTAGGGTAGCTAACTCTCGTGGATTCAAAGCTCCAGGAGAGGGCATGCTGTCAACCTGGGCGCTTTTCAGTCGAGGTTTCTTCCCCTTATTCGGTGGAGAAGGGTCTGAGGAACACTTCTGAACAGGAACTACCCGAGGTCGAGCCGTGATCACCCTATCATTAGAAGGAAGGTAGCCAAGGGGAAGCAGGGAGCCTCTTAAACTCTCCTCGGAAAGAAGGACTTCAGAGAAGACTACATCAGGATTCTTCTGCACACATTCTTGAACAACTGAAATGCGTCGTGCCTCGTTGGGAGTAGCAGACGGACATACAGCCTTGTCCTTCGGGACCCTTCCCCAGTTCGTCTTGATCGGAAACTCGTGGCTACTCACTTGGCCTACAGGGTACTCTCAACCCCGGCCGGACACAAAGAAGAACTTTGGAGACCAATCCTTTACCTTGTGATATCTTGAATCCAGGTTGACTAGGGGGTGAATCGCCCTAAAATTGTGAATGTTCCATTTTTGCCATTGCACCTTATGGGCAAGGAGGAAGACCGGTAAGGTCCGCATCATCTGGGTACAATTTCAGCAAAGCACGCCGCCAAATAATGTTCCAACATATCAAGAGCCTCCAGGCATTCGGGTGTAGTTGGCAAGGGGCCAAACCTAAGCAGTCAAGAAGGTCGCGAACAGGGTGGGGGAAGGGCAGCCTCAGGTCACACGAAAATATAGAAGAGAATAAGGCCACTCGTGTGGAATGGCCCTCTGCATGAACAACATCCTCATCAGGGCCATGAACCTCAAACTTCACTGAGTCCAGTACCTGGTAAGTGACAGGGAAGCCAACATCGACGCCTAAATATTTGAGCGCTAAGGAATGCCCCCGAACAAAGGCCCAACATCGGTGTCACCTCCACTGGAAACACCAGGTTAAGCAGATTTTTCAGAGGCCATCATCGCGAGCGTATGGGATAGTAAGGGAGGGAAAGAAGATTGGGCAGAGGAAAGAAAAATTGGAGAAACAAGAATGGCAAGAAAACTGCAGCATAATAAAAAAATGTGTAACCCCAACTCTAACTTTATATAGAGGAAAGGAGACGGTTGGGAAAAGTGGTGTGAGTCGCTTCGAATTCTGGAAGTGTAAACCATGAAGCGACGCGTACATGAAGAGTCGCTTGACACCCTCAACATTAATGAGCTTGAAAAGACATCATAAGAATCATCAAAAGGTGAATCAATCAAGAGTGGTGGGGAAGTTTTGCTAGGATAACCAAACAACGGAAGTCTCCCTGAACTTCGGGGCCGTGCATACATCAAAGGGATCCTGGCTTTAGGAGCAAGACAGGTTCAAGTGGTGATAAATTCTCATTGTACTCGTCTGGTGAGAATTAGATCTTCTAACATAAAAGACATCAACGGACCGCCAAGGATATTCTCTGGGAAAAGGAAATCGGATAACCATGCAGCATTGATGGCACCATTATCTGGGCTATAAGCTACATTAATGATGCCGTCGCAGAGCTACACTGCATTAAATGATTCTGACAAAGGGAACAATACAATGGATGCGGATTCCATGGGGTAGACACGATCTGTCCTCCTAGGTTTATAGTATAAATAGCAAGTTCGAGGTACAAGAATATATCTCTGATCCTTAGACTTTTTTATTTATATACAAACTTCTAAAAATATTTATTGACTTTGACATTGGAGACTTCTCGACCTGAGGCCGCCCCCTCTCTAGTTGCATTCTTTCTTGTCTTTACAGGCCACGTTCTGAAGAGCTGAGTTGTGCCCAAAAGTGTGCGAATTACGACGTTAATAATATAAATCCTGCTTTGGTTACTCCCCATCATTAACTTTGTCCATGAAAGTACCATAAAATTGAAACTATAAAGTGGGGTATAATTTATAAGCAAAGGGTGAGTGATTGGGGAGTCTTTTACATCGCATCAAAGTAGGATACCCTGAACAAGTAAACATATTTTGCACAGCAATTCAAGTTTGTAACATAAAAGAAAGGATGAAAATTATTCAAAAAGAAATTGAATTGAAAGGAATACCAAGATATCGAGTTTCCCAAATCTGGTTTTGATGAAATCTGCAAGAGAAGATATACTAGCAGAGTCAGTCACATCAAGCTGATGAAAAATCACATGATTAGAGAGCCCAAACTCTTTCAGCTTCTCAACAGCTTCAAGACCCCTATTCTCATTTCTTGCTGTCAACACCACCATGATTCCTTTCAAAGCCAACAGCCTGCATAGTTCAAAACCAATCCCCTTGTTTCCGCCTGTAACTACCGCAATCCTGTCAAGAAAATCAAGAGTCAAGAAAACATCTATATATATATATGTATTATTGTCATTTGTTCAGTGTTAAAAAACACGATTAAGAAGCAGCAAAGTGTCTCTTTGTTCTTGGCCAAAAAAAAAAAAAGGTTGGGAAAAAACATAGCAAAAAAAAGTGCCTCTGTGTTGCTTCTGCCATTGAAGATGAACTGCAGAGTTTCTGAGAAGAAAGAGAATTCTGCAACCTATTCCTTTCTGGCCTGATAATCAATAAGTCAATGTTGTGGTTTATATCTGCCTTGACCGTTGAAAAGCAAGCAAATTGGGAGCATCTGGGCACAAAGTAGCTTTTAACTATTCTGGTGTACATCTACGTACAAATTAACGTCAGGAGACGTTAATTTGTATTCATATAATGATAACTATAGGATATTCGAATCTTAAAATATCACTATTTAATTTTCTGATATATTGTACGTAATTGGCTTAAGAATAATTAAAATGTAACCCGGCCTTGAGACCTTTCTACGGTAGATATATCCTCTCACATGAACCGACTAACTTATAAAAAAAACCTTTTGTCTGCTCTTTCATTCTCACGTCCACTAAATTCTCTTGTCTTTTTATCCAATTATAAATTCTTGAAAAATATGTTAACTGTTTTTGAAAAAAAAAATTAAAAAAAATTAACTTATTTCTTCATGTATTAGTTATTAATTATGTTAAAATTATAAAACTTTAAATTTTAAAAAAATTGACAAAATAAATCTTATATATAAAACTGTAAATCAAATTGTAAGTATATATAACGTTACTTTAAACTCTTACATTATTTGTCACTTTCGTTTTCACTTTAGTTTGTGTGTGTAATGAGCCAAGAATAGAGATCAAATTTTGAAAGGAGAATTTGAGAGAATCACTGTTCAAATGCAAATGCACCAAATTGACCAAACTCCCATATTTTTTATATGGTAGTGATAGGGTTAGTATCAAAGTACTACCATATTTATTACTTATAATATATTTAAAGTTTTTTTTTTTTATTTTTTAAGTATTTTTTAACATTTTTAATCATTAAGAAAAAATTAAAAAAATATATAATTTATTAATAGTCACTTTTTTAATCATTAAATAAAATAAAAAATTAAAAAAATTAAATACAAAAAATATAATAAATAGATAGTAGGAAGATTCTGTAACAAACTGTAACTAACTTGCTATAAGTCCAGTCCAAGAGACTTTAGGCCAGCCCTTATTTTATCATTAGCCCATTTGACTCATTTTCTGGCCTTGTTATTAAGCCAAGAATAATAACAAGAACTAACAAATATACACATATCTCTTAGTGCATTGGCAATGATCTAGTTATTGCTAAGTTTAAATTTTGGTTAGAATTTCAAATTTTGGTTATAGCATTAATCTTTGGCTAGGTGAATCTATATTGGACTAGCTATCTTAAAGTTAAAATAATAATATAATATTATATATTTTAATAATATTTTACAAAATTTTTTTTGTAATATTTTACAAATACACTTCATATATTAATTAATAATTTAATTTTTACTTAAAATAAGATAGAAAATAAAATTATATATTAATTAACAATTTCATTTTAATTTCATAATTTAGTTATTATTAATGAAATAGAATAATGTAGAAAATAATGGATTATTTATCAAAATTGAAATGGATAATAGACTTTAAAATAAGTAGATAATATAATGGTTGTTGGAAATGATTAAAATATTACTTTGGTGAGTGAATAGTAACTAGCCAAAGATGACTAGGGAGCTTAATTTACTGTAACTTATATGTTGACTTTTAGTGGTTTGGCTAGTCCAATATAAAGAATTTTAATCATACCACCAAAATATGAAGTTGCATATATTTGACTATTTAATGCGAATGCTCTTATACTATGAAAGTATAAAAAATTCTACTTACAACTGACCTAGGGAACCCCCGTGTCACCGCGTCCTACGTGGCTCATTTCAAAACTACGTCGTTCTAATTTAATTCAAACAAAGTTTAAGTGGCCTCCATCCCCCTCCATCCCATTCGAAACCCTCATCCCCACGAAGTGGATTCTCTTCGTCTTCTCCATTCCCATTGTCTTCTGCACGAAGCCAGCCTCCATTCCCATCGTCTTCTCCATTCTTTTCGTCCCCATCGGCTTCGTCTTCTACACGAAGCGAGTGGGTCTTCATCTTCTCCACGGAGTGGTTCTTTGTCTTCTCCTCAAACCCAAGAGCCACGAACCCACAAACCCACCAACCCACGACACAGAGCATCGAAACCCTAACCCTAAAAAATCAGGTTAGTTTTCTCCTTTTTATGTGTTTTGGTTTTAGTTTCCAACATACATTCTATTCATACTTGATGTGCTTGGTATCCCTTTATTGCAAATGGTAGATTCATAAATGATTATTTTGAAGTCAATAACTCTTTAGTCATGTAATTATTGAAATCACATACTATATAGTCTTTGTGGTAAGACTGTTGGAGGTTAATAGTTTAGGTTTGTCGAGACAGTATTTAGTGGGTATTGATATGGATATACTCTATCGTAAGACTGTTTTGAGGTTAATAGTTTTGTGTTATATGGGTGAAGGGAGTTGTATCATGTAAATTGACCTGATTGTTTATGTTAGCAAAATCGACACTAAATTATCAAGGAAAGCAATTCTGAAGTTGCCAAAAAAAAAAAAGAAAGAGAGAAAGGAATACTTACATAAACAATAACATCTGCCATAAGTTATACAGAGAGTAGATTAGGTGTTGTTTCTTTCCTTTTGACCTCTATATATTTCAATGCATACATAAATCTTAGAAACTTTGTTTAATCTGTTTTAGAATATGAACTTTATTCCAATGGAATGTGCCTATATATGTATAATGGTGCTGCCCACTGGTGAGCAGCAGTGGACAACACCAATCATCCACATTCAAAGCATGATAGAATGCTTTACAGTTTACACTTGCAAGTACCATCAATTCTTTCACATTTTTTCTTCTTGTAGTTGTTGAAAAAAGCTTGGTGTTTATAAGACTAGTTCTCTGGTCTTTCAATTATTAACATAGTCGTTTTAATTGGGACTTGCAGGGTTGTTGTCCAACAATATTTTGAAAAATAATAATCCCAATTAAAACGACTATGTTAGAGATGAGTTTCTCAGTGCAGTCTGCTACTTGTCATTTTAGGCTACCTCTTACATTTTATTGTCCTAACAAATTGACATTAATTTCTAATTTGCTTTATTAATTTACCTCAATGTCTAATTTGCTTTATTATGCCTACAGACAAACACCATGCGACGTGTACGACTCCGGCAAACTCCTTTTGCTCCCGACCAATCAGGGTTCCATAATGCTCGGGCTCAGCAATTATAAACTGAGAATTTTTCCAAGCGCACTCCCATTATTGAGCGTGAGGTCAATCTAGGTGAGCTTGAAGAAACTATACTACCACATATCTTTCAGTCTCGCCAGTGGGTATCATTAACCACTAGTCTCCCCCTCCGTCTGTGGAGTTGGTCCAGGAGTTTTACTCCAACATTCATGCTATCTCACTCGATGGTTCCTTTGATGTCACTCTCCGAAACATCCAAATCCGAGTCAGTCCGGACATGTTAGCTGATTTGCTTAACGCCTCTCGTGTTATCGAGGCCCCATATTCGTATGCTAGCACCTCTGGTCCTAGCAACCCTCCTATCTACACCCGCTTGTGTGGATATGAGAAGGCTTGGGATGGTCGGACACCCATTCCAACCAATAAGTTTTCCCCTGACTATTTCTTTCTTAGTAGGGTCATTCTTACTAACCTTTACCCAACCAACCATCACAATGATGTCGGCCATGATAGAGCCACCTTGCTTTATGCACTAATCGATGACGTTCCCATCAATCTGGGAAGTCATTTTTGCAAGGTCATTTTAAAGGCTCATTAGTCCAACAAAATTCGGACGGGATTACCTTTTGCGAGTCTTGTCACTCACATTGCTCTGTTTCACTCTATTCCTATTCCAGAGACAGAGCCTAGAACCCCTCTGAAGGCTCCAATTGGTCGTCAGACCATTAAGCTCAGTCATGCACACATTCGCCAACTCCCTTTTGATTATGAGGATTCTGCACCCAGTTCGCAGCCGTCCCGTGCAACGCCATTAGGTTCTTAGCCATCTAGCTCAAGACCATCCACCCTTGCACCAGATCCGAATCAGACGGGAATACTGCTTGATTGTTGGAGCCGCATCTAGACTCGTCTCGACCACATCGATAGTCGCATTGATAGTTGTCTTGATCATATCGTGGCTAGTCTTGAGCACATTGATACTCGGCTCAATAATTTGGAAGGCCATCTACATCGCATTGAGGATCATCTAGATATCGCATTGATAGCGTGGATGCTCGTGTGGATGGCTTACATACTCATCTTGAGCGCATGGATACTCAATGTGAGAGTCTACCATCAGCATAGTCCAGTACTCAAGAACCAAGAACCCTGAGGAGTTTACAAGACATGCATATATTATTATTTTAGCTGTAATAGAGCAAGCAATGTTGGTGCTGCCTCAATGCAATATTCTTCTGACAATGGCACAACCGCACTACATAACAGAATCAACCTTTAGAATGACTTGGAATAATTCTTTGTAACAGAATGGGTGCATAAATGTAATTTCTATTTTGTCATGTGACTGAAATATAGGCTTGGGAAATGCCTATATAAACTGTATCAGACCTTTGGTCATTCGTGAGTGTGAATATTATATAAAGAATTTTTTATGGAAACCAAATACTCATATTGGCATTGCATCGAATACTTGTTATGCATTGTCACTCTGTTTTTCTCTTCATGGTATCAGTAGTCATCTAGGACTCACATCATTTTCTTCTCTCGATCCTCATGGCCCAGAATAAAATCCCCACCCTGAATCCCACCATCATTTCCTTCGCAACCCACCTTATCACCATCAAGCTTACCTCCGATAACTACCTCCTTTGGAATGCTCAAATCCTCCATTTTCGCAAAGGCAACTAACTCTATGGTTTTTTCGATGGGACCTGTCCTAAGCCTCCTCCCACCATTAATGAACGACCCAACCCAGAGTATAATAAGTGGGTTCTCCAAGATCAACTTCTCATCTCTGCAATCAACTCCTCTCTCATCGATAAGGTTCTTGCCCAAGTTCTGGGTTGCTCCACCTCTTATAAGGTCTGGACAACTCTTGAAGGGCTCTTCTCTGCTCAAACACAAGCTCACATTATGCAAACACAATACTCCTTTGCTACTCTCAAGAAAGGCTTGGAGACAATAACCGAGTATTTCCATAAAGACACAGCTCTCTCAGCTTCTCTGAATGCTGATAGCCACCCTCTTTCACCCTCTGAGTTCAATATATACCTTCTCACCGGTCTTGGGTCAGATTACGAGTCACTCGTAACCTCCATCACCACTCGGCCTGACCCTATGTCTTCCTCTCAAATATACAGTTACTCAACCACGAGTCCCGCCTCAGCCATCAAACCCGTTGATCCTTTCTGGCTCCTCCATTTCCGCTAATGCCTCTTCTCTTCGTCCACTTGCTCAGCCCTTCCCACCTAACCGAGGCCGTGGTTGTGGCTTTAAGAGAGGTCGGGGTGGAGGACGCCCAAATCAGTCGGTTCCCACTAGTGTTTTCACTTCCAATTCCTCAAATCGCCCTACATGTTAGCTTTGTCTTAAAATTTGGTCACACGACCATGGCTTGTTATCGTTGTTTTGATCACGTCTACCAGAGCCCTCCCCCTTCTTCTTTCTTTGCTAATTACATGACTTTTCCCAATGGTCCAGTCAATCCGAATAGTTGGTTTTCTGACACAGCAGCTACAAATCATTTTACTACTAATTTTTCTAGATTAAATCTGGAATCCTCTCCCTATCAAGGCATGTATCATGTTAGCATTGGAGATGGAACATCTATTCCCATCCAAAACTCTGGCACTGGCATTCTTCAAACCCCTTTTGACAAATCTCTACTTCGTCATTTATTTCATGTTCCATTAATTTCTCTCAATTTACTTTTTGTCCTTCAATTTTGTATAGATAATTCCGCTTTCTTTGAATTTAATTCATTTGGTTTTCTTGTGAAGGCTTTGTGCACTCAGGCGGTACTTCTTCGGGGAATTGTTAAGGACGGTCTGTATGTTCTTGCATCTAATGCCGCGGCCGTGACTTCCACCTCTTCTTCCCCACATGCTCTCATTGGTGTCCGAACCACTCCACAAATATGGCATTCCCGTTTAGGCCACCCTTCTTCACGGAATACTTCATTTACCATTAGGCAATTTAATCTTCCCACCACTACTAAAACCAGCATACAAACTTGCCCATCCTACCTCCAAGCCAAATCCCATGCCTTCCCTCATCCCCCGTCCCCATCTCGATCCCATTCTCCTTTTCAGCTTTTATTTTTAGATGTATGGGGACCAGCGCATGTGCTGTCATCCCTTGGTTTTAGATTTTATCTATCTATTGTTGATGATTTTAGCAAGTATATTTGGTTTTTTCCATTACGTGCCAAATCTGATGTCTCGTCTATTTTTTTAGTCTTTTTAAAATATGTGCATAATAATTTCTCTTCCAAAGTTCTTGCCATCCAAACAGTTTTTTTTGGAGGGGGGGGGGGGGTTGAATCTCGTCTCCTTCCCAAAATTCTCCAAAATCTTGGCATTATCCATCACATTACTTGCCTATACTCTCACGCAAAATGGCAATATTGAACTGCGTCATCGCCATATTGTTGAAAGAGGACTATCTCTCATGGCTTAGTCTTCTATCCCAACAAAATACTGGACTGATGCTTTTCAAATAGCAGTTTTTCTTATTAATAGAATGCCCACTCTAATTTTACAAAACACCTCTCCATTTCAAAATTTGTTCAAATTAACTCCTGATTATTCTTTCCTCCATAATTTTGGCTCAGCTTGTTGGCCCAATTTATGCCCTTTTAATCGTCACAAAATGGATATGCGTTCTCAACGCTATGTTTTTCTAGGATATACTCCAGATCACAGAGGTTACAGTTGCCTTCATATTCCTTCCGAAAAAATTTACATTTCTCGTGATGTGATTTTTGATGAGACACGATTTCCATTCAGTGAGAACCCATCACCTTCTTGGTCTACACCCTTACCCATAACCTGCTCCCCCTCTCTCATAGAACTTCTTCATTCCTTCTCACCTGGGCCTTCCTCATCCTCACAACCCATTACACCAAATCCTTCCCAGCCGCCCATTACACTAAATTCTTCTCAGCCCATTACATCACACTCTTCCCAGCCCATGACACCCAACTCAACCCGTGACACTCAACCTAATGGCCTCTTCACTCCTCATCATCCAACCCTAACTCCCATCCCTCTAATAAAAACTCCCCCATTACCTCAGCGCCGTCTCCTTCTCACCCGAACCCTAATACTCCATCTTCTCTTACAAAGTCATCTTCACTTCAATCAAATGCTCATCTCACACCAGTTCAACATTCTCCACCGCCCATTACACTCTTTGCTCCACTGTCTCTCACAGATGCCATAACCCTCCTCGACTACCCACCATATGCTTACTCGGTCCAAAACTCAGACAACTCGACCCCTCATCCGCTCGGATGGAACCATTCCATGGCCCTTACCCAAACCCACGTCCCTTCTCACTGAAGCTCACAACATCCTGAAGAACCCTCATCCTACACAGAGGCCACCAAATTTCCTGCTTGGCATGCTTCCATGGCCAGTGAATTTGAGGCTTTTCTTCACAACAACACTTGGATACTTGTCCCCCCTCACCCCAGTCAAAATGTTCTTGGCTCAAAATGGGTACTCAAGACCAAGAGGCTCGCTGATGGCACCCTTGAGCGACAAAAAGCTCGTCTTGTTACTAAAGGGTTCCATCAGCAAGCAGGTCTTGACTACTCTGAGACCTTTAGTCCCGTCGTAAAATCCATCACAATTCGTTTGTTAATTTCTCTTGCAGTTTGTCGCCAATGGCCGCTGCATCAGCTTGATGTTTAGAGCGCGTTTCTTCACGACGATCTGGAGGAGTACGTCTTTATGGAACAACCACTTGGGTTTGTCAATCCTGACTTTCCTCACTTGGTTTGTAAACTCAGAAAATCCATCTATGGGCTTAAACAAGCCCCTGAGGCTTGGTTTTCTAAACTAAGTTCGAAATTGATCTGTCTTGGTTTTCATGCATCAATCTCTGATTCCTCATTATTTATTTACACTTCTGGCTCTGCTTGTGTTTATGTGTTAGTTTATGTAGATGACATTATAGTTACTGCCTTTGAACCAACACTAATCACATATTTTATTTATACTACTTTTCCAATAAAAGACCTTGGTTTGTTACACTACTTTCTTGGCATTCAAGTGTCTCGGTCCTCCTCTGGTCTGTTTATGTCTCAGTCCCGCTATATTTCAGAACTGTTATTACGGACCAATATGCATAACTCGAAGCCTGTGTCTTCTCCTATGGCTACTATGACTAAACTTAGAGCTCTGGATGGGTCCTCCTTTGAGGACCCCCAACTTTATCGTAGTGTGGTTGGCAGCATTCAGTATTTATCATTCACTAGACCAGACATCTCTTTTGCTGTAACTAAAGTGTGTCAGTTTATGCATAGTCCTCGACTTTCCCATTGGCAAGCTGTCAAACGAATACTTCGGTATCTTCGTTCAACAACTTCCTTTGGCTTACATTTTTCCTCTCTTTCTTCATCTAAACTCACTGCATTCTCTGATGCTGACTGGACTGGCTGCCCTAATGATAGGACGTCAATAGGTGGTTTTTGCATATTTTTGGTTCACACTTGATCTTTTGGGGCTATAAAAAATAGCCCACCATTGCTCGTTCTTCCACTGAGGCTGACTATAAATCTGTGGCCAATATGGCGTGTGAGCTATTATGGTTACAATCAGTTTTAAAAGAATTGGGCATATTCATAACTGAACCACCAAGCTTAATGTGTGACAATCTTGAGGCCACTTACCTCTCCGTGAATCCAGTTTTACATTCATGTACTAAACATGTAGATCTTGACTATCACTTTGTGAGGGACCGTGTAGTTGGAAAGAAACTCAATGTATCCATTGTTTCAAGTCATGATCAACTTGCGGATATTCTTACCAAACCGCTTTCATCAACTCGGTTTGCACTCTTACGTTCAAGCCTCACTATTTTTCCTGTGCCGCTTGAATCGCGGGGGGATAATAGAGCAAGCAACGTTGGTGCTGCCTCAATGCAATATTCTTATGACAATGACACAATCTTTAAAATGACCTGGAATAGAAGCAACCTTTAAAATGACCTGGAATAATTCTTTGTAACAAAATGGATGCATAAATGTAATTTCTATTTTATCATGTGACTGAAATGTAGGCTTGGGAAATGCCTATACAAACCGTAATCCAGTTGAGGTAAGTAGAAATCTATGGTCCCTTCAGTCGTATGAAATTATCTCTCTCATCTGACTTGATTTCTTCCTTAAAAACCCATGAATAAAAATATATTTTTTGTATTTTTCAACGAAGTGTTGACTAGATTCTCAGATAATTTTTAAAAATTTTAACTTTTTTTTCAAAAGAATGAAAGAGGATGGATTGTGCCAATTAAACTTTGCTTCTTAACTTAAGGTATTGAAGTAACAAGAGGAATATTGTCAAACACATACAAGGACTGACGTATCATGAAGAAATTAAATTAATTTGATGAGTTGTAAATACATATTGTTTATTTAATATTTTGTTAACCAATTCTCTGTAACTATAAATAGCTACTGTACATGATGGATCAATACATAGAAATTATTCCCTCAAACTACTTTGCACGACTTTGGCATTCTGTTATTTCCCTCTCGTCTGTGTGTGTCCAAGGCAGTTAGATCATCTTCCTCTTTGCGTTTGTGTCATTCTTAATATGGTACCAGAGCAATGACTAAAGATTCTGACGCCAACATGCCACCCAAATCTTAAATAACCCCCACATTCCCGCTAGCCCATATTTCATTCAACCAAGTGAGGGTGCTTCCTCTCCCTCTCCCTTAGTCCCTGATCTTCTAACTATCGAAAATTATGTCACATGGGCGAGGACGATGCGCTGAACTCTTAACATAAAAAACAAGCTTGGATTCATCGATGGAACCATCACCAAGCCACAAAACACTTCTGATCCTCTCTATGCTCCATGGGAGCTCTGCAATGACATGATTATAGCATGGATACAACATTCGGTTTGCTCAGACCTTAGATCGAGCATTGCACATGCTGATATAGTTGACAGTGTTTGGAACAATCTTAGGGAGCAATTTTCCATTCAAAATGCCCCTCAGATCTTCCAACTTGCCAAATCCATTTCATCCTCAACACAGAACTCTGATTCCGTCAGCCAGTACTATAACAAACTCAAGACATTTTGGGATGAGCTTGAAATCTATGAGCCCATGCCAACCTGCACTTGTGGTGTGGTCAAAACCTTGCTGGATTACAACCACACTAATAAGGTGATGCAATTTCTCATTGGCTTAGATGATTCCTACGACTCTGTTCATGCCCAAATTTTGCTTCAGGATCCTCTTCCACCTCTCAATCGAGTTCTATCACTTGTCCAACAAGAGGAGAGGCGACGACAACTACACTCCGTACTAGCCTCACTTGCTATGGCCACCAAGACTCAGAACATTCGCAACTCAACCAACTCACGCCATGAACGCCTTTTTTGCTCCCACTGCAACATTCCTAGACATTCGTTGGAGCGTTGTCTCAAAGCGAATCCAAATTTACCAGTTTGCTCCCATTGTCGCATACCTGGATACACGCGGGAAAAATGCTACAAGTTGAATGGATTTCCTCCAGAACACAAGAACAGCTCGAAATACAAATCTAGTGCTAACCAATCTTCTCTTGCGCTGGAGGAAATTAACCATGGTCCGCCCATTACTCAACAGCAGTACTCCCAGCTCATTGCCTTACTCAATCCTAATTGCAGCGAAGCCACCATCCCTGCTGCAAACAACGTTAATGCCAACTTATCTCCCGTGTATGGTATTTCATCCCCTCTTTACACACACACACACTAGCTTGTACCACAACTACTCAAACACCTTGGAACATAGACACCGGTGCTACAGATCACATGATCTGTAGCCCCAAATTCTTCACACACAATATCACTCCAACATCTCGCATCATTAAATTGCCAAATGGCTCCACTAACGCTGCGTCACACGTTGGTGATGTCCACTTATCGCCTCATTTAATTCTTCGTCATGTTTTATGTGTTCCTGCATTTACCTTCAATTTAATTTCTATCAAATCCTTAACACAACATCTAATCGTTGTCTGATTTTTTTCTCCAATTCTTGCTATATTCAGGGCCTTTCATCTTGGATGACGATTGGAGTGGGGACAATGCATGATGGCTTATATCACCAGCTATTGTCCAGACCAAAGCCTTCTCTCTTGCAATCGTTTATCAACAGTTTATTTCCTTCGATCTCTGTCAATTATACTTCTGTTTCCAAATTTAATTAGTTTATGTTATGGCATTATAGACTTGGACACAGTTCCATGACTAAGCATATCTTACATGATGTTAATCCTAATTTCATATACTCAGGTCATTCTCAACTTCCCTGTGATATTTGACCACTAGCAAAACAACACAAAATTCCTTTTCCCGAATCAGAATCCAAAGCCACCAGACTGTTTGATGTTGTTTCGGTTGACATTTGGGGGCCCAACCTAACACAAGCTTACAATGGTGCAAAATATTTTCTGACCTTTGTTGATCAATTCACAAGATGCACTTGGATTTACCTACTTAAAAATAAAGCTGAAGCTCAAACCTCACTGATCAATTTTTTTGCACTCATTGAGACCCAATTTAGCAGTCAAATTAAAATTCTTCGATCTGATAATGGAGCCGAATTTTGCATGCCACATTTCTACAACTCCAAAGGTGTCATCCACCAATTAACATGCGTTGCCACGCCTCAACAAAATGCCCTTGTCGAACGCAAGCACCAACACATCCTCAATATGGCAAGCACACTCATATTTCAATCCGGTTTACCCCTGCAATATTGGCATGATTTTATCACCACCGCAGTCTACCTAATCAATAGATCACCAACACCAATTCTTAGCAATAAAACCCCATTTGAAGTCCTCTATCAAACCAAGCCCCCTTACTCCCACCTTAAGGTATTTGGGTGCTTGTGCTTCGCCTCTACCCTATCACATTCACAATCGACCCTCGTGCCAAGAAATGTCTATTCCTTGGATACACATACGGTGTCAAAAGATATAAATTACTTTACCTCACCACCAAACAAATCTTCATCTCCCGAGATGTCATATTCCATGAAGAAATTTTCCCACTCAAACATCAAACACCTTCTCCCAGCAGAACCATTTCACCAATGCTCACTGATACCCCCTTCGTCGATACCTCTTTTATTCCCTTCAATTTTCCCACCCACCCACCCACCCATACCAACGAACACATGGCCTCACCTCCTAGTCCCCAGACTGACGATTCCAACCCCACCAACGATTCAATCTTCTTACCTACTACTCCAGCCACTCCTAATCACCATACAAATGATTAGACCCTAACACTCTCTCAATCTCCTTCCAAGCTCCCTTGCCGAACCACATGTACTCGCAAAGCTCCTGCCTACCTCCATGAATATCATTGCCAACAAGCCTCCACACCTGATGTGCACCATTCAGCATCCACGATGACGCCTCCTGAATCACATGCCCTCTCAGGTAATGTTCTCTTCCCCATTTCTTCTGTTCTATCTTATGCCTCCCTCTCACCTCAATTTCATTCTTTTACCACCTTTGTATCCCTCCATTTTGAACCCACCTCATACAGTTAAGCCATCAAACACCCAATTTGGTGTGAGGCAATGAACCAAGAGCTCACGGCATTTGAGCTTAATGAGACCTGTGCCATCGTTGATCTCCCTCCGGGCAAGACACCGATTGACTGCAAGTGGATTTACAAGTACAAATTCAAGGCTGACGGCACAATTGAGCATGCTAAGGCTCGACTAGTTGCAAAGGGATTCACCCAACGTGAAGGTATTGACTTTCACGATACATTTTCACCTGTTGCTAAATTAGTTTCAATTCGTTGTCTCTTAGCAGTTGCTGCCATCAAAGGTTGGGATCTCCAACAACTCGATGTCAACAACGCCTTCCTATATGGTGATCTCGATGAAGAACTTTACATGCAGCCACCTCCTGGTCACTATGCAGCCAAAACCAAACAAGTCTGCCGTTTACAGAAGAGCTTGTATGGCCTCAACCTTAGCTGAATTCGGTTTCATCCAATCGAAAGCAGATTATAGCTTATTTACCAAATGCACAAATGACTCATTTGTTGCACTCCTCGTGTACGTTGATGATATCATCCTTATGAGTTCAAATCCCAGCTCAAGTTTTGCAGTCAAACAATTCTTGGAAACCAAGTTTCGCATCAAATAGCTGGGTCCTTTGTGCTACTTCCTCAGCATGGAAATTGGACGTTCCAAAGCAGGCATCCAACTTTGCCAGTGCAAATATGCACTGGACTTACTCTTGGAGACAAGCCTCCTGGCAACAAAGCCCTCCCCATTGCCTATGGAACCGAATAGCAAACTCAGGAAAGATGAAGGTGAAATTTTCCAGGATCCCACACTCTATCGGAAGTTAGTTGGCAAATTGCTTTATTTGACTAATACACAGCCGTATTTGAGTTATAGTGTCAACTAGCTAAGCCAATTTATGGAAAATCCCCGTGTCCCGCATTATGATGCTGTGATGAAAGTTCTTAAATACGTTAAAGGAACCCCTGGCCAGAGTATTTTTCTTCCTACTAGCTTGAATATGGAGCTTGTGGCCTATGCCGACACCAATTGGGCAAACTGCCCAGACACGCGAAGGTCCACCACTAGATTTTGTGTATTCATTGGGACCTCTCTTGTTTCATGGAAATAAAAAAAACAGAACACAATTTCCAGGTCCTCCGCTGAGTCGAAATATAGAGCAATGGCTGTCGTCGTATGTGAACTCACTTGAATTTGCTACTTACTCAGTGATCTGCACCTCACCATTGGCACCCCCTCTACTCTTTACTGCAACAATCAAGTTGCTCTGCACATTGCCGCAAACCCCGTATTCCATGAACGCACGAAACACATTGAACTAGACTGCCATCTAGTTCGTGATAAGATATTCGAAAGCCAAGTAAAAACTGCTCATGTCTTCTCCTCCTTCCAGTTAGCGGACTTGCTCACCAAGCCACTACACTCTCCTACATTCAATCTATTATTGCTCAAGATGGGAGTCATCAATATTTACTCTCCATCTTGCGGGGGGCTATTGATGTTACAAGAGGAATATTGTCAAACACATACAAGGCCTCTGGACTAACGTATCATGAAGAAATTAAATTCATTTGATGAGCTGTAAATACATATTGTTTATTTAATATTTCGTTAACCAATTCTCTGTAACTATAAATAGCTATTGTACATGACAGATCAATACATACAAATTATTCCCTCAAACTACTTTGCACGACTTTGGCATTCTATCATTTCCCTCTCATCTGCGTGTGTCCAAGGCAGTTAGATCATCTTCCTCCTTGCGTCTGTGTCATTCTTAATACAAGGTTCCACATTTATGAGGTGTTCGCGGGTTTTTGCGCGACAGGATCCAAAAAGTCCTTGAGGTTACCGTTTGGTTGGAGATGGCTTGTATGAGGAGGCCAGCAAAATTGCATCAGCTATTACTCCAGTTCTTGGTGGAGTGGGTCCAATGACAATAGCTATGCTTCTTTCGAATATTCTCATATCAGCGAAGAGGATTCACAACTTCCGGTGAAATTTTCAGAATCACTGTTGCAAGGAGTTTGGAAAGATGCTTGTTTCACTAGTTCCATCCACTTTTCATCTACCATGGGATGCATCCTCAGTCTGGCCTTGTAGGTACTCTAAATTACGCACAAACTTGGAACTTTACAGCCAATTGTACTGAAACTTGAATGTCTTTGTAGCTGGTCCATTTTATGGCCCTTTGTAATTGTTGCTAAAACTTAATTTCCTTGATTTTGAATTCCCAATCAATCCTTAATGTTCCCTTAGCACATTAGCAAGGGTAGTATGCAGCAGCAAAAGCTTCGGCAACCTACGGCAAAGTAATGCATGTTTAATGTAAAAAAAGGTTTCCTAAATATATATATAACAGCTCGTAGCTATCTATTATGAACCCACTAGGTAGAACTCATCCTTGAAAACTAGCTTACAAGGGAAGGGTGCCTAGGGGCTTATAAACCATCAACCAATCCCATACTTAGTCGATGTGGGATCGTAACAACCACCACGCTTCGCAGCCGACATCCACGGCGGTCTCGTCGCTCACACGGGATGGCTGTGTGCTAGGTCTTTTCCTAGCTCCGGGCGAATACTGCCATGCCGGCATTACCCTCCATGCCGCACGATTGCAACCGTCGCAACATGGGCTTAGACGTGGGGTGGCTCTGATACCATTTGTTATGAATCCACTAGGTAGAACTCACCCTTGAAAACTAACTTACAAGGGAAGGGTGCTTAGGGGCACCATCAACTAATTTCATACTTAGTCGATGTGGGATCGTAAGAATAGAAGATCATTTCTTGACCATGTTAGGCTTTTGTGGCAAGGACATGAACTCTTGAGTTCTGTCACATTGAAATTAAAGATTAGCAAAACCAGAAGGGAAAAAAAGAAACGAAATTAAAAGATCACTTATATTGAAAATACTTGAAGCATATATAATGTACGTTATCAGCGAAGATGAACAAGATCATGATGGCAAATAAACAAAAACGGATTTAGAAGCCTTGATCATTTTTTTCCTTTACGATTTTGGTGTTTACATACGGATATAGTCATGAGTTGTATAAATGTTGCGCACTCCTTTTAAAAAAGAGCGGGATCCACTATTAAAAAAATAATTTTTTCATGTAGATTCTTTTTAAAAAGAGTGTGCGGCGCTTGTGTAGTCACAATATGACTGTAAATATAATTTCTCTTTCCAAAAACTATAAAAAAGTGGGAAATGAATGTTGGATGCAACTTTTAAGTGAACAATTGAAAAAATGATAATCTTTTTCTTCACCATTTGCGGAATTATCTATAATTTTATTTGTGTCGATGATCTAAATAAATATTTGAGAGGACATGCTGCTTTCAAATAACATAAAATTAAAAGGACTCGAATTATTATGCAACTTATATACAGTCTCAAGTTGGCTCCAATGAGTTTGTAAAAAGATAAAAAGAAAAGCTGATTAATTGTTGTTTATAAGGTCTGGAAAATTAGAAAAATGTTGGAATCAAGCATTATCCATTTCCATTTGATCACACGAATCATGGACTGTGCATGATATATTCAACAGCTTTTGTTAGTGCCAATTTCCGCCGTGGTCAATTTCGCGATTGAACACCGGGAGTAACTCTATTAAGTTAATTTCAATAAACAAGGAGTGGGAGGGGAGGGAGGGAGGGGAATTAAGAAAACACACCTTATTTTCTTATTTATTTATTTTAGTAAACTGGTTTTGGTAAAACCCATATCCTAGAAATAGAAGGGGAAGACAAGGGCATCGGTGGATCCTGCATTTTGCACTCAATAGCTAAATTATATATGCATTTTGCACTCAATAGCTAAATTATATGAACGCAATACTTTGAAAGTCTCCCCACCTTTTTGTTAGCTAAATTGTTGTGAATTGATGGACACTCACTATGTAAATTGCTCGTTAGAAAAAGCACACATATATAAGGAAACATACTTAAAAATGTATGACAATTATCTTTTCATACAGGCAGAATCCTTGTGCATAGCATGCACATACATGTAGCAAAGGGAAAAAATGTTTATTCATAAATGTAAATTACAAATGGCATACAGTTGAAGAGAATAGCCAGATGCTCAAGAAGTTGCAAGGAAGAGAGTTTTACACATCTCCATTGTATCTTCTGGGCTGGTAACTGAGAAAAGAAAAGAAAGTACAGTCACACATCACTATTATAGTAAAATAATAGCGCATTTAAGTTTTTGATGCTTTACAGTCACGAATCAACCTATTCAACTTAATTGAATTTGCAAGGAATCCATTTTGTTGTTTTGGCATTTGAAACAGAACTTTGGCTTGCTATGTATAAAATTATTCATGAGTTGTGAAAAATAAGTAGATGTCACATCCTCTATCCTCTATGGTCAATCTTTGTGTTGGGCACCACTTATGTTATTAGTTGTGAGTTTAAATGGAATTGTGAGTTTAAATGCTATTGAAGCAAAAGGGGATGATTTTTTACTTCCGTAGGAATTTATTTATTAGTTGAAGTTCAAGCATATAGAGCTGACCTGTGTGACCGATGGTTCGTTCTGATTCATAAATTTCATGGTCATTTCCTCCCTGCTCAAACCAAAAGTCAGAATTATCATGCATGAATAAAGAGTTAGAGTAACCTAAATTTAAAGGCCAAAATGTGGTTGAGTATGGAAATATCATTTGAGATTCATAGTAAATAATTATCAACATTATTTCACTAGCAGGATATCTGGAATGTTTAATAATAAAATCATCGACTGCAATGTTGTGCAGGATGCATATCTACATCTCTTCTAAGTTTTTTTCAGCGTCATCTAAAGAAGCAAACTTGCCCTTCGGTGTGATCATTTCTTACCAAAACCAACAATGCTATTACTTGAGAAACTGGGGTAATTATACAACCGGACAGGATTGGACCATAGCTTAATCACTAACAAAGAAAAGAAATAATAGAAAGAGATGACTAATGAGACTAAATGGCTGACCTTGTAAGTTTTGTCACCAAAGAAATGGATTTCATGAAAATCATCTAGGTATCTCAAGCAGTATGTCTTGTCCCAACCTTGAGGAAAAACCTGAGCCAAACATTATGTACCAAAATTAGATTTGAAGGCAGTTCCACTTACCTCCACCAAACTAATCCAAGAAACATATATTGTAATGGCGGTGTAGTATAATAATTATGTGCTACTCATAACGAAGACGAAGTACAAGCAGTAAGTGCAACTCACATCAAAACTTATTTGTCCTCCTATTGAAAATGTCAGGTTAAGGTGAGCGAATTTCTCACGAAGCACAGAGACCATTTTCGGGCGAATATTTTGAACCTGAAACTCATGTACATGTTTTGTTCCATATTAAATACCCAAACACATACAAGCCATGGTATGATAATAGATTAACTGAAAATCTAATATTCTGGAAAAAGCCAGAAGAAAAGAGAACCAATGAATCTTTACCTTATCATATTTTTCAAATTCATCCCTCTCTTCTTGGCTGCAGTTTCGCCCAATTGGCGATACATTGAGCATGCCACTTCGGAACTCTATAAATGTTCCCCTATCGATTTAAAAAAGAAATCTTGCTAAGCTTGACACAGACAAAGAATCAATGTATATGGCTTTGTTCCACTAACCTTTTTATAGGGATATCCAAGTCAGCAATATAATGAAGCGTAAAATTAATAAATTCCTGCACATTGGCAATCCACCAGGACAAGAAATTAACGAACATGGCATGGGAGCAAATGTTTTGTGCATACAGCTTTTAGTCTACCATGCAACTCTAAGACCTACAGACCCAACAGGCATTCTCACCATCCATTATTACTGTAGCGAAACAGAAGAACAATGTTGCAAAACAAACAGATGCTTTTAGTAATCACTAATGAGTTCTGTGCCATACAGACATGCATATAGGGGAAAATTAATTGTTCTAGCTCCTAAAAATGGAAGAACATGCCCCCAAGAGGGCCAACGTAGGTGTCACAGGAGTATAATGCATAGGATGTTTTCCAAAAAGTTACTCAATAGATTGTTCCAATAGTGCAGGAAGGTTCTTACCTTGAGTTTATCATCTCCAAGAAATGACTTTAAGCTCTGGACAAGGGAGAAGTACATAACCATATCAAGTTAAAGAAATAAGGAATATGGAAAAGATAATAGAGTTTCATCATAAATCCCAAGAATACAAAAAAATGCATTTTCAATCTTGGGTAACGTGTCAAGAAGAATATGACTAGGAGGCGATACATAATTGGTCAGAATAATAGTCTTTAATGGGGAACATATACAGAGGTTCAGCAAAGGACTAATTACAAGCATCGACGGCTTTTTGAAGTTTAGTATTGCAACCTAAGCGAAACCATCTTTATGATTCTAGCTCAAGGCTTTTGCAGATATCTATTATATAACCATCAGTTTCACATGCGATGCTTTCATGTATTCCAGGTTTATGCTGTCTCTAATACCTGGGTGCCAATTAGCTTCCCATCTTTGTGAGCCACAAGGCCATTCTCAGAAAATACATAGTCGTAGTCATCAGTAACTGCCAAGAAAAACGAGATGCTCAATAAGCACTATCATGTAAATATTAAACATAGAGAAGCAGACAACTGCATTTGGCCTCAGTTTTGAGAACTATTGAGACCGATTTTGATACAGAATGCAGGCAATCCTAATAGACCATAGAAATTATGCCAAACACTGGGAACATCGAGTAAAATATATATATTAGGCAAAAAACACACACAGAGGCTTATAAAGGTTTAAGTTTGAAACGAAACACAGAAAGAGTATAATGCTTATTTGCAAAGATTTGTGATGAATCCCCAGATCATTCTAAGACAAGTCGAATGATCATACAGATTTTTGGTTCCTAGCTTGTTTCCGATATACTCTCTTATAAGCAAAAAGCTAAGAGCTTGATAAAGCAAACCTGTCTTTCCAAGCTGCTCTGAGATTTTACTAAGGTCAGATCCTCCCACGACACCAACAGTCACAACCTGCAGTCAGAAAAGAATGAAAAACGGAAACTTTACCCAATGCGCTAAGGGGGTTGGTGAGAGAAAACACAAAGCAAAAGAGTTCTAAAACTACCACTGCTAATGCTAATCAATCATGTACCTTGCGGAGTTCTTGCATGAACTCTACCATCTTTGGAGTGGCCACCTAGCATTTCAGTGGAAGAAACATAGCATCAAAAAAAATCTCAAGCCCATATATAAAATTTACGTAAATTACTTTAATTCAATAGATCTGAGCAGTAACTACTTTCTAAATAGATTCTATGTTTCTGTGGCCCCAATCATATCAAAACAACATAATGGAAAAAAATAGAAAGAAAATATTGAAAAAAAGGAACTCAGATTCTCAGAAGAAAATGGGGTACCTTTCTCGGAGCAGTAAGGGTCCCATCAACATCAAATAAAGCAATTAAACCAGGCTTCCGGAGAGCCATTCCACTCAATATATTTTTCTGCCACACCAAAATCCGAATTATCAAAATGCGTCAAATGAAAACTTACAAAATCAGTTCCTATTATTGGTGGGAAATTAATCCTCAATTTCAAATATGTGAAGAGACAAAAGACATCTTGAAGTACTTTAAAATCGATTTGAAATTCGTTGGAATTCTAATTCCAAAGCTGCTGCTTTCGTTTTACTTGAATGTGAATGTACTTTTATGCTTGAACCACCAAAGAAACCAAATTATTTGTGTTTGGCAGCAAGCACTTAAACCTCAGACTGGAATTCGAGGGTGCAATTCCAAATCCAAGGTTTGGTTGTTAAATTCAAGTACTACTCGCTAAACCCAGAATGACTACTCCACAGTAGGATCCAGACTTCCAAATCCAACAAAATTGGATGTCCAAACAACAGTAACAAAATCGAATAATCAAGTGAACGAATAAAGTTGAAAAGGATTGAACTTGCCTGAAGAAACCCAACAGTTGAAGTGAGAGAATGCTAAGCTTTGTCTCAATGGGACTGAAGTTTGAGCGTAGATCTCCAAGAGCAGAAGCGGGGGAGTTCCCGGGATTATATAAATTGTTCAAGGGACTCATTGAGATTTGAGAGTGAGGATTAGATCTGGGGAGAGGTATCCTGAGGTTCACTCACAATCAGAGTTGTCCCCACGTGCGAATAACATATGATTCATGTTTGGTTGTGAATTAGGCGATATGCCAGCACTCTTGGGGCCACTGTCATGTTCATTAACTATTCAATAAAATTTTGTTGGGTTAGTTGAAAAATCAGTAACTTATTTTCACTTTTTATTTTTTAAATTTGAGAGCTCGATTTTGATTTAAAACATGCAATCAAATACTTTGCTAATTTCTATTATGATGTGGAAGGCTACTAATAACTGCTTGAATGTTGATGAGAAGATTACAATGGTTGGTTTCCCGATGGTTTCTAAATGTAATTGTTGTTCCTTGGATCATACTGAAGACTTGAATCATGTGCTTTGCAATGGTTTGTTTGCTAGGAAAATTTGGCATATGGCTGCTATTCACTTAGGTGTGCACGTGGGTGTTTTTCGAAATTGAAATGAACAAATTAATTTTTAATTTCGTTGTGGGGGTAAGTCTTATCAGCTTCGTATTATATTTGGGTTTCATCCTTCTATTGTTTCTTGTAAGATTTGGGACTGGAGATGCAAAGTTTGGTACGAAGATGAGGTTGATACAATTGATTCAGTTTGGAAAGTTATTAAATTTTGGATTCATCAGATTTTGCATCTGATCATGAAAGTTTCTCGGATTTCTAGTCAGGACGTTGCTATTTTAAATAGATTAGATATTCCGGTGTTATTACCTATGCCTAAGCCGGTTCGTGTGGTGAGATGGTCTAGACCTCAATAAGGTTGGATGCAACTTAACACTAATGGAAGTAGTTTGGATAATCTTGGACTGGCTGGTGCTAGAGGTGTTATTCGTAATAATTGTGGTAGGCTTCAGGTGGTTTATTCTGTTTATTTAGGTCAATGTTCCAATAATTTTGCCGAAATGAGAAGTCTGTTGGAGGGGGTCAGGCGGTGCTATTAGCTTGGTTTTTCTAAGGTTGAGATTGAGACGGATTCTCAACTTCTTGTTAATTGGATTATTAAAGGTGATTGTAATATTTTGTACCTGGAAGATTATTGGGACGAATTATTTGCTTATTTCGCTTGCATGGAATATCGTGTAAGCCATGTTTATCGTGAAGATAATGTTGTGGCTGAGTTTCTTGTCAAGAGTGGTGCTGGGGGTTAAGATATGGAATGGTCTGCTGACTGTGATATTCTGCCTAGCCAGTTAAGAGGTCTTCTTAGAATAGACAGAATTGGTCTTTCTTATCTGCGCATTTCTTAGGCTGTCCCAAGTACGTTTGTTTTTGGCTTTCTCCGATTTAGATATTTTTACTTGCATGCTGTTTTTTGTTCTCTTTTTCCTGCAAGTTTTTGTTCTTGTGTTATTTTTGGTTTTGGTCTTTGTTTCATAACCTTATGGAAATTTTGTTTTTTTGGTTGGAATTGTTAAGTTTTCTTTGATTCCTGGATTTGTTTTATTTTTCTTAATTGTATCAGGTGTTTGGTCGTAATTACGGTTTTCCTCCGTCATAAGTGAGAGCTATTAATAAAATTGAGATCTCGTCCTCTTTTTTTAAAAAAAATATTTTTTTAATTTATAATTAAAAAATTAATGACATGATTGACACGTGACATAAGTGTGCCATGTCTCAATTTTTTATTGGTTAAAGATTGACGCATGATTATATTTTAAAATCTGATGGAGATACATAATTGCGAATTTCTTTAAATTCATATATCAGTTTTGTAAAAATTTAAAATTGTCACTTCAAATTACAAAAACATAAAAATCCAAGGTAATGATTTTGCAATTAATCATTTTTCTATTTCAAAATAAGATAATTCATTGAAATGTGTAACATACAGTAAGATACGAGTGTAACCTACTGTATACATCAAAGATTCAAATGTGTAACATGTGGCATTTATATATATATATATATATATATATATATATACACACAACATAACGATTAATTTTGAAATTCAGAATACAATTAAAAAAATATCATATTCAATGTTTTTTTCCAACAATTTATAGTAAATGTATTCATTTGTAAAAATGTCATTTAGATAAAACTTAGTTCTCAACTTGTCATATCCACCATTTTCTTGAGCCAAAATAAGGTCTTGTAGCAGTCAAACTTCCTTCATCTGTTCAACATAGAAAAAGGGTAGAATATCAACTGCAAGTCCGAGGTGACTTTCCCATCTAATTTTCCCATCATCTCACCTGAAATTATAAGAAAATATTTTATTTTCGAATATATTTTTTGCGACTGTTTTGAAAAATATTAATCTTTTAAATTTTTAAATAATTATAAGAAATTTCTATATAAGTAATGTGTCATACAATTACAGACTTGCGACTTAATAATATTATATTAAAAAACAAAGGGTCTCTTTGCACCATCCTCCACATGCTTGTGGGGGCATCATCCAATTCCAAATACCATCCAACTTTTTGGAAACTGGTCGGAACTTTCTTCTCAGTGACTGTTGCCGGCAGGAAATTTCTCAGCATCAAAACACCATTTCCACTTCACTCCACGCCACCAACTTTTTGTCTTGCATATGAGCTATATATGAGGAATTATGGAAAAATGATTTTTACACATCTATTATATAATTTTGTCAAATAATAAGAAATATTGAAAAATTATTATTTCAATATTATATGATAAGTGGGGTTGTGTAAAACTATCAATAATTCCGGTTGGGCTGATTAACAAGTATTTAAAACATTGTTCATCTTTAACTTCTGAATTATAAACAAGTCATTTTTTTTAAAAAAAAAATACAGAAATAGATAAAAAAAAAAAAAATTAGAGAGAAACATAATAAACCATTTAAGGGAAAATAGGAAAAAGAAAAAGAAAACAATAGATAAACATTTATTAGGCACTCCTGTGGCTGTATATAGAGGTCTAGTAACTGATCTGTTGAGGACTAGTCTTGATCAAAAAGGTGACACCTGATTCCTACAAAAGAAAAGGCCAGAAGGACCTCCATCAGGAAGCAGTGCCAACCTGAGAAGTCTTTCAGCACTTTCTTCGACTGTTAAGAAGCCAGCATCGAAGTTTATATCAGTCTTGGCATAGCCAGGACAGACGCAGTTGATAAGAAAAGATGGATACTTCTTGGCCAAAACTCTTGTGTAGCCATTCAAAGATGCTTTTGCAACTACATATGCAGACAAATAGACAGGCCAGCCATTTTCTTCCAATGCACCTTCCTTGAAATCTTTCATGAATTTATTTAAAACGCCATCCACTCTTTCTTCTGTCAAGCTTTCAGCATCACTTAACACTCCTTTAGCCCACTCATTTGGTATTCCCTTAAAAAAAAGACAAAACATTTTGAAAGAAAAATGAGTTATTGTTTAGATCGACAGTTGAACAAAAGCTTCATATATGTATCATATCCATCAGAGCAGTGGTTCATATGAATGGCATATATAAATAATAGGACCATGCAGCCATGCCATGCCTGGCCTGGCTGAAAGCTTTATAATAATATTTATAATTTCCCACCTTCGAACCATGACTTTTGTAATGTAGACTTAAAATTATGAAATGTTGCATCATCCGTTAAGACTCGATTGTTTATAAGATTATGTGAGATAACCTATTTTTTGTGTATCTTAGAAGGCAAATCTAATCGAGGATGCACACTATGAACTTCTTGACAATTTAGGGTGCATTGCAAAATAGTTGGTAGTTTGTGATTTGGGTCCCATGATATCTCTATCTGAACTCTATGACTTAATATTGCTCGAGAAAATTGCTCGAACTATTATAAATGTTGTAAAACTCACTTCATATATTCTAATGAGCTTTCATCTAAGATATTGGAACAGAATACTCTAATTTGACTCATTCAAGTAGAATCATCTGCAAAAGATAATAAATTATCATCATAAGTATATTCATGATTTTTGCTGATACCTTTAACTTCCCGCCCGAGGAGGAAACATTAACAATCCTTGGTGAATCAGATAACTGAAGAAGAGTAATTAGTGCTTCAACCATCCTCTTGGGACCATTGTAGTTTGTTTCCACACATTCTTCAGCTTCTTCATTTGTTTGAGTCAGCAATATTCCACTCCAATCGACCTCTACTCCTTCGGCCTGCATTGAGTGAGGAAACTTAATCTTCTATGAAGTTATCATGTATGTTTTCTTAAAAGAAATTTTGCGAACTTTTTTAAATTCTTTTGTAGATTTATTTTTTATTGGGTTTTGTGATAGTAGATAAAAAAAATTGAATAAAAAATTGTTAATAAAGTTGATTTTTTTAATATAACTTTTTAGTTTAGTTTTTGTTTTGCTTTTTAAATAGTTACTTTGGTTTTCTTTTTAAATTTTCATTGAAATCTATGCAGAAATGATTGTATAAAAAGTTGAAATAGATTTTTATTTTTATTTTTATTGAAAGAATTTTAGATTAAAGTTAGAAAATTTTTTCTTGAAGATTTTTGAAGCCCAAGCTTCTCCCCAAGGAAAACAATTAACTTATTGTAGTATTAGCTACAGAACATAATTGGCATGTCATATTTTTAAATATTTAATCGATTTATGGCTAAAGATGGCAATATACTATAGAAAGTACAAGAAAGACTCTTGTATTACCTTGGCCTCCTATATAAAGATTGGCCTAGGAGGCCAATGCAATACATGTATAATCTTATGAACAAGTTTAACACTATTGTGAACAAGCCTAATAAATTGTAATATATATTTATATAGACACAATTTGTGAAATATAATTAATATATATAAATATAAATATTTATTTATATATATAAATATATAAGTGGGGGGTGGGGCAGGGCAGGGTTGGGCCTTGCCCGCTCTCCGCCCCCGCTAGGGGGCCAAATGCTGGGCGAGTGGCCCCGCCACTTGCATCTGGTGGACGGGGTCCTCCCCGCCCATGCAGGGGGGGGGGGGGCGGGGCAGCGGGGTGCGGGGCCTCACTTCCCACCCCTAAATGAATCATAGAAAACTTACCGCTAAATCTACACCTAAAGCTCTTAAAGCATCGCCATCCAGTGTACATCCAATAACCCCTGCATTGTTCACCTGCACAGAATTTCAATATTTTCCATATTTAATATATTCTCATATTAATATACATCATTATAATAATGTTCAAACATAGTTATCCTTCAGATTTTCAGTTGTAATTGCTTAGGAGACCCCCATAATAGCATTATATTAAACTGTTCCTGTTTTTTTGGGATGAATTTGCCAAATGCTTTGTGCATTACATTCTACTATTTTCTTTGGAAGAGCTATAAATTAGTTCTTGGTTTATTATTACTCATGTATGTTCCTGGGATCGAACTCGTTGAGTTGAAACTCCAGTTGGATTGTGTTAAAGCTGCTATATTTTGAAAAGTAGTATTATTACTTAGCAAAGCGCATATGGCGTAACACATGTAGCAAAGTGCGTATACGACATAATTCCTGCTTTGGTTACTCTCCATCATTGACATGGTTAATGAAAGTACCATAAAAATGAAACTATAAAGTGGGGTATAATTTATAAACAACTGGTGAGTGATTTGGAGTCTTTTCATCGCATCAAAGTAGGATACTCTGAACAAGTAAACATATTTTTGCACGGCAATTCAAGTTTGTAACATAAAAGAAAGGATGAAAATTATTCAAAAAGAAATTGAATTGCAAGGAATACCAAAATATCGAGTTTCCCAAATCTGGTTTTGATGAAATCTGCAAGAGAAGCAATACTAGCAGTGTCAGTCACATCAAGCTGATGAAAAATCACATGATTAGAGAGCCCAAACTCTTTCAGCTTCTCAACAGCTTCAAGACCCCTATTCTCATTTCTTGCTGTCAACACCACCATGATTCCTTTCAAAGCCAACAACCTGCATAGTTCAAAACCAATCCCCTTGTTTGCGCCTGTAACTACTGCAATCCTGTCAAGAAAATCTAGAGTCAAGAAAACAAATATATATATATATATATATATATGTATTAATGTCATGTGTTCAGTGTCAAAAAACACGGTTAAGAAGCAGCAAAGTGTCTCTCTGTTGTTGGCAAAAAAAAAAAAAGGGTTGGGAAAAAACAAAGTGCCTCTGTGTTGCTTCTGCCATTGAAGATGAACTGCAGAGTTTCTGAGAAGAAAGAGAATTCTGTAACCTATTCCTTTCTGGCCTGATAATCAATAAGCCAATGTTGTGGTTTATACCTGCCCTGATAAGTCACAAGCAAGCCAATATGGACCCCATAAAGTAGCTTTTTTTATTTTTTAAGAGATAAAGTAGCTTTTAAAACCTTCTAAGTAAATTTTTAATTAGAAACATTCTCTAAAATCTAAAATCAATCCGCCGTCCACTGACTCCACTCTTTCTTCCAGAAGGTATCACCGACACCAAAAAGATTTGTGCCGTTTAGGTCTTCCATCGTTTAAAAATAAATATTTTTAACTTCAAATTTTTAATTTAATTATTACTTAATTATTATAATTTTTTAAAATTTATAAAACTAATATTAAATAATTTTCAGCATTTTTTAAATATCAAAATAAAACTAATATTAAAAAAATGTAAATATCAAAATAAAACTAATATTAAAAAAATGAGGGTCATTAGGTACAAGCGGTTTGGCACACCAAATCGCGTACTAATACTCACATAACTTTTTTAATTAATTTATTGAAAAAGGAAATAAAAGAATTTTTTTTTAAGAAAATAATACCTTACATTTAATATTGGTGCACAGTTTGGTACGTAAAATCACTTGTAAAATAATTTTTTCTTTATGAAAATCCTATTGAACATCTTAACTTAAACTATTTTCTTACTATTAACAAAATATCACATTATTATTAATAAATTTTTTATTTCATCTATATAACCAAACGAGACGTTAATTTGTATTCATATAATAATAACTATAGGATATTCGAATATGAAAATATCACTAATTAATTTTCTGATATATTGTACGTAATTGGCTTAAGAATAATTAAAATGTAACGCGGCCTTGAGACCTTTCTACGGTAGATATATTATTCTTATATCTAATATATGTTTTTATATATAATAACACGATAAGGAACGCTAGCTATAAAGCTTTCAAGATGCAAAAAAATCTCAATTTCCTTCTTTAACAAAACACTGGACCGGTTTGGAGAGTATGAGTTTTATGAATACTAATAAAATAGTTTATGAATAGTAGTGAGATAATTTGAATTGAGTAAATGAGAGAAAAAATTGAATCAAAAATATTATAAAGTTAAAATATAGTTAGAATATAATTTTATAATATAATTTTTATTTAAGGATTTAAAAAAATTGAATTGTTTTTTATTTTTTGTTTGAAATTTTAAAAAAGTTGTAATGATTAATTTAAAAATTTTATATTTAAATTTTGTTTGAAAATGAGATATGCTGAAATGAAATGATAATTTTAAGATGAGATCTTATTAAAAATTATAAAAGTATCTATTTATATTTTTATTAGATTTATTATTTTAGGAACTGGCCTTTTTTAAAAAAAAATTGTTAAGAGTTAGGATGCTTGCTATCTTGAATTTGTACATTAATTAATTTATTTAAACATTTTTTCAAGACAACCAATTAAATTCTTTTTTATTTTTTTAATCACATCTCATCAATTGTGTCGAGTCAATAATTTATTTTGAGTAGAAAAACCTATTTGAAAATCTCTCCCTTTTTTAAAAAAGAAAAATTATTTAACGCACTAGAGTTGAATTGGGTTCCACAATTATGAACAATATTAATATTTTAGATGTTTTCTTATATTTATAAGTTTAGAAATGCTAAACCCACCGAAGTTGGGTCTCGATAGTGTGTCCCGATGTAATTTTTTTTACTTAGAGATTAAGGAAGTGTTTTTTTAATAATGTTATATTTTTTAAAAAAAATATTTAAAGATGTTAAAAAAATACATGTAACAAAAATAAAAAAAAATAAAAAATATGAAATACACTTATCGGGACCCAAATTTGGGTCTCGATTTGGTGGCTGTAGCTTTACTCTTATAAGTTATAACTCTTGACTTGTGATTATTTGTCTAGAAATTACTAATCAGAATACATTAATACAGTGACGATTACTATTTGCTAGATTCTAAGAAATACATCTTTTTTCTTTTCTATGCATCACAGACCAAACTTGAGTCGTGTGTGTGCATGCATGGAGTGGACGGGAGAACTAACGGGTGAAAGAGAAATATAGACGGAAAGGATAAAACGTGCGGAAATAAAAGAAAAGAAAGAAAAAAAAGTGCGAAGGAACTAAAATAAAATAAAATGAACAAAAAATAAACAAATAAAAATAAAATAAAATTTGAGCAAGATTGGATCAGGGTGTTACATTCTTCCCCCCTTAAAAGAATTTCGTCCTCGAAATTTGCTAGTGCCACAAGCAAAGTCTAAATATTTATCCGCTACAACGATTCCATGCCTGCCCCATTTGTTAATGATAATGTCGGACCTAATTAATATTTCAAACTTGTCGAACCCAATATTTTCGATCATAATATCCCATATTTTTCCTAGCCATTCACGATCTAGCACACTACCATTTCAAGTCTAAAATATAAACCTCAATAATATAATTAAAAACCTAAAATAATCTCGAACTCTCCACATAACCCTTAAACCTTATACAAATAACGAAATAAACTCTCAAACTATAATATCACCAACATCACGCTTCCGCTGCGCACTCTGTATTGAGTTGAATTCGAGCCTACACTGCGTTGTGTTGATTCCTGCCTCGTGCCGTGAAGCAGTCCTCTAAGGCGGGTTGGGGTTCATGCTCCCATCTGGTTGCTTTGGACAATCTCTGACGAGGTGGCTATGCTTCCCACAACGAAAACACCGTCCAGTTCTCCTTCTGCAATCCCCAAAGTGTACTACATTGCATGACTTGCTGGAGTTATTCAGTTGATTGTCCTGCACCTGTCTCTGGCCTGGGTTGCTCACTAACTTCATCCTCTTCCATGGTCCTTGATTCTCGTTCGAGGGAAACCCCAATGGCGTCGGCCCCATCCTCTGCTCCTGAAGTTCAACGCTTCTCTTGAGGCCTCGCTCGATTATTGTGGCCTTATCTACTAATTCCGAGAAGTTCTGGATCTGAAGGGCCACCACTCGCTCATAAATCTGGTTATTTAGTCTCTCCTCGAATTTTCGGGTCTTCTTCTCCTCATCGGGTATCAGATATAAGGCAAAGCGTGATAGTTCAACATATCTGGCCGCATACTGGTGCACTGTCATAGTACCCTGTACTAAGTCGGCAAAGTCCTTGGCACTAGCATCCCTAATTGATCTTGGGAAGAAACGGTCAAAGAAAATCTGCTTGAAGTGGGGCCAGCTAACCACTCCCCTCCCATCAGCTTCCCTGATGGTTCTCTCTGATATCCACCATCGTTTAGCCTCATCGGTCAGCTTGAAGGCAGAGTACAATACTTTTTGTTTGTCAGTACAATTCAAGACACGGAGTATCTCCTCAATGTCCTGGATCCAATCCTCAGCCAAGGTCGGGTCGCCACGACCATCAAAAGTGGGAGGGTGCATCTGATTGAACTGCTCTATGGTGCATCCGTCCTCTTCATTTCCTGCATTCAAGCCCCCAAGATTTCGAACACGACGTCGAGCAGCCATCCTGGAAGACTCATCCTTGGTTAAAAGTTTCAAAGAAGAAAAATAATAAAATAATAACTATGCGAAAAAAATAACTACTAATTAATCTATTTCTTGTAGTTTGTAGAATTCTAAACCCCAATTCAAAAGTTTATTTCAACATCGTCGTGTCGTG